>VMDO01000020.1:489594-587520 GCA_007922755.1 Pedetes capensis | reverse complement strand
CTTCATAGGGTGCAGGGAATAAGAACAGAGAGGACTTGAAAGAGAAATAATGACAGAATAGGACCCAGAGGAGACAATGATAGGGTGATTAGTGAGGAAAGCAAATCAAAGCACCTTTATTGTACCATCAGCATATCAAATGCCATGAAAATGCAATCAGAGAAGGCAGCACTGAGACATGTGGTGGGTGAAGTGGGACAAGGGCCCCAACCTATTAAGAAGCAGTGCTGGAAGACAGTCTTATATTAATACCGCTCCTATTCCAGAATGGGGCTTAAAAATCACAGAATGGATCGTCTAAAGCCTGGGGCCAGGCTCAAACCTAAGTAGAGTGAAGGGCCATTCCCTGCAGGATGCAGCCCCTGCTCCTATCTCACCGTCTAAGATGGCTCCTAGCAAAAGGCAGTTTACCCCTTGCCCTACTTTCTAACCTAGCCTAGGCCAGTTTCCTCCCTTGATTCTGCTCAGCACCCATCCCTTGTGTCCATAACTTGTTCAAAAAGTGAACAGCAGTCAACTCTCCTCCAATCCTTGGGGCTACAAAGGAAATATGGGTCTAGAAATATGAAGTCAGAAGCAGGGAAAAGGTAAGGTCAGGTTCATAAACCCAGAAGGGAAAAACAAAAGACTTCTAAGATGTGGCAGAGGTAGAGTTAGAAATAACAACTCTGTTCATCCTCTGAAGCTACTTGAACAGAAAATCTCCCAGTGCAGGTCCTGTCAGAGTACTGCACTAGGGGAAGGAAGATGTGGCTCTATGCCCTGCCTCCCACACTGAGGGTGTCTTAGGCAGCCAGGGGTAAAGGGGCAAAAAAGGAGGCACTCAGCTGGTTTGGAGCCAAGCCCACAGCATCACATACTTGCCAGCAAGGGAAGAGGGTTGGGAGAAACAAACACTACCCGTTGCAAAACTCCCTTTTTCTGCAGGGAGGAGTTAAGCAACAGTAGGACCCTCCTGGCAGGAGAGCCTGCCGGCTTAGCCCTGTAGCTTTTGTGCAATGGTGAGGACAGCCTTCAGAACAGGCATGAAACTGGACACCTCGCTGAAGGTGCTGCAGCCTACCACCTGGGCATGTACTACAAGGCCCTGTTCAAAGCTTCCTGTATCCACACATCGCGCAACCTCATGGAGACCAGTCAGGACGTGGGGCGAGAGCTGTGGAGAGATTGACCCTTAGGTTAGCAAGCCCAAACCAGCCCCTGCCCTGGCAGCATGAAAGGGATAAGAGAACTGAAATTCCAGAGCCCAGTCCGGGCAAATTGTATGTATTTGGAGGGAGGGGATATCGGTGAGACTTATGGGAAGAAAAAACACTGGGCTTCTTTTGGCCATGGGTGGTAGTGGAAGGGCAGAGGCAGAGGAAGCACAGCTAGATACTTACTGTCCCCTCGCAGAGCTTCTCATATAGGCATTCTAGACGTTGGGCTGCCTCATCCAGCTTCCTTTTTGTCTTCTACAGGGAGGGAAATGGATTCTGATCCACCCCTAAGTCTAACACTACACAGGATTATAAAGAATCATGGTACATTAAAGCTAGAATGGCTAGTGCTACTTCCTTCATTTCATAGAGGAGGAAATGGAAGCCCAAAGATGGCAAGGGAATTGGTCAGGTTGCCATAGCTAGAGAATGAATGGTAGCTTTCCTTACTACTGGCTTCACCCTCCCTGCAATCCTCCCTGATGCCTGTAACTCTCCATATTCTTTGGTCCTACTCCTGAGGAGTTGGACTTCAGACCAGATTCCAGGTCCCTCCCCTATTCCACAGAGACATCAAAGAAGTATAAGATACAGTCAGAATATGCAGGGACAGTGAGGGAACTGCATCCTGGAACCAGCTGAGGATGTAAGGAGGGCATCATGGGAAAGTTCAGACTTACCAAGTCAGTTGCAGATAGGGAGCAGCGCTGGAGAAGTGCCTCAAAGCTGTCCTTCAAGAACTGATGCTCTGGGGGCAGCTCCTTCCTTTCTATTTTCTTAGGAGGTAGTTGCTGAAGTTGCTAATGAAGGAGCAAGGACAAAGGATACACAGGTAAACAGTCTTCATGGCTTTCCTAAGATCTAGTCCTCAATTACTCTGGGTCACACTGTTCCCAACAGAGCAGGGCAGAGTTGGGGAGAGGAGTCCCCTCCCTGTATTTGCAGTAAGGACACCTTTAGCATAATTGTGGGTTGCCCTTACAATGAGGAATGAGCCCAGCTACTATATTCCCCACTTTTCTATATGCAAGAAGTATGGCCCAGGAAAGGGAACACAATGTCTCTGTCACCTGCAGGCTGAGTTCTCCTGGAGCTCCAGGGGGAGCCTGACCCACACTAGAAACAGGCGGCTGTGAGAGCAGGCCCCGTTGTGGCTCAGGGCCAAGGCTCATAACTGGAGCAGTAATTGGTGCTGGAGGCACAAACATTTCTGGTAGCTAAAGAGAGAAAAGAAGGCAGTTGAGTCTAAACTGAGAAACACCACAGACCCTTATGTAGGGGAGTGGCAGAAATTACAGAGAACAGGGAAACAGGATGATGAGTGGGGAAATGGGGCAATGGGAAGACTGGTAAATGTAGGCGCCCAAGAGGGTGGTGCTGAGTGGGAGAAAACTCACTGGGAGAGCAGGAAGGACAGCCCAAGAATGGGAAGGATGGGGCTGAATTAGAGAAGGAATTAAGAGAGTGGGTCACTGGTGAGTATGAACGGGTAGGTGAGGAAAGATGCACTGACCTTTTTCCTCTGGAGGTTTCCCCTGGGGCCTGAAACAACATTCCAGGTATCTTGAGATCCTGTCAAGTAAAAAAGATAGAGGTTTTTAGGAGCATGGCCAGGAACATTGGAAATTTGGGGTCTGAAGGCTGGAAAAATTATTTTAGTTGGAGTTTGCCATACTTCCCTCTGCAGTTCAGCTACACTCCTAGCTGACACTCTCCAACCCAAATGGCCCCAGTTCATTGGCTTAAGGACAAACACTCTCAAGGTAGAGGTGGAGAGGGGAAGCAAGGGAGGCAATAACCCACAAGAGGGAAGTCATGGAAGGAAGACTGACCTGGATGAGGAATCAAGATGTGTGGGCTTGGGACAGTGCTAGAGTATGGAGTACCTGGTGCTCTGGGAGGATAAGTCACAGGGAAGTTGGCAGGAAGGGGTAGGGGCAGGGAGCTCAGAGAGCTAGGACCAGGTGGTCCCACAGGAGACAAAGGGAATAGTCTAGGAGCATCAGGCAGGGAGGCAGAGCCAGGCCGCATGATATCTGGGAATGCTGTGGGTGGAGGGCGACTAGCAACAGGCAATGTTCCAGGGAATCTCATAGGGCTTGGAAGTTGAGTTATTTGTCCTCTTAACAGCTGCGGCTGATATAAAGCTGAAATAGAACAGAAACAGATAATTTGTCACCAAATTTCAATTGGGGAGAGATTCAGAGCACATCGGGGGAGAAATAAGTCAGAAATAAAAACAAAGTAAAGAAAACAATCCATTGTTCTGGCATACACCTGTAGTCCCAGCTGCTGGGGAGGCTAAGACAGGAGGATTAGTTGAGCTCAGGAGTTCAAGACCAGCATGCCAAACATAGTGAGACCCTGCCTCAAAAAATAAAATAACTGATAATAATAATAATGAATAACCAGTATGTGTACATAGAGATGTAAAATTTACACAGCACTTTTAACTATATTCCTTATTTGACCCTCAAAATAACTCTATAGAATTGGAATGACAATACAACTACTTGGTATAGTGCCAAAAGGTACAAAGCTTTTTGTTTTGTTTTGTTTTGTTTGTTTTGTGCTGTACTTGGGGGTTGAACCGAGGGCCTCACACATGCTTTTGCAAGTGCGCTACCACCGAGCTGCATCCCCAGCTCATATTTTACTTTTTATTTTGTTGTTATTGTTAGGTGCC
Organism: Pedetes capensis; assembly: GCA_007922755.1. NCBI lineage: Eukaryota > Metazoa > Chordata > Mammalia > Rodentia > Pedetidae > Pedetes > Pedetes capensis. Next base: position 583,635 of record VMDO01000020.1, on the reverse strand, counting down.
GTTGAGTCAGTATCTGACTCATAGCAACCCTCATAGGGTTTTTGGTGGCTGACTGTTTGGGGATTGCCTTGGGAGTGGATTGCCCGGCCCTTCTCCCATTTTTGCGGTGCTGGGAATTGAACTCGGGACCTCAGAGACTGCAACACAGCACTCTACCAGCTGAGCTAAATCCCAGCCCCTTACTTTTTATTAGACACACACACACACACACACACACGTTTTCAGTACTGGGGGGTTGAACCCAGGGCCTCATGCATGTTTTGCAAAATGCTCCACCACTGAGCAGTACCCCTCAGTCCATTTTTTTATTCTTTTTATCTTGAGACAGGGTCTGCCTGAGTTACACAAGCTGCCTCTGGCCTTGAACCTGCTATCCTCCTGCCTCTGCTTCCTGAGTTGCTGGGATTATAGGCATGTGTCACTGTGCCCAGCAGTACAAGGCCTTTTGTCTAAGAAATAGTAATAGGAATTCACTAAGGAATAGTATTAGCAGACTGGGATTTGGCTTAATTGGTTGAGTGCCACTCTGCACTCTCTGAGGCCCTGAGTTCGATCCCCAGCACTGCAAAAATGGAAGAAGGACATGGCAGCCCACTCCCAAAACAATCCCAAAGACAATCAGCCATTGAAAACCCTATGAGGGTTGCTATGAGTTAGACACGATTCAACAATACCTAATAACAAAAACAATAAGGAATAGTATTAGGAATTCAGACTTTGACTTCCAAGTTCTTTCCTCAGAATAAAAGTTTTTAAATTAACAAAACAAAACAAAATAATCAGTTCTTCTCTCTAAGTATCACAAGTATATACTTCAGAGGCCTGTATGTCTGTCTTTCCTGAGACTTCTGTCCTCTGCTCAGAGAAGTCTTCATTGACTCACTCACCAGGCCTTATCTCAGGACCCATAGGCAAAAGCTGGGATGCCTGGGACCCAGGTGCCCTGTAATCACTTATAGTTTGTGTCTTGGAGCCTTGAGAAGGGATAGGATGGGAGAATGTGAAGGGCATTGCTAGCGATGACTGAGTTGTAGCTGCTGGCCTTGGAGATGGAGTTGGGACCTGTGAAGAGAAAAAGGTGTCAGCTTTTGGAAAGAAAAGAAAGCTAAGTAATTGAAATGAGAAAAACAATATAGAAAATTAATGAGACAAAAACTAGTTCTTTGAAAAACATCAATAAAATTGATATGCCTCTGTATAAACTGACAAAAATAGAGGGCTAAAGATGTAGCTCAGTGATATAGCACTTGCCTAGCATGTGTGAGGGCCATGGGTTCAATGCCCAGCAATGCTTAGAAATAAACAATAAAAAGAGAGAAGATAAAAAGAGAGAGAGAAATCATCAATACGAGAGATGAACTAGGAAATATTCCAATAGACCTTGAAGCCAGTAAAATGATAACAAAAGAATACTCAAGGAACTTTAAATTAGTAAATCCAACAACTTAGAAGAAATGGACCTATTCCTCAAGAACCATACACTTCCAAAACTTGGCCAAAATGAAAGGTAAACTGAATAGTCTTATAACTATTAAAGAAATTGAATTTATAATTAAAAAGCTCATCCCCTCAAAAAAAGCATCCCAGGTCTAGATGATTTCTTGGAGAATTTTACTAAACATTCAAAGAATGGACATAAAGTTTATATAGCCTCTTCCAAAAAATAGAAAGAACATTTCCTAACTCATTTTATGAGGCCAGTATTACCCTGATACCAAAATCAGACAATATTAGAGAGCACAAAATAAAACTACCAACCAATACTTCTAATGAACTTAGATATAAAAATTGTAAACCAAATTTTAACAAATCAAATTCAACAATGTTTATAGAGATAATATTTTACAAACAAGTGAGATTTATTCCAGGTCATGGAAGGCTGGTCTAATATTGTTTGTTATTGTTATTGTTTTAAAAAATAAATTAGTGTAACCCAAATGAAGAAAAGAAATCATATGACCATATAAAATAATGCAGAAAAAAATTGACAAAATTCAACATTCAGTCATTATCCAGTACCCAAAGTGCTATGGTATGAATGTGTCCCCCAAAATTCAGGCTTTGGAAACCTAATTCTTAATGGAATCTTTTAGAAGCATTTAGTCCACGAAGGTGCTGCTCTCATGAATTGATTAATGCCATTTATAAAAGGGCTTTCAGGAATGGGTAAATTCTCTCTTGCCATATGGCCTTCTACCATGTGAGGACACAGCATTCCTCTTCTGGAGACACAACAACTAAGTGTTATCTTAGAACAGAATATGGAATGTTTTCTTCTATGACTGGAAAGAAGGCAAAAAATATTCACTCTCATCATTCTTATTTAACATAGTCATCAAAGTCCTAACCACTACAATAAGGCAACAGAGGAAATTAAAGGGATACAGATCAGAAAGAAAGAAAGAAAGAAAGAAAGAGAGAGAGAGAGGGAGAAAGAGAAAGACAGACAGACAGAAAGAAAGACAGCTTCTATTTGTCCTCCTATAACTGTCTACATAGAAAATCACAAGAAATCCAGAAAAACCTCCCAGAACTAATAAATGAGTTTAGGAAAGTCACATGGTACAAGGTCAACATAAAAAAATCAATTGCATTTCTACATACTGACAATGAACAAATGGAAACCAAAATTAAGAATGGGATATTTGATTTCAAGTTGCTGAAAATAAAACTAAATACTCAGGTATGAATTAGAAAAAACATACAGATTATGAGGAAAATTATAAAATGCTGATGAAGACAGCATTGGCAAAATATATTATGTTCATGGACTGGACAATTCAACATAGTATAGAAATCAATTTTCCCTAAATTAAACTATAATTTTAATGCAATTCCTATCACAATCTCAGGAAGTTGCTTTGTAGACACCGATATGCTTATTCTAAAGTTTATGGGAGCCTGCAGCTGTACCCCTGTGGCATCCGATCCTGTCAGATCTCGGAAGCTAAGCAGGGTCAGGCCTGGTTAGTACCTGGATGGGAGACCACCTGGGAACACCAGAAGCTGTAAGCTTGGGAGAAGGACCTGGCAACCCCCTCCCAAAGTCAATCTGCCATTGAAAACCTGATGAACAGCAGAGAAGCACTGACAATAGTGTTTCCCCTGTTGTACAGAGGGTCGCTATGAGTCGGATACCGACTCGACGGCACCTAACAACAACAACAACAACAAAGTTTATGGGAGAAAAGAAAGGCTCTAGAATACCCAAAACAATTACGATAAAGAAAATTAAAATGGGAAGAATTACTCTTCCCTATGCCAAAACTTACTATATAGTGGTAGTAATAGAGAACGAGTGGTATTGGCAGAGGGAGAAACACATAAATCAATAGAACAGAACTGAGAACAGAAATAAAATCCACACAAATGTCCTATCAATTTTTGACAAAAGAGAAAAATCAATTCAATGGAAAAGGGACAACCTTTTCAGTAGATAGTGCTAGTTCAACTGGGTATCTATTGGCAAAAAAAATTAGTCTTTTTGTTGTTGTTGTTCCAGTACTGGGGGTTGAACAGGGCCTTGCTCTTCCATGCTCTGCAAGTGCTGGACCACTGAGCTGCACCCCAGCCCTTTTTTTTTTTTTTTTACTTTTTGAGATAGGGTCTCACTAAGTTACACAGACTGCCTCTGGTCTCAAACTTGCAATCCTCCCACCTCTGCCTCCCAAGATGCTGGAATTAGAGGCGTGTGCCACCATGCCTGGCAAAATATTAGTCTTGACTTAAACATCACATCTTACACAAAATTAAGTAAAAGAAGAAATATAGACTTAAATATAAAGCATAAAACTACAAGACTTCCAATTGGGGGGACCTAGGACTGGGTAAAAGGCTCTTAAACTTAACACCAAAAGCATGATTCACAGGTGAGAAAATTTATAGATTGGACCTCATAATTTAAAAATGTTTGCTCTGTGGAAGACTGTATTAAAAAGATGAAACAAAAAATTACAGATTGTGATAAAATATCAACAAATTACATATCCAACAAAGACCTTGTATCTAGACTATATAAAGGATGATCAAAACTCAACATACAAAAAACAAACAATCCAATTAAAAGTTGGGTGAGAGACATATATAGACACTTCACTGAACAGGATATACATATGGAAAATAAATGAAAGGATGCTCAACAACATTAGCCATTAGAGAAATTCAAATTGAAACCACAATGAGCTATTACCACACATGTATCAGAATGGCTAAGTTGAAGAGCAGTGATAACACCAAATGCTGGTGAGGATGCAGAGAAACTGGATCATTCTTATATTACTGTTGGGAATATAAAATGGTACAACCCCTTTGAAAAATGGTTTTGTTCTTTTAAAAACCTTCCTCTCAAAAATAAAAATAGGCTAATAATACAACTCAACAATCATATTCTTATACTCCCAGACATTTATCCCAGTGAAATTAAGACTTATTTTTCACTTAGGAACTTGTATTCAAATGCTCATAGCAGGTTTACGCATAATAAACAAAACTTGGGAACTACCCAAATGTTCTTCAAAGGATGAAGGACAAAACAACAATTGTGATACATCATAATATGGACTACTACTGAACAATAAAAATTAATTGTGCTATTGGTACATGCAACTTGGATGAAACTTAAGGAAATAATGTTAAGTAAGAAAAGCCAGTCACAGTGACTAGGGAGGTGGATGCAAGAGGATCACAAGTTCGAGACCAGAGACAGTCTGTGTAATTTAGCAAGACCCTGTCTCAAAAAGTTAAAAAAAAAAATGGGCTAAGGGTGCAGCTCAGGGGTCCAGCACTTGCAAAGCATGCAAGGGCAAGGCCCTGGGTTCAACTCCCAGTACCACAAAAAAAAAAAAAAAAAAAAAAAAAAAAAAAAAAAAAAAAAAAAAAAAAAAAAAAAAAAAAAAAAAAAAAAAAAAAAAAAAAAAAAAAAAAAAAAAAAAAGAAAAAGAAAAAGAAAAATAGTCTCAAAAATGCATGCATTCATGATTCTGTTTATGTGACAATAGTGAAATAACATAATTATAAAGTTGGAGTACATGTTTGTGATGCTCAGGTAAAGATGGGAATGGGTGTGACTATAAATGGGTGACATGAGAGAGTCTTGTGGCGATGCCATAATTGAGTATCTAGATTATGATGGTGGTTACATAAGACTACATATGTGGCAAAATTATAGTTATATACACCCAGTCAAATGAATACATAAAAAACTGGTAAATCTGAATCTATAAATTGTACTAATGTTAACTTCTTCACTGTGTAGGATGTTGGTGTGAAGTGGGGTGGGGAAGTAGGAGACTTCCCAATACATTCTTTGGAACTTCCTGTGAATTTATAATTCTTTCAAAATAGAAGAGAGATACAAAGGGAAAAAGGAGGAGAGGAAAAGAGGAAAGAAAAAGAAATGTACTTAACATTGGAAATTAAACACAGGATTTGGTGAATCATGGGAGCATCTGCCCAATACCTCTATCCCTAAATCTCTCTGGATTTTGTTCTCCTACCCCTCTAGTGGGAGAAGGACCCACCCCCAAATATCAATCTGCCATTGAAAACCCTATGAATAGCAGAGAAGCACTGACAATAGTGCTTCATTTGTTGTAAGTAGGGTCGCTATGAGTCGGACATCAACTCAACAGCACCCAACAACAACAACAACCCCTCTAGTAAGCTCCTGTCTCACATATTGACAATACCCAATATACCTGGGCACTTTGGCCAGAACCTGGGGATTATTCCCAACTCTCCTTCTCTGTCACCCCCACCCACCTCCACCACACACATTTCTAAACTATCACAAATTTCTTTCAAGTCTACCTACTAAATATCTCAAATCCAATCTCATTGTCCAGCTTTAGGTTTTTCATGTCCTCATTATCTCTTATTATAACCTACTAGGGCTGGGATTTAGCTCAGTGGGTAGAGCGCTGCGCTGCAGTCTCTGAGGCCCAGAGTTCAATTCCCAGCACCACAAAAATGGGAGCAGGACCTGGCAATCCACTCCCAAGGCAATCCCGAAGCACTCAGCCATTGAAAACCCTATGAGGGTCGCTATGAGTCGGATACCGACTCAACGGCACACAACAACAACAACAACATAACCTACTAACCACCTCCAGCTTGCTCTTCTTAAACAGATAGCTAGTCATGTCATTCCCCTATACAAAATTGTTCAGTAGTTTCTCCCTGCCTTCAGGGTCAAGCCTAAGATTCTTTAGCACAGAATACCAGTTCCTTAGGGATCTAATTCCTAACTGTTTCTCCACCTTCATTTAACCTCACTCCACAACCATAAAAGTGTTTTGTAGTCCCATTAAAATACTGGTAGTTCCTCAAAAGGCCTCTGCTTACTCTTGTTTCAATGCCTTTGTACATGATATACTCTGTTCATGAAACAGCCTTCACCTACTCACTTCCTTGCCTAAATAACTTTTACTCTTCAAGACTCATAGTACTCATTCTGAAACAGTCCCTGAGCTGCACCCCTGAACACATGCACAGTGGAAATTGCTCTCTCCTGCATGATTCCACAGCAGCCTTGCCATTCCCCAATTGTGGCATTTCTGAATCTTACTGTAGTTATTTTTTATAATATCTACCTTTCCACTAGGGTATGAGCTACTTGAGGACAATGACCATGGTTTATGCACCCTTATGTTCTAAGATCCTGGCAGTTGTTCGATAAACAGAAAAAAACTTGATTCCAGGAAGTTAGGAATCTTCATCTGTTTTGTTCACTGATACATTCCAAGGGCCTAGAACCATGCTTGGCACATAAGTGTTTTTGAATGAATAGCACACTGAATTAACAAATAAGGTCTTACCTGGTGAGAAGGCTGGGATCCCAATATGTAAGATGATGTCTCTTTAGAGCAGGAGGTAGCTCCTACAACAACCCGAGGAAAGGGGAAAGGAGGAGGAGCCTGTTGGCCCAAGACAGAAGAATCTTGAGCATGAAAAAGCCGATCTCTCAGCTGCTGAACTGGTGGCTATGAGTTGTAACAAGGAAGAGCTGTGTTAAGTAAATTAAAATAAGCAAACATCTTCTAAACCAGGCCTCTTTTAGCAGTCAAACTTCAGACAACCTTCTACATTTTTTGTTGTTGTTGTTAGGTGCCGTCGAGTCAATATCCGACTCATAGCGACCCTCATAGGGTTTTCAATGGCTGAGTGCTTCGGGATTGCCTTGGAAGTGGATTGCCAGGCCCTTCTCCCATTTTTGCGGTGCTGGGAATTGAACTTGGGGCCTCAGAGACTGCAGCGCAGCACTCTACCCACTGAGCTAAATCCTAGCCCCAAAGCTAACCTGAGATTGTTGTTAGGTGCCGTCGAGTCGACATATCTGACTCCTAGTGACCCTCATAGGGTTTTCAATGGCTGACTGTTTTCAATGGCTGACTGTTTTTCTGGATTGCCTTGGGAGTGGATTGCCAAACCCTTCTCCCATTTTTGTGGTGCTGGGAATTGAACTCAGGACCTCAGAGACTGCAGCGCAGCGCTCTACCCACTGAGCTAAATCCCAGCCCTTTCTACACTTTAGCTATCTTAAATGACTCAAAGTTCCCTAATCCCTGCCAAACATTTACGTACCTCACACCTGGCTGTTCTTTCTGCCTGGAATGCCCTATATGCACTGATAAGCTACTTCTCTTTGCTGCTCTAGCTCAACTATTTTAACCATTAGAAACCCTTCCTTCACTTTTCTAGAGAAAATCGACCCCTTCCCTGAAGTTTCACAACGTTTAGTATAAGCTTCTGTTATGGTACTGTAAGTTACTGACATCTGATCTCCCCCAGTAGACTCTGAGCTGCTTGAGGGACAGGGTTTTATTTATCTTAAAAGCCTCAGCATTAGCATACTGCCTGAAAGATGAAAGAGCTCTGCTAGTTTTAGATGTTGAATGAAATATTTTGTTCCCTCACATGACCCCACTCACCTCAACACAGTCACTAGGTAGGAAGCTCATGGCAGTAGCCAGGTTTCCTTGGGCTGCTAACAGGTTGGCATACTGGGTGATCCTGTAGATTGTAGCAGGACCTGGGCTCACCCTGGCAGGACTCTGCAATAGCTCCAAGCTCCTGCTAAGGACCATCACCTTTTCCATAAGGTCCTGTAGAGATAAAGATGAGAGTGGTTGACCTCTTCAATGTACATTCTACTCTGTAGCCCAATGGGCCCACCTAGAAACTTCCCACCATGGGTAGAAAGGAGAGCATCTGACCACATCAGGGTGAAGGTAACAGGTAATGATATGTAAGAGACAGAGAAAGGCCACTTGGCCTCACCTCTCGATATGTTAGGATTGGGCTCAAGTGGACCCATCTGGGTCTTGCATTCTTGGGTATCTCTTCCTTGTCTTTTTGCTTTATCTTTTCTGCTAGTACATCATCAACCACAGACTATGTTATACTAATTGTTTCATGCCTCCTCACAAATCTGTGATCACCACTTTCTCTTGTCACCCACAGAGCATCTGGTGCAGTTTAAACCCAAAAACATTCTATGGAAGCTAATAGAAAAACCAGGCTTACAACTAATCAAATATTGAATAAACTTGCATAACCAAACTGAAATGGGAGAATTTTATGACAGCTAATATCCAAGCTGGGATTTAGCTCAGTTGGTAGAGTGCCACTCTGCAGTCTCTAAGGTCCCAAGTTCGATTCCCAGCACTGCAAAAATGGGAGAAGGACATGGCAACCCACTCCCAAAACAATCTGCCATTGAAAACCCTACGAGGAGCTGGGAGTGGTGGTGCATGCCTGTAATCCCAGCGGCTTGGGAGGCGAAGCCAGGAGGATTGCAAGTTTGAGACCAGAGGAAGTGTACGTAACTTAGCAAGACCCTGTCTCAAAAAGAAAAGAAAAGAAAAGAAAAGAAAAGAAAAAAAGGCTGGGGGTACAGCTCAGTGGTCCAGCACTTGCATAGCATGCAAGCAGGAGGCCCTGGGTTCAAACCCTAGTACCACAAAACAAAACAAAACAAAACAAAAAAAAAACCTATGAAGGTCACTATGAGTTGGACACGACTCGATGGCACCTAGCAACAACAACAATAATATCCAAGCAACGGCTTCTCAGCCTCCTCTGAGGGAAGATACTATTACAACCTTAGGAGAAGACCCCAGACACTGTGGGTCCTTCTGGTGGCTCTGGCTCATCAGAAAATGCCTCTGATACCTCTGCACAGCTCTACCATTAGCCTCTCCTAAGAGCCTAGTATAGGGCTGGGATTTAGCTCAGTTGGTAGAGCACTGCTCTGCAGTCTCTGAAGCCCCGAGTTCGATTCCCAGCACCACAAAAATGGGAGAAGGATGTGGCAACCCACTCCTGAGGCAATCCCGAAACAATCAGCCATTGAAAACCCTATGGGGGTCACTATGAGTCGGACACAACTCAACAGCACCTAACAACAACAACAACAACAAGAGCCTAGTATAGAGTAACCAGAAATGGGCAGAGAAGAGGTACCTGCAGAGCCATGGCAGATGAGGTCTGGTGGCATTTTGTCCAGCACTCAACCAACCGATCCACATTCCTTGAACACACGTAACAGAGTCTGGCTTCAGAGGTTAGTGCCCTGCCACCCTCCTGCTCCATGCGAGTTCCCAGCACATCTAGGGAGAGATGCAAACTTCATTAATGGCACAGCTTTCCTGTGCTGTTCCTCCTTCAACTGTTTGGAAACAAGTGAAGGAGCATGAGCTATAGGCCAAGAAGCTACAACTGCTTGAAGATAACACTAGACTAATCTTGCTTCACAGTGAAGGGCAAAGCTCTTGCATTAAGATGTAACATGGAGAAGACAGAACAAGAAATGATCCCTACTGGAAGCAGGGGCATGCACTGCAGTCCTTGCCTCCTGGTTGAAATAATCCCTAGCCCTCGGTCTGGCCTCCCAGAGCTCAGGCTTCCCCTTTGCCTCTCTTTGCATGTATCTATTGACCTCATGCTCCAGCCACACACAAAACATAGGGCTACACCTACCACAGAGTTCAGGAAGATTCTCTGGCCCTGTGTATGTCAGTAGCAAAGCCAATGCCTCTCTCCAGTTCTTCAGGTTACAGGCACATACCAGGTCCTTCCAACTCCTCTGCACAATACAGGCTAGAAGCTATAATGACACAGAGAAGAAAGGAAGCCCTCACCCATCAATCCAGCATAGGCAGCAGAAGTCATGCACAGGGATGTGCTAAGAAATCCATTCATGATCAAGCCTCTTATTAGACCACTGAGTAGGGTTAGCAATAATGTAGGGGTGGGTAGAATAGAAAAAGAGAGATGGCCAGATACTCTAAACACTGGCCTCAAGGTGAAGGCCTCCATTTAATAAGGTCCCAGTAATCCCCTCCCCTTTTCTCCTGCATCTTTGGCAATTACCGAAGAGATTTTAGTTCTCCTCTTGGCCAAGTAGCGCTGCTGTGTCTGCTTCAGCAGATCTGTACCCCCAACCTGAGCCAAGATGATAGCATCAGCGAAGCGCTCTTCCTTCAGACACAGCTCCACAGCAGGGCCCAATTCTCCAAGCAGAAGGGCTTGGCTCAGGAGTCCATCAATGTCTACAGGCAGAAGCATCTCCTCCACATTAGCCTTCCCTCAGTTGCTCACTTCCTATCCATTGCCAGTCCCACAGCACACCTCCTCTATCTTTAGTTCATTCCGCCTGCCTTGCTCCAAACAAAACTCTCAAGTTTAATTCTTGGGCAATAAAGAGTAGTAAGGTATCACAGGGGTGGCCAGGTCCAGTAATAACTCTTTAAAGACAGGACTCATATGGTAGTATCACAGGTATTATGTGTGCTTGCACAGCATGGCCAAGGTCACAGTCCTTATCAGTAAGAAAACATGTTGTTGTTGTTGTTAGGTACTGTTGAGTCGAGTCCAACTCCTAGTGATCCTGATAGGGTTTTCAATGGCTGATTGTTTTAGGATTGCCTTGGGAGTGGATTGCCACATCCTTCTCCCATTTTTACGGTGCTGGAAATCGAACTCAGGACCTCAGAGACTGCAGAGCAGTGCTCTACCAACTGAGTCAAATCCCAGCCCCAAGAAGACATAGGACTGCAAAAAAGATCTTGGTAGAAGGCTTTCCACAGGAAGCACTCCTCCATGAAAACCTACAACAGAGAGAGCTCAAACTGGTAAGAGATCCACCAGTATTTGAGATGGTGGGAGAAAGGCAGGAGACAAAAAAGGGATTGTCTCAAGGCCAAGAACTCTGGGCCCACCTGCTCCCAAGTAGAGTTTCTCTCCCTCAGGGCCAAGGTACCTTCTGTGATGGGGATCTCCCATAGAGTCATGTTCTGAGGGACCAGTTCATCAAAGAAGGCTGAGGATGCAGAGGCTTCCTCTGTAGTGTGTTTGGAGGCCTGAACAAGGAAGGACAGATGTGACTATGTAGAAAATGAACCCAGAATACAGACAACCTGCTTAGTAGCTTTCTCTGATGGCTCTACTATTTCATCCTTAGTGGGTAAAACTAAAAGAAAAACCCGGCAAGGTTTGGGAAGAGCCCTAGTTCATGGTTCAGACACAGCTCTACTCCCAGCCCAAAAGCTTATGAACTCCATGTCTTACTCTGGTTCCAAGACAGTGAGGAGTCTGAAAACTTCCACAGAAGCTCAGCACTTACCAAGAGTAAAGCAAACGGTGAGCAAGGAGAAGCTACCCTAAAGAGAGGTGTCCTGTGCTACACTAGGTGAGGCTAGCTGGGCTCCTACTGTACCTGACTGTAGAAGGTCTGTTGTCTATAACTGCTGAGATCCTCTCCCTCATGCTGAGGGCTATCTTCTAACCTCAAGTCACTCTTCAACCGTGTGGCCACCTGTAGGGAGAGACCTATGAATACCACTCTTCCCACCATAAGGTCAAACAAGTCTTTTGCTCTCTTCTCACCTCTATGAGCTACCAACTGGAATCTCTAAGATGCTTCATCCACTTTCCTGGGAAAAAGTCTAACTCCAGGAGGTAAAATGCTTATAAATACATTAATTAAGCCCAAGAAGAAGTGTTTTGTGATAGTTTCACCTGGCAGGATTCTCTTTTTCTCTGAAGCAAGTCCATGTTTCAGATGTGAAAACTAGCTTACCTTCTTCTGAAGCTCATCTTTATTATATCCTAATAGCTTTAATAATTTCATTCTGGAGTCATGCTCTAAGGTCACCTTAGGAAACAAAGAATACAGAAAATTCTCCATTAAATGAATATGAATCACCCTCCTCCCACACCATGCCAGACATCTGCATTAGTGAACCCTCAAATACAAGTCAGTGTAGCATCAAAAGTGCCCTCAGTAAGGTAATGTCACCTCTCCCCTTTCCTCCTCAGATTTGATGTATTGCTGGGCTCTAGGCAGTCTTAACACAACTCTTTGCCCCTGAGCATGAAAATTTGACCTTCATTTGACTTTCTAGCTCTGTTACCCTGGTAACCTGATAAGAGTAAAATGTCAGCAACATTGCTTGTGATTGGTAACTTGCAACTGGCCTGGAACTATGTAAGCTATAAATAACTGATGTGGATCCCATGCTCAAGATTTCCCTGGCTGCAATGACTTGTTACTGGACAGATTTCTTGGGGGGATTCTGTAAATGATGATTAGGGGGCAAGAACAAAGCTCTTAGGGGCAAGAGGCTTGTAAATCAGGGCAACTTACACACCTGCCCATCTCATCTCCTTATATCTGAACTGTCTTTTGTGGTGCTAAGGAAGAGAATTCTGAGCTGGTACATGGACTGCTGAAAACCTCCCATAGGAGAGGCCCGTCAGATGCTGCCCTACTGACAGCCTGTGGTCCCTGTCCCATATCCTTCTGAGACTTGTGCCAAGTATAGCCTATAGTAGTCTTGTAAATGTAAATGTGTAGCTGATTAGATCCCTGGTAGAAGTTGCATGGATCCAGTAAACAAAGTCAGCTTCTGACTCAGTGTCCCAAATACCAAGGACCAAGACGGCCTGAAGCCCCTCTAACCTGAATTAGCTGGCCTGAGCACTTCATTTATTACACACTGAAGCATGAATTCTATCTATATTTTTTTCTCTCACAGTCTGTCTGGGTTCCCTCTTCCTTCCACGCTCTTCTTTTGGAAGTGTTCATCCACACTCAGCTTCAGAAACCATCTAGATGGACAACTCCTGAATAGCCTTTAAATCAGGCTCCCTCCTGTCCTATAGGCATCATGGCCTTCTTGTTCAATAGAGCAAGGGATGATTTCCTAATCATTCCTTCTATTCTCCTTCCCATCCCACCATTCCTACTGTTATGGTTTGAATCTAAAATGTCCCCCAAAGGTCATATGTTAAAACATTTGATCCTTAAGTGGTGGTGCTGTTTGTGGTAGCAGTGGAACTTTGGGAGGTGGGATCTTAGCTTTGTAGAAGTGGGTCCCTGGGGGCAAGCCTTTGGAGTTTACCCCAGATCCTCTGGTTCCAATTGCTCTCTGCCTTCATATCTGCCATGATGTGAGGTTCTCTGAAAGAGGCTGCTGCTGCTGTTTGCCCCACCACCATATGCCCGCCCTGCCTTATAGATAAAAATCCTGCAACCATGAGCTACAATAAATCATCCCTCCCATAAGTTTTTTTCAGTCAGTTTTTTTGCTACAGTGACCAACAAACTGGCTAACATACTTGCTCATACCCAAAGCATTATTTCTTAAAAGATCTTCCCACCTCTTTCTCAAATTCTTCTCTATCTCCCAGTTCTTGATGTGTACCTTCATAAAGTTCTACTATGTCTGAAGCACAGACCTAAGTCCCTCTTAGGTTCCCTGCAACAAGCTCTACTCTCCCTTTTTGTATTCTTCTCTACAATCCCAAAGAATTACATAATCCTTCCACTATCTACTTCCCTTTCTTCCTTCAGATTTCTCATTTGTTCACTCCCTTTGACAGGTGTCACACTCCTCCTGGGTCATAAGAAATTTGGCATTAAATTAGAACTGGAACTAACTCCCCACCTCTAGATTTGAGTGGTATCTGAACTTGGGGGCCTACCACAAGGACTTGCCATAGGTTACATGAAACAAACTCAAAGCCTTCTTAAGATCATGTACCATTCCAATTAATCTTTTTTTCTTTCTTTTTCTCTTGCCTTCCTCTCTTCTTCCTTCCCATCACCTTATTAGCCTTTTGGCATGATACTGTGAAAGGCTTCATCTTGGCTCTGGTAAAGTATTCAAGATATCGGCAATAGAACAACTAAGGAAATTTCTATTGTACTCCTCATCTTCACAAGTGGCCTCTGAACCTCTGGCAAAGGGTGAAGATTCTATGTCCAGAGGACACAGGGAAGACTCAATGGGTGCTAAGGCCTCTATAACCTTGGTCACATTGTGGTTGTGCATCTCTTGGAGTTGACAGAAGTTAGAGCTCTGGGCTTTAGCGAAATATTTCTGAGAAGCTAGCCTTCAAGCTTCCTACCTTCAGGAACTGCCAGAGCATCTTTTCACCTGGCAGTGAAGCTTGCTGGCTCTTTTTCTGACAATAATTCGGGAGATTTCCAGATCCCAAGGCTTCCTGCAGCTCAGCTGACCGCATCAAGAATTCAGATTCTGTGGTGACTTGACTGATGAAGACAAGGTGAGAGCAAGGCTGTGGCACCTGCTGGACAGGGGTGCTGGGAAGGCTAAAGGTAACCAGCTTCCCTCCAAACTGGTGAGAAAAAGTAAGAAGGGTCAAAGCTATACCTTTAAGCCAAAATCTAATACTAGGTCAGGATCACAGAGAATGCTATCTATTGGTCAAACCTAGGACAGGAAATCAACAAAAAGATCCTGGAAGTGGAACAGGATCAGAAATTGAATATTTAATGTGTTCCATGCCAAAGCCACTTCTGCACTCTTAGTACTACCAATTTAAAACATCACCATATGGTACTCATGTCTTCCTCTCCTGATACCACCATTCTCCACCATTCTCCCACCATTCTTCCCACCTCATTCTCAAATTCTTCTCTATCTCCCAGTTCCTGATGTGTACCTTCATAAAGTTCTACTATGTCTGAACCACCATTCTCCCAGGAACCTGACCTAAAAAATGTGGCATTATCACAGTCTATACCTACTACTACCAACCAGCAACAAAATCTTCCCTCTCTTTTTTCAATGTCTGTAATATAGGTTCCCTCTACCCCACTCCCTGTGCTAGCACATCTAGATCACTGGAAGAATTTGCTAGCCTTTGCTTTCCCCCCGCTGTTCCAATACAAGTCTTAGATCTTACCCTATTGCTTGTAGTACACTGATGCTACTCAGGAGCTTGGAATGGAGATTCACGGTCCACAAGAGAGCCTTGTATTCCTCTGCCTAATGTGCACAAAGTCAGGGCCAAACCTGTCTTCCCCAGCATCCTCCTCCTTGCTCATTTATGTGATTGTTCCACATCTCTCAAATGCCTAATTTGTTTCGGCTTCTGTGCCTTTAAGTATAACACCACCATACCTGCAGCATTCTTCTGACCAATTTGATACTTTATATAAAGCACCTGACACAAAATAGGAGCTTAGACAAGTTCCTTGACTCTAGCAGTTCTCATTTTTGGCTGCACATTAAAACCACCTGGAGAGCAACCCAGTCATTTTGCTATACCCCAGACAATATCAGAAACTTGGGAGAGAGGAGCATCAGTATTTTTTAAATCTTTAGGTTGTTCCAATGTGTAGCCAAGGTTGACAAAACTGCTTATTCCCTAACTGTTCACTATTTCCTTCCCTAAGATAAACCTCTTTTGCGAATTTCCCAGTCAGAATCCCATTGCTGGATTCCTACAGCACAAAATACACACCACTGCTTAGTGCTCAACAAAAACATTTAATTTTTTTATTTCTATAGAACTTGATGGTTTTACAAAGTACTTACATCTATTCTCCTTTGAAGTTCATGTCAATTCACTAACTTAAATAAGTTAGGCAGGTATCCCCTACCCTGTTTTTACAGATAAGAACACTGAAGTCTTGAGAGATTAAGGGACTTCCTCAAGGTTACTTGGCTAATAAATGATGGAGATATGATAAGAATTCAGGCCTTCACGATTCTTCACTTTGCAACCCTCTTTTTTTTTTTTTTTTTTTTAAACATGATGCTGGGGATCAAACTCTAGGCCTTGTGCATGCTAGGCAAGCCCTATATCATTGAGCTGCATCCCCAAAACCCTCCTCCCTCCTTTTTTTTTTTTTTTTTTTTTTTTTTTTTGCAGTACTGGGGGTTGAACCCAGGGCCTCCTGCTTGCATGCTTTGCAAGTGCTAGACCACTGAGCTGCACCCTCAGCCCATTTTTTTACTTTTTGAGACAGGGCCTCGCTAAGTTACGCAGACTGCCTCTGGTCTCGAACTTGCAATCCTCCTGCCTCTGCTTCCTGAGCTGCTGGGATTACAGGTGTGCACCACCATGCCCGGCTTCCTCCTCTTATTTTTTAACCAGGCATCATGGAAAAATGATACTTAAATGAGAGGACTTGAAAATCCTCAATGAGATTCAATGGGCCCAGGAGAGAAGTGGAAAGATAGGGTACAAGTAGAGGCAAGAAAATTGAGGAGTTATTTATTGAACAGAAAGGAGTCATATGTGACTGGAACATAAGAAACATGTGAGAATGAGATGGGAATAGAAAGTGGAGCCTTAAGCACATTTAGCCTTGACTATACAAGGCAAGGGAAGGCTCAAAAGTTTTGAGCAGAGGAATTATAGGATAAAATTTATATTTTTTTCTTTTCTTTTTTGTATTCCTTGACACTAGTCCAGACATGTAAGCATTAAAGAAATCTCAAGTGGAGTCTCAGGCTGCTGTCTGGAAAAAAATGGGTCTAAAGCAATAGATTATTTATTTAATTTATTTACTTATTACCATACATGGGGGCTGAATCTGGGGCCATGCACATACTTTGCAAGTACTCTGCCACTGACTTCCACCCCTAGCCCATTTTTTATTTTTTAAATTGAGACAGAATCTTGCTAAATTATGCAGGCTGCCTCTGGCCTTGAACCTTTGATCCTCCTGCCTATGCCTCCCATGTCCCTAGGATTATAGGCATGAGCCACCATGCCTGGCTTCTATTCCTTTTAGACAGGACTGGAACAGCAAACAGGATTCAGAATGGGTAACAGAGTAGAGAAAAAAGCTAGAGTAACTGCTTGAAAGGTACAGTGGGATCTTGTCTGAGACAGAGGCAGTGGGAATAAACCTCCTCCTAAATTTAGCTCCTTGCTGGGTATATAGGAGGCTTCACATACACAACCATACCCACACTTACAGCAAATGAAACACCAGATGGCCTTCTAATCCACTTGGGGGGCTTTTTCAGAGGAGGTATCAATGATGCTTGGGCCACTTGCTCTGGTACCTGCAGTGGGGGGAGAGGCTGGCCTTTGCTGAAGGAAGAGGCGATCTGGAGGAAAAGGATATCTGCATTACTAGCCTGAAATGGCAGCTTATGCCAGAATTCCACCTACAAACCAAGGAATCCTCGAGACACCCAATATCATCTAGAAAAGACAAATTCCCATATTCCATGGGAGGGGGCAGGGACTGGGAGTGGGGCACAGGAGACTTCCATGCAGTAGGCTCTTGGAAAGCCTAATACAGAGAATGTCTACAATGCTGTGAGATACAATATAGATCTATAGCAGACAGAGAGGTGAGACAGTCCATACTCTTTAAGATAATGGTCCCAAGCATAAAGGCCCAATGTCTCTGAAGTTCTATAGGGAAAGAATCACGTGAAAGTCTCCTTTATATGTAGCAGAAACTGAAACACTTCCAGGAAGATGGGTAATGGAGCAAGACAGAGCCCTCCAAACCCAGGGCGTAGTCTCCCTACCTTCAATAGGCCCTACTTCTTCCCAGACCATGTGTCTTTTTCTCGCCACATAAAATAGATAGCCCATTCCCCACAGCACCCTAAACCAAACCCTCCAAACCTTGTCAGCCTGTCTTATGTGCTGGACTTCCCAGCTCCTACACATCACAGAGTACAAGCTGATCCAGCCATCGAAGGAGGCAGCAGAGAACACTGGAGGATTCTGAGGGCACCACTGCACATCAAAGCACCAGCTGTTCTGTGTGGGTAGCTTATATGCCACCTACCATGGGGAAACATAACTGTTAGGAACCATAACTGCTAGGGAACCCTGGCTTAGATAAGGAAACCCAAAACACACAGTTGGGATTCCTTTACCATCTTATGCTGCCTCCCAGCACGCCCACAGAAGGGCCAGCCTACCTCACTGCTCCCCAGGTTCCAGCAGAAGACCTGGTTGTCCTTGGCACTACTGAGCAATAGCTCAGCATCAGCCTGGCTCCATGACATTGACAAGATCCCCCTAAAAAAAAAAAAAAAAAAAAAAAAGGAGGGACTAACATTTGTTGAATGCATACCAAAGTAAGGTAACTTATATATAACTTAAATAAATCTCAGCCCTATAAAATGAGTAGTCTGATTTCACTTTGCACATGAGGAAACAAGACTTTGAAAAATTAAGTAGTTTTCAGATAATTGTATGCCAGAACCCAAGTCAAACTCCAAAGCCTGACTACTATGCACTGCAACACTCTGCCTCCCATAGGCCACTGCTGAATAGCTCTGCTTTTCATCAATTAGAGTAGGATTATGAGTCAGTATGATTCACACAAACATCCATTCCTAGGGTACTTGTAGCCCCAGAGGATGGTGAAGACCTAATACTCAAAAGTCTCCAAGGAGGTATAAAGGTAACATGGCCTTTCAGTTAGAAAGAACAGATTGTGGAGTTATTCCCTCTGCTATGGGCCCTGCTACCACTACAGGGGGCCAGGCTACATTGTTTTTTTGTTTTGTTTTATTTTGTTTGCTTTTTAAAACTTTATTTCAACATAACTATGCTTACAGAAATACACTCATATTGGTTAATAGAATGCAATTTAACTTATGCTACATTGTTTTTATTAAGGAGAAATCTTGGAGGAGGCTGCCGCATCACTCAGAGAAATAAACATGATCCTTAGGCCAGAGCCTATGGACTCTCCAAGGCGTACTGTTGTACTTTGGATCTCAAGTGTCCCCCAAAGGTCTTAAAGGTATAGTCCCCAGAGAGGTGTTATTGGAAAGTTTCACTCTCCCAATAAGAGGTAGTGCCTAGTGGAGATCTTCGGGTCACCAAGGGCATGCTCTGAAGGGGATTATGGGATCCCAAACTCTTCCTTGTTCTCTCCTTTGCTCCCTGGCCATGAGGTGAATGGTTTTACTCTGTCATACTCCTGTCATGATCTGCTGCTTCGCCACAGTCCCAAAAGTAATGGGGCTAATTGATCATGAACTGAAACCTCTAAAAGTATGAGCCTTTTCTTTTGATAATCTGATTATCTTAAGTGGTTGTTTTAGTGAGGGAAAACTGATTAATAGAGATTAAAGATTGGCTCAAATATTTCTGATGGCCCCATCCCCACTGCCATCTCTGGAAGCCAGATGGATTCACAGGCTCTTCTCCATAACCTGAGGGTCTAAAGGAACTCCTTTCGGCCAGGCTGGAATTAGTATTGTCTATATGTTCACTGCAATGGCTTTGAAGCCAGGGTGGATTTACTTGGTAGTTAAAGTGAGGCATTCATAGTTACATCCCCCACAGCCTTGAAAATTGAGATGTGGTTTGAGACGCTACCTGCTGTGGCTCTCTAGCACCTTCAGGGGTGAGGAAGCAAAGCGCAAGTCCCACAACTGAATCACTGGAAGACGATCATCTTCTGAGCTAAGCACTAACTGGGTGGCTATGTCTGGATGCCAGGCCAGGCCCGAGCAGTGCATCTGTGAACAAAGCAGATCTCAGTGGGTGATGTAACCTGACTCTTCTGGCTATGAACCTTTCCCACCCAGTCGGAATGGGACCACTCTGAGGGCAGGTTTTATGGCTTTTCTATGACTGGGAACATCACAGCCACCAGGGAATAAGTTATGACCATGCATAAGTAAGGAATGGCAGAAGCTTCTAGATCAGCTCTGTTTTGCTTCCCTAAGCTTTCACTCTTAATTGGAAATTGCTACAGGGCTGAATCCATGCATCCAATACTTGAAAATGGACCCCCAGACTGGAGGAGAGTAGCTCCAAATGCTTGGCACAAGAGAGAGGCTAGAGCCTAGGCCTCTATTCTGGCTTCCACTACTCACCCTGCTGCTATGATTACTGACTTTGATGATAGGCTCATTCTTCCTGAGATCCCACACAAGTGCCTTGCCACTGGGGTGAGCAGATGACAGAATGTGCTGGACTTGCCGGTTCCAAGAGAGTGCTTTGATGTCTTCTCGGGGCTGCTGAGGCAGGAGGGGGAAAGGACCACTTGCCACCCCTGGACCAAGTGACATCTGCCATTCCACTGTGGCCAACTACCCACAGCAAGCCTAGGAGTAGACATGGGGCTCCTCAAACTAAGACAGTGCCATGCAGCTGGGAGTTGAATTTTCCCAGGAAGATACTTCAAGGTACTCAGGGGGAGGAGGGGAGGCACATTTGGATTTTAGTTCTATCCCAAAATTCTTCCACGAGGATAGAGTCAGGATTTGAATACAGCCCCTTTGTCTACAACAAAGAGGGAAATGAGGAAAGTGAGAGAGGGAGGGAGGAAGACGTAAATACCCAAGACTCTCAGAGAGAGTGAGGCAAAACAAAACAAAACAAACAAACAAACAAAAAACAGTGACACTTTCCGGGTACAAAGTGCCATCAAATTTATACTTATAATACTTTAAGTATAAGACAGAGAAAAATCAGAAAGCAAAAAGGCCCAATTACAGACTGACAGAGAGGCACACACAGAGACAGAAGATACACTAGACCCCAACTGCATAGGAGAGCCATTGTTGTTAGGTGCTGTTGAGTCAGGTCCAGCTCATAGTCATGTTTCAGGAGTGGACTGCCACATCCTTCTCCCATTTTTGCAGTGCTGGGGATTGAACCTAGGTCCTCAGAAGGGCACAGCAGCATTCTCCCACATGAGCTAAACTCCAGCCCAGAAGAGCCATAGGCAGAGACAAAGCTGACCCTCCCCACAAAAAGGACAGGGTCCTCCTCTTATTCCTTCTCCACTGAGCCCAGGCCCTACCCAACTCTGCCCAATCTATACTGTGGTAAGCATCACTCTTACTCCTTTCTCTGTGTCTTTTGCTCACGCTCACTCTCCTTCGTCTTCCTTCCCGAAACTTTTTGAACAGTGAATGACCACAAACCAACCATTCCACTTATCGCCCCTGCCCCATCCACCATCCCAGCTCATCTCTGACTGGTAGCATATCAGTCTATGGAGTTTTATTGCCCTCCAGTGGTAAAGTCTGAAATCTCTTGAGCTCTAGCTGATTCCAGAATTCAAGACTACCCAGGAAAACCAGCTGTACACCCTAAGTAGCAGTCCCAGCTCAGAAGGTGCCTCCTCACCTGTGACTTGGATACTGGGGTGATTGAAATGTTCAGGTTATTCAAATCCCAAATGAAGATTTCAGAATCACTGGCTCCTGACGCCAGAAGGTTTCCCTGTGTGAATAAAAGGCATTTAGAGTCACACTATCTCAGAAAGAGGTGACAGCCGGAAACGGGGAAGGAAGCCCACATCTGAGATCATTTAAAGCCTCCCCTGTTACAGCCTGGAAAGCACTCGGAACTATAGCCCAGATGCCAGAAACCAATCAGACCTGCTGCTCCATGGCTTAGCTATGTTTGATAAACTTAAATGCAGTACCTGAAAAGGATTAAAATCAAGGGCTTTGACAGCCCCCGTGTGCTTCTGTCTCTGGGCAATCACAGGCTCCTTTCCAGAAGACAGGATGTGAGTCACATTGTATAGAGTAATCATGCCATTGTCCCCACCGCCTGCAATAACCCCAGAGTTTTCCAGAAGGCCATTGCCAAGGCTCCCCCAGATCAGTTTGTGAAACCTACAAAGAGGAGAAACTGGCATCAGCACCAATTTAGGCTCACAGAATTGAGGGCAGGCATCTTTGCCAGCCTCTGCCATTACGCAGGCATCCCCACCTCAAGCCTGGACCTGCCTGTCTCCTGCATTTTCCATACAGAGAAGGCCCTGGGGTCCCACCTGCTCCTGTCCTCTCTCTGAAAAAAAAATTCCATCTATGTTTCACTGGAAGTCACTGCCTCTAAGTTGTGTGGAAGTATTGTTCTTGTTTTTTAAGTTAACATGGGCCTATGGTAACTATTTCAAATAGATTACTTCAGCTGGGCGTGGCGGCGCACGCCTGTAATCCCAGCGGCTTGGAAGGCAGAGACAGGAGAATCACAAGTTCGAGACCAGAGGCAGTCTGCATAATTTAGCGAGACCCTGTCTCAAAAAATAAGAAAATGGGCTGAGGGTACAGCTCAGTGATCCAGCACTTGCAGAGCATGCAAGTGCGAGGCCCTGGGTTCAACCTCCAGTACCGCAAAAAAAAAAAAAAAAAAAGGACTCAAATAGATTACTTCACTTAATCCTCACAATTCAAATAGGTAATAACAGCCTGTACTTACTGAATACATGCCATGTACCAGGCACTGTTTTAAATACTTTATATGCCTGCAGCTGTAGCCCTGTGGCATCTGATCCCATCAGATCTCGGAAGCTAAGCAGGGTTGGGCCTGGTTAGTACTTGGATGGGAGACCACCTGGGAACACCAGATACTGTAGGCTTGGGAGAAGGATCTGGCAGCCCACTCCCAAAATATCAATCTGCCATTGAAAACCCTATGAACAGCAGAGAAGCACTGACAATAGTATTTCGCCTGTTGTACGTAGGGTCACTATGAGTCGGATACTGACTTGATGGCACCTAACAACAATGTATTAGCTGGTTTACTATTTAGCGACTCCATGAAGTATTACTATTACCTCCATTTTCAACTAAGAAAACTGAGCCTCAGAGGAGTTATAAAATTTCTGTACAAAGAGCTAGTAAGTTCATCCTCATTTATAGGTAGGAAGTGGCAGAGTCAAGGTTCAAAGTCAGGCCCATCTTATTCTAGAGCCTGAGGTTATAACATCATAAAATACTTCCTTCCACTGAGAGGAAGACCCAAACTTTCCTGTAACAGAATAGAAACAGGCACCTTAGACCAATAGTTGCTTCCCCTCCTCTCTCGAACTAGAAGTGAGAAAAGAACTGGATGATCTCCCTGAGCCATGCCTTTACCATGTGGCTGGCCCACTGGAATGGCCATATGCTGCAACAGGCCAGATCTAGAGATATGGAGGCACAAAATTCTAAGTGTCCTAATTGGGAAACACCTTTCTGGCTTTCTGAAGATGCTTCTAACAGGACAGTGCCAATGTTTTTCACAAAAGAAAAAGATAGACCCTGGATCCCCTGCAGACAAGTCTGGGATCCCCTGAAAAGCCCCTTGAGAAGGGATGTGAAGTCCCTAAAGCCTGATAGGGCATCTGTCTCCCTTTTCACAGTGGCTAGCAAAGGACATTTCCACAGCCCTTCAAAGAACCCAGATTTCACATCCAATGATGTCACAAGATCCCTAACTGCAATGAAATACTCCTCTGTCCTAGGAACAGTCAGCAAAGAAATTGAGTGGAGTGACAGGGCAGGAACTTGCGTGTCAGGCACTGGAGCAGAGCCAACATGGCAAGAATGGAAAACTGAGTACCAGTTCAGAGTGGGCCAGCATCTGAAGCAGAATGGCAGAGCTGATGCCCTCAGGCTACTATCAGACAGGCAGGCAGTTTTGTAAGGTTGCACTGATCTTCATGTGGCATATGCATGTGCCCATACTGGCTCAAGAGGCTGCCATGTCTTCCAGGGACTGGAGCTCCATTGCAGTAGAGTGCAAGCCATCAGAGTAGCCAGAGAAGCCCATTAACAGGTCACACAGAAACCAGAGAGGGTAGGGCCAATGAAAACATTCACATGGGATAGAAAAGTTGCAGTGTCTTCAGTATGGTCAGACCAAAGTCAAAAGACCTGAGCCCTCAAAGGGGAATGACCAAAGGGTTGGAGAAGAAAAGGTGAGTTACTTCAGAAGGCCAAACTGCAGAACATGGAGTGTGACAAAGCAGTTTTCTTTCTGCATACGTGCAGAAAGTACATTTCTATTGTTCACTGCCTTGCTTCTGAGGGGGAAGCTAGCATCCGAAAAAGTTGTGACAGAGAATACCTGGGAGAGTGGATACACGTGGGTCAAGTTAAGTAAGGAAGGGCACTCTGATCACTCAGTAAGCTCAAGCAGTGTAAACCACTCTGCCCTGCAAGTGGACAGGGAATAAGATAGCCATGAGTATGTAAGGGAGAATATGGGAACAAGTATAATAAAATCTGAACAAGTCATATATTTAAGTGAAAGACATATGATTATTTACTGAACTCTTCTGTAACTTTCATGTAAGTTTGAATTTAAAAAAAATAAAGTTAAAGCTGTGCATGGTGTTGCATGCCTGTAATCTCAGCACTCAGGAGTCAGAGGCAGAAGGATCATGAGTTTGAGGCAAGCCTGGGCTACAGAGTAAGACCTAGTAGGAGAGGAAAGGAGAGAGGAGGAGAAGGGAGGAGAGAATAGGAGGAAAGAAGGGGAGGGGGGAAGGAGGGAAGGAGGGAAGGCAGGAAGGCAGGAAGGCAGGAAGGCAGGCAGGCAGGCAGTTAAAAACCAAAAATGATGGAATTTATCCTGAAAATAGGAAATGAGAGGTTTAAGGAGAAGGGATAGAAAGAAGAGTTTGTATAGGAAGGTGGGAACTTTTAAACATGAGAATATAGGTGGAAATTCTCTGCTAAAGGGGTTCCCAACATAACAATGGCAATAATGTATCATGGCATCACAGAATGATGGATGGTACCTAAAGAATATACAGATTCATTGATTCCTATCTCATGAAGCACAATGTCCAGAGACAGGCCAGGAGAATCTCTATTTTTAGCAGAAGCCCCCAGGTGATTCCAACAAGCACCCAGTGCTAACAATCGCTACACTAGATACATCAGACTACATACCAGCTTAAAACAAGGGGGGAAGACACTGAATTTTATAAAGACAGAACCAGCCCTAACAACCAGCTCATGGCTGTTTCTGGCAAAATATAAGACACAAGATGAAAAGAATAAACTGAGGCCTGTGAGGTTGGGATGCTGTACCAGATAAGCTTATCTGCGACCAAGACTTAGCACTTTATGATTAGTATTATCTGCTGAATAAATTCTTGCTCCACGAGTTAATCGTCTTTATTCTGGATTTTTCTTTCATTTGGTTGGTAAGGTCCTTTTGAAAAGTCCTAACCTCGTATTAATGAATTAAAATGAAAAATGTTTGTCCACATCTAGGCCAAAATAGCTGGGAAAACCCAAATCTCTTTAAAAATCAGAGTTGTGAAGGCAGTGCTTCAAGCTGGAGAATGACAGTGGAGCAGAACAATGGTTGTTGGAGAGGCAAACTACTTTTCTGAATGACTTTTATGCACCAGGTTACTATGTATCTACTTTGCCCCCTGAATTGACAGTGGTGAACACAGGGTCAGAGAAATTGAACACTGTGCCTAAGAGGACAATAAATAGCAGAACTGATATATGAACCCACCTTTATCCAACAATAAAGTCTATGTTCTATTTCATGATCTTGATGCCTCTAAAAAGAAGACAAGTCTTGAGACCAGAACTAAGTATACAAAATGATTTATTTCTGCTTAGTGTTGTCCCTTATCTAAGCACCCAAAGAGAGGTCACAGTGTTTCTTAAGTAGCTAGAATTGAGATAAAGGTAGAATCATATAAGACAGATCACCTACTTTCTCCATGTTATTGGAGAATGGGTCTTACAGAGGTTATGGAGGCTACTCAGAGATCTGGAACCTCAGTATAGACAGAGAGTAAAGAGTACCAGATAATACTTTGGCCTCTGACCTCACTCAGCCATAGCCACTACATCTTCAGTAAAGTGACATAAAAATACTATTCTCCCAGAAACCTTTCTTCTTGCATGAAATTCATCTAACAAAGCACATATCACTTGCTTGAGTGCACATGCTAATCTGTATTGATTCTATCTGCATCAAGAGGCATTTATCCATGCAGACTCTTCAGTCTATTTATAGCTTCAGGCTGACCCTTATCGACACTCATGCAAGAATTTCACAACATTTATTTCAGTCAGATAATCTTTCCTTTCTTTCTTCTTTCTTTCCTTTTTTTTTTTTTTTAATAGTACTGGGGGTTGAACCCAGGGCCTTATGCACACTTTACCACTGAGCCACACCAAAAATTCCCTTTTTATTTTTATTTTATTTTTTTAACTTGAGACAGGATCTCACTAAGTTGTGCAGGGTGCCTCCACCTCCCAAGTAATTAGGATTACAGGTATGAGCCACCACATCTGGCTCCAGTCAGATATTTCTAGATAGATATTTCTCAGATGCATCACACATTGAGAGGGAATGAGGGGATCTTCAGAACCCAAATTTGGTTGAGGTATGGGTTTCCCTGAGATGCAGGCACTAATCCCAGGAGTCCTCATCAGTATCTTCATCAGGATCTGCCCTGCATACCCATCCATAGTCCAGATAGAGTACCTGCTAGAGGCAGAAAGAACTCCTTTGTGTTTCAAGTCCAGAGAAGGGTCTCTGAAATCAACTTCAAAGATTTCCAATGTGCCATTTGTGCTAAAGGAGGCATCTATCTGCTGGGCAGATGTTCCTAGGCACAAGAAAAGTCAAGAAGCAGCAGCATATGAGCAACAATATATGTATAAATTAAAGGTATACAGGGTTTGGGCAGTGGAAAGGAGAAGAAAGAGGAGGGGGCTGAGTATACTCTTTCTCAAAGGGTAACTGCAAAGAAAGCACGCTGTGCCTAGCCTTTAGCCTTAGTCCAAAGATGCCAGTAGGTAGCCCAAACCACCTAATATCCCCTTATTTCTGCTGTAAGTCATCCCACTTTTCTATGATCGTAAAGCTTTCTCTGATGCCCATTAAAGAACTCTAGATGCTAAGTCTCCCTTCAACCTATGTACTTTCAGTGGCTTCTAGTCTATTAATATACCTGTGGCCAGATACACAGGGTACTGGTTGGCTGGACTCCACACTTGGACAGCCGGCTGTTCCAGTTCTTTTAACTTCATGGTCAGTACTTCAGGTGGCAGAAAACTGACATGGCTCTCTCTGCCCACTAAAAATAGAAACAAGTAAGCTTAAGGGCTGGATCCAGGCAGTATCTATGGATACAACATATTGTTTCTTTCTTCCGTAAGATGGGGCATTTCAGGGCAATATATGGTGACAAATACAAGACCACCTGCAGATCTAAGGATAGTTCACTTACCCAGTTACTGAACTCTAATTCTTTAAACCCCCAAAGTTTTTAACCACACTGATTGCCACAGCCCCAATAGTGATAATCATCAAATCAGAAAATTTCTCAGTAATTTTTGTCCATTTCCTTGGCTTTAAATACCATGCATATGCTACACTGGGTGCATGGTACATGCCTGTATGCCCTGTGACTCAAGAGGCTGAGGCAGGAGGCTTGTGAGTTTGAGGCCAGAGGCGGCCTGTAGAACCTAGTGAGACTCTTATCTCAAAATAATAAAAAATAAATAAAGGAGCTGGTAATGCAGCTCAGTGGCCCTTGCCTAACACACTCCAGGACTTCAGTGCAACCTCTTAGCACTGCAAAAACAAGTAAATAAGTAAATAAATAAATATTACCCACATGCTGATGACTCCAAAATTTATATCACTAACACAAATCTCTCCTCTGAGTGTGAAGTTCTTATATGCAATAGCTAATTAAATATTTCTACTTGGATATAACAAAGATAACTTGTTGTTGTTGTTGTTAGGTGCTGTCGAGTCAGTGTCCAACTCACAGTGACCCTCATAGGGTTTTCAATGGCAGACTGTTTCGGGATTGCCTTGGGAGTGGATTGCCAGGTCCTTCTCCCATTTTTGCAGTGCTGGGAATTGAACTCCAGACCTCAGAGACTGCAGCGCAGCGCTCTACCAACTGAGCTAAATCCCAGCAATTTAGTCTGTCTAAAATGCAAGTCTCTATTTTACCGTCTCTTCCTCATACACTTCTGTTGTTTATCCAGTTTTCTTCACCTTAATATCTATCCACTGTCTGCTGCTGGACCACTGTGATGTCTGATCCCATCAGATCTTGGAAGCTAAGCAGGGTTGGACCTGGTTAGTACTTGGATGGGAGAATGCCTAGGGAACACCAAGTGGTATAGGCTTGGAAGAAGGACCCAGCAACCAACTCCCAAATAACAATCTGCCATTGAGAACCCTATGAATAGTAAGAAGCACTAGCAATATTGTTTCACTTATTGTACATAGGATTGCTATAAGTCAGACACTGAATCGATGGCACATAACAAGTATCTATTATCCACTCAATTGTTCAGCCTAGAAATCTGAAAATCACCTTCCATCTCTCCTTCTCCTTCATTCTCCTCTAATCCATCATTTCATCTTCCTGATTTACCTCTAAAATAAATCTTAATTGATCTCCTTTTCTCTATCTCCACTGTCACCAGCCTATTTGAAGGTACCATCATTTCTTTCTTTTTTTCTTTCTTTCTTTTTTTTTTTTTCGTGTGTGTGTGTGTGTGTGTGTGTGTGTGTGTGTGTGGTACTAGGAGTTGAACCCAGGGCCTTGCACCTGCCTGCTTTGCAAGTGCTGGACCACTGAGCAGCATCCCCAGCCCATTTTTTTGAGACAAGGTCTCGCTAAATTAGCAGACTGCCTCTGGTCTCGAATTTGTGATCCTCCCGTCTCTGCCTCCTGAGCCGCTGGGATTACAGGCATGCGCCACCGCGCCCGTCTGGTACCATCATTTCTCACGTGGATTACTGCAATAGTCTCCAGCTGGTTATCTCCATCCTACTTCACCCAATTCATTCTCTACATTGCAGCAGGAGCGAACATCTAAAATTTTAAAAATAGGATTTTGGTGTCCCATGCATAAACTCTTTCAATTATCTGTCGCACTTAGAATAAAATCCAAGCTCCAGCCTACCATTTCATTTCTTACTACTTTCTCCCTTATTGTGTTCCAGCCATACTAGACTTTTTTCATTACTTAACTTTTTCCTCCACTATAGCCTTTGCAAATGCTGTTCTCTATACAATCAATGCTCTTCCTTACATTTTCTGCATGACCGCTCATCTCTTTCTGGGCTCAGCATCCAATCTCTTCAGTGAGGAGACCCACCCAATCAAAAATGGCCTCATTTATTTTTTCTTCCTAGCAATCCATAATTATTTCCTTATGTTTACATTGTTGGCTCCTTCCACTAACATGTAAGCTCCATAAGAGTTGGAATGTCTGCTTTGTTGTACTATAACTAGGGTTTAGACCAATGATTAGCACATAGCACACGCCTGTATTCCCAGCACTGGGGACACTGAGGCAGGCAGATCAATGAAGAAAATTTACGACCTACTGTGACCTGCGTGAGCAAGCTAGTCATGTTAGCCTCGCAAAAATAGGAGGTAGTATTGCTTAATCCCTAATGTACTTTCCAGCCTAAAGAAAGTTTAAGGCTACCAGTTAAGCTAAGATTTCCAGGGGACCTCTAATCACTTGAGGCTCTATTAGGTATCCACTGACCAGGCAACATTATACTATGCAGTCACCAGTGCCACCTGCTGGTCACAGCCATTTCTGGGAAAAGATCCCCTAATAACAAAAGCAAGAGCTGCCATTGGCAACTGTGCATTTGATGTGCATGTCGTTTATTTCTCTCAATGTTTCTGTAAAGTAAATACTACTATTAGCTCCATTTGACAGAGAAGACAAATTGCTTAGGCGGAGATGTGAACCCCAGTCAGCCTCAAAAGCCAATACTTTTAACTATTATTCTAATCTAAAACTGAACTCCATAAAATATTAAATCTGACAGTCTAGGAACTGGGAAAATGGGCTTTTAATCCACTTTGTTCAGAGGTTCCTCTGCTCACAAGAAGGGCCGCGGTGGTGGTGGAGTGGGATGGGGCGGGGGGCTACGACCATTCAACCAAGAGCCAAACAGACTCTTGCAGCGGAGGGCACCAGCTACCCTTGGCAGTGCACCCTAGGGAGGACGGTCAGCAACAGCTTCTCCCCCGCCATCTGCGAAGTGCGACGCGCCAGGTCAGTAATGACAAGCCTTCCCGCCAGACCAAGACCTAGCCTTTAGGTGCGGGCTCCGGGCCAGGCCAGATCAGGGCCAAGCGGGATGGAAGGCCCGGGGGAAGCGCTTCAAAGGCCCTCGTCGGGCGGGGGAACCCGGAAACACTAGGACAGTGGAGCAAGTTCCAATCCGAGGACTGCGTGGATGTCCCGAGAGCCGCAGTGGCTGAGCCTCAGGGACGTCAGGATTGGGGTCTCCGCAGCGAGGGAGCTCCCCAAGGTGCTCTCGCCATGAAGGAGCCGTTTCGGGTTCCCCGGGCCAGGACTCGGCCCTCAGGGACCCGAGACCTGCAGGGAAAACCCACCTGTGTGGAGGGCCCAGATCAGGGGTCAGGCCCGGTGCCTAGGCCTCCTCTCAAAACAAAGAGCTTTGGGCTCGGCCGGCGCTGTGGACGGAGGCTGCCGAGGGCCAAAAGTAGTCCTGGTCCGGCAGGGACCCGCCACCTGCAGCTCGCCTGAGTTTTCGCGCTGCGAATCAGGACAGGTCCATAGAGAACTTTTCCAAATGAGATCGTAGCTTTTTATTGGGCCTCCCTCAACTGCCCTGTGATTGCACAGTTCTGGCGCTGTGGGTCAGATCTTACACCAGCAAGCTCTAGCCTGTTCAGTTTGAGCCAGGATCCTGGGACAGTCTATGGAAAGGGAAAATACTAATTCCATTCATTATCTAGTTATTAAAATGGAAGACCTGGACCTAGCCCCAAAGGGCTCTGAGCGGATTCCACTTAGTTGAAAAGGCAAAAAGCAATGAGGCTTTAAGTAAATGGCCGTGAGTGACACACCTGAGATAGGTGTCACCCCTTGTTAGCTGCAAGAATCCAACTGATATTTCAGCAAGAAGAAGCCAAACTGGTTAATAGGCACCCTAGCATCTCCTGTACTACGAATGAAATAGAGGCTGGGGGAGGGAGGATAACCTTACAGATTGTAAATTGAGATTCAATTCTGCAGATAACTGGCAATTGCTGAAAATTTGGGTATTAATGCAATACAGTAATAGTTGAATTTTGCATCTAGCAGTGTGGAACCACTTGGAGAGAGCAGAGCCAGGGGCTGGACTCAAATTAGATTAATAGAACAACCCAGGTACCAGCTGATGAAAGCCTGGATTAATAGAGAGGTAATTGTAAAAGAGAGCTGCACAGGCTCTTGTGAGTGATAAAGCCATAACCTTGTTATGGCTTTAAAGCTGGGAGACTAGAAAAAGTGGTCCTATTAACAGAGCTAGAGAATTTGAAGTGGTGGAGAGGAAATGTGACAAGATGGTATAGGCTTTTCATGCTGAGGGAATTGTGGCACTTCTAAACAAAAATGTTCTGATTCCACTGTGTTGGCACATGCCTGTAACCCCAGCATTTGGGAGACTGAGGGAGAAGAATCAACATGAGTTTGAGGCCAGCATGGTCTACAAAGCTAGTTCCAGGCCAGCCAGAACTACATAGCAAGAACCTGTCTCAAAAATAAATAAATAAATTCTTTTCACCTTGTTTTTTACTTCGAGATAATGATTTGAAGACAATTATTTTGTCTTGTTCAATTTTATATTCCCAGGGCTTACCAGTGTCTGATGTACCAGAGGTGCTAAAAAAGTATTTGTGTGTGTGTGTGTATGTTAAGAGCTGTTATCTATGCATTATTGTTCAAAGTTGAGTTGAATTACAGTAGCAATGTGACATCAGTGCATAGGACATTAAATGAATGCTACCACCACCATGCAATAGGCAGGGCAAAGAAAATGGCAGAAGCATGGTTGTTATTCAAGGAGCATAAGACCATTTTGAAGTGGTATTTGAAATTTGAGAATGTTGCTGAACAACAATGGAGTTATGAGTATGCAACAGAACATCCAACGCCTAATTTGCAAGCATTCGTGATATGTTTGAGACACAATACTGTGTATGATGTGCTCAAGGGAAATCCCAGAGGCCAAACACAGCAACAAGTCCTGTTTCTTCTTCTATGTTGTTGGAACAGTTCACCACAGAAGTCTACTAGACAATGCACATGAGACAGGCGTTAGCAGAACAAGCATACAATGCTCTTAAAACAGCAAAATAGGAAGTTTTTATCCCAAGATGTGTATATACTTTTTCAGTATCCTCCATATATTAGACATGAAGATCTTTGCTAAATAATTAAATGGGATTTGGCTCAGTTGGTAGAGTGCTGCACTGCAATCTCTGAGGTCCCAAGTTCAATTCCCAGCACCAC
This sequence comes from Pedetes capensis, assembly GCA_007922755.1. Classification (NCBI taxonomy): domain Eukaryota; kingdom Metazoa; phylum Chordata; class Mammalia; order Rodentia; family Pedetidae; genus Pedetes; species Pedetes capensis. The sequence goes on along the minus strand of VMDO01000020.1, from coordinate 551,320 downwards.
AAAAATGGGAGAAGGACCTGGCAATCCACTCCCAAGGCAATCCCGAAAGTCAGCCATTGAAAACCCTATGAAGGTCACTATGAGTCAGATTCGCTATGAGTCGGATACCGACTCGATGACACCTAACAACAGAGGACAATGGACAGATTAAAAAGTCACGGGGACCTTCAAAGACTGGCATTTCAGTAGAAGCACCACTTTTAATCTCATAAAGTTCTAACTGCCTGAACAACCACTAAAGGACCCCACATCTACCTTGAATGGGCTTGTTTCTATAGGTCACACTGAATGTATGTTTTATGGGTTCTCAGGCTGTATCATGGTAGTTAACCATAAAGAAAAAGAAAAGTCCCGAAAGAGACACACAAAACATGACTTGATTCATTTAAAAGACAATGTATTGACACAGAGGAGTGACAGGGAAAATTACTTTGATGGGTGTTGTATTCAGTTCATCATCTTTGGCTACCCCTCCAAGCATGAATACTAACAATTTTTAAAAGTTCAGAAATGATCCTCCCTGTGTCAATCCTTATCCTCCTTGATACTTAACACTTGCCTGTCTGGATTGCCTGGGATTCCATACTTCCAAGACTCTTCAGTACAGTTATCCCCCCAGACACTTAATGTACCTTATTCTTTAGTCCATGAGTGCAAATGTGACTGCCTTGTAGGTTCTTCCATGGCAATCTTGATAACTGTTACTAATGCTTTCTTACAATTTTTAACCCAATCAATATAGGTTTTAGAATTTCAGATTCTGTGCCACCTCCTGAAAGGTTGTCTAGAAATTAGAGTTGGGAGAGTGCTTAGTGCTGCATATATTTCCTTTAAAGCAAAGTGGCCATGGTATTTTTCCATATTCTTTGACATCTGTATATAATTTTTATGTGGGGTTGACATTACAGGTAAAATGTACTTAAAAGATAACAAAATAAATAGATGCATTGAGGCAGGCTCTCAAACATATGGCTTTCCTCTTTCTTACTTATGTTAGAGGAGCCTGGACAAATCTTACAGGTAACAAAAGCTACAAATAGGCTTGGTAGTAACTCTCTCAACTGACTCCTAATTCATAAATATAGGTAATGTCAACTTATTAAGGAGCCATGTTTCAGAATTTGTTTTGGAACAAGGAATACATATTCTTATAACAGAAGTAAGATCAGAGACAGTTACAGTCTTAGTCTGGTCCCACACACAATTATGTATTTCATAATGTATTTGAAATGTTATAGAGTATAATTTTAACCATTATTATTTTAAAAGCTTTTGTTTTTTGTCTTTGCTTTTGTTTTTTAGACAGTGTGTCACTATGTACTTCAGGCTATCCTTGAAATTATGATCATCCTGCCTCAGCCTCCCTAGTGCTGGGATTACAGATGTGCACCATAAAAAGGTTTTATATGGGGAAAAGATCTTGTTCCAACTTAGGAAGTCAGAAATGTATCTTCCTTCTTAGACCCGGTAAATAGGAAAAGGAGTAGCCCTTACCACCTTCTATGCAACTGGAACAGTCAACCAACTTCACTCTCCCAGGGAAATTAACAAATAAACACTCTTATGCGTAACTCCCCTACTCTAACCTCCCATCCTTCCAATTTCAGAGCAGGAAGTCGAGGAGGGCAGATAGTAGGCAGGGGAAAAAAAAAAAATGACAAAGATGAGGTTCTTAACAGCAGTGACTATTCCTGGGGAAATGAGACACAGATAACACAGCATTGAGTTTTATTAGGGATTTCATTAAAGTTAAATCTCTAGGAATGAGGGAGTCCTAGTTAGAGGGCACAAAAGCCCATGAAGAATTCCTCAGATCTCATAGTGAACTACTGGCTCAGGTTCTTTGTTGGGATCACCACCTCGTTCCAGGTACAGATTATTATAAGGATACTGCTTTGGCCCCTGAGGAAATAAAACATAGGTCAGCACACATCAAGCCAATACCCGGCTACATCCTACTCTTGAGTTAACAATCATACATGGTAACTGGGCACACAATAGCCTCTGGTCAGACCTAGCTGAGATAAAATGGCAGGAGCAGCTCTCTTCTTCCCCGCTCAGCCCACGGCAGGCAAAAAAAGCCTAAATTGCAAGAGAAGTGTTGACTACCCTGGGAGGATGGGGAACGACGAGGGGAGGGAGAAAGAAAGAGAGGGAATCAGAGTCAAAGCATTCTAAATGAGACGATGCATCCATCCATCCCACTCTCTCTCGGGGTCGAGACAGACTCAATCTCCTTTAAGTCACTCAGCCTCTAATGGTTCCAACTAAAGTGGCCTAGCAAATGAGGCGTGCAGGAGCAGCGGTGGGGGAAAGCACAGAGGAGACACGGCTGGGACGTGCTTTAGGAGCTGCTGGCTTTACCAACAAACAGCTGTCAGAGAACACAGCTCAAGGGGAGGAGAAAAGGGTGATGTGCTTACAAAACTGAAAAATAGAAGAGCCACGCTGTTTCTTGCTCTCCTAAAGTGAAGTTAGTGTTTATCCCAGCCCCACATGTACTCTACAGTGAGGAGCCCCTGGGGCTTGGCAGGAAGGCTCGTGTCAGTGCACAGACATACCAGCTACCTTCAGGACATTGATTATCTGGAGAGGTAGCACTGGGTAGCCAACTGCAAACACAGCAGTCTCCCAAACACAGTTACTCTCCTTCTAATCCAACCTGGAAACTACTCCCAGATTAATCTTCCTAAGAAGACAGCCTTCATCATGTCACTCTTCTATTAAAACCTCAAATGGCTCCCTACTACTGAAGGCAGACCAAGTCATCCCTGTACCCTGAATTCAGCACAATCTTCATGTGGTACCTGGTGTTGTTGTTGTTGTTAGGTGCCATCGAGTCAGTATCTGACTCATAGCGACCCTCATAGGGTTTTCAATGGCTGACTGTTTCAGGATTGCCTTGGGAGTGGATTGCCAGGTCCTTCTCCCATTTTTGCAGTGCTGGGAATTGAACTTGGGACCTCAGAGACTGCAGCACAGCACTCTACAACTGAGCTAAATCCCAGCCCGTGGTACATGGTAGGGACTGCATAAATATTGGCTAAATTAACATCACTACGCTACCCAGTCTGGGAGAAGGACGTGGCAATCCACTCCTGAGGCAATCCCAAAACAATCAGCCATTGAGCATCATATGAGGGCCACTATGAGTCAGAAACAACTCAACAGCACCTAACATCAACACTATCCAGTCTAAATCCCTCAGGCATATAATAAAAGCTGCCCAACAAAACTGATAACTCATCTCACAATATTTTCTAACACAGTAATTTCCAAGGATAGATGCACATCAGAATTACCTGAACATTGTTGAAGATATTCATTTTAGAACTCTACTGTGGAGTTATTGAATTAGTATCTCCAAGAAGTGGAGCCCAGGAATCTGAATTTTTAGCAGGTCTCTAGGAAACCAAAGCAGCTAGTTATCTAGAAATTATTTTATATTCCTATTCTACTTTACCTAACTCACCCTCCTTTTCTCTCCTTTTTGTTTACTCTTGCCCCAAAAGTTTTCTCCAATTTCTCCCCACTACATATTTTTAAACCCTGTGTTTTTAGCATGTAGCCTTAACTCTATTCCATGACAGCAGCTCATTCCACTTTGCATCTACATATATATGCACACAGACCATGCCAAACTTCCATCTCTGTTCAAACGTTGCTCATAATTTACCTAAATTTTCTTAAGCTTCCTTAAAGCTAGACAGTATATTTTCTATGTCCATAACATTCTCCAAATTATAGCTGTCTATGCTTTCAATAGATACCTAATTGCTTCCAGTACCCTATAGGAAGTGCCTGTCACATGTCTAATAAAGGATAAAAATTCAGCTCTAGATATCATGAGTCCTCTTAGAAAAATCACTTGCTAAAATTTTAAGGCTGGGATTTAGCTCAGTTGGTAGAGCGCTGTGCTGCAGTCTCTGAGGTCCTGAGTTCAATTCTCAGCATAGCAAAAATGGGACAAGGATCTGGCAATCCACTCCCAAGGCAATCCCAAAACAGTCAGCCATTGAAAACCCTATGAGTGTCGCTATGAGTCAGATACCAACTCAACGGCACCCAACAACAACAACAAAGTATAATTGGTAAATACAATGCTCAAGAGGCAATTTTGAAGATTAGCTGGCTTTTACATTCTCATTCTTCATCTAGCCCTAAAATGCATCTTCACCCTTAAACTGGTCCAAGAAGTAGTGGTAGAGGAGTGCTCTGGTACTTTTGCCAGGCCAGTGGGTCTCCTAAGACTCCAGGAAGCCAAACTTGGTATTGGCTGGTTCCCTAATCCAGACTTCCCTCAGGAAAAGAGGCTAAGCCAATGAACTTACGGGAGCACTTCTCAGATACTCACCACAGGCTGGTAGCTGGGGAAAGTATCTCCAACCCAGAACATGAAAACCATGAAGGCCACGAAGCCGAAGAGATGCTTACACATGACATTCCAAGAAACAACTGTGGGGGATGTGTCCACACGGTTCCTGATATACATGTCTAGGTCCCAGTGTCTCTGAAGCAAAAAGGCAGATGGCTGTTACAAAATGCTCTTCCTGCAAAAGGCAGGCAGTCCAGAGTGACTAGATACTGACACAAGGCTTCACAGAAACATTCTAGTGCCTAGGGACAACATTCTGCAAGTCAGGTTGGAGACACATGGGCCCAAAGGACTGGATATTGACCTTTGTCTAGATTCTGCTCACCAGAGACACCACAATCATGAAATGCCAGCTTTCATGGTACTGAGATTTGATTATTCCCAGAAGTTTCAGTTCATGTGCCACATGTGGAACGTTAGGTCTCAGATCAATGGACCTTGCTTCCTTGACCAGGAAGTGGCATTTGGGCTAAAAAGAGAATCCCCAGGGAGAAAGAAGAAAAGAAGATAAAATGGGCTATGGTTTTCTCACCGGTTCACCCCAGTTCAACCTTAGCTCTGAGTCATCCCAGTCATACCATGGATCCCTCTCATGCTGTGAGCGGTCAGGGAGCTTAGGATAGTCGCCATACCTGAAAGACAGCAAGAACTTCTGGAAAGGGCTGTGAGCAGTCTCAGAAGATTCACAGTCCTCAACTCAAAGATAAGAAACCAAGTGACAGATGTAAGTACTTCACTTAAGGACAAAGGAACTGATTCTTAAATCAAGATCTCAAGTTCCAGTCACTAAGCATAGAACTAACCAAAAAAGTCAAATTGTAATTAAAAGGTCATGTCAAACTCTAAAAATATTATATAAGCATTCCTTACCTTCTCTCAAAAAGAAAAAAGTCAAACAATTCTTATAATGTTAGAGCTAAAAGGGAATTTAGCAATTGATTATTTTGATTCCCTTATCAGATAGAAAATGAAAGTAAAGTTTAGGTTCTGAATCCAAAGTCACTCCACTAATTGGAATAAAAACAAAAGGTACAGATTAGAAAAGCATTCTTTTCATAGCAACTGTTTCTCAACCAGGAATTAGCATGCATCCCCATGCCTCAAACATCTCATGGGACTTCTTGTTTAGCTAGGTTTTCCACCCATAAATTCAAGTTCACCTTATACAGACAGCTATCAATGCTGCTCTTATCCACAACACAAAAAACATAGGAAATGATGACAATCAGACATGTTATAGAAAATGGCTGGAAAACAAGAATAAAAGGTGCTGAAAACAAGACTGAAAGAGCTGGGCGTGGTTGCCCATGCCTATAATGCCAACGACTTGGGAGGTGGAGGCAGGAGGATGGCAAGTTCGAGACCAGAGGCAGCCTGTGTAATTTAGTGAGACCCTGTCTCAAAAACAAAAAGTAAAAAAATGGGCTGAGGGCGCAGCTCAGTGATATAGCACTTGCAAATGCATGCAAGCATCCCGCCCTGAGTTCAACCCCCAGTACCGCAAAAAAAAAAAAAAAAAAAAAAAAAAAGATTGAAAGTGATACTAGGGAAAATAAGGATGATGTTAATCACTAAACATAATTAACCATAAAGATGTTATGTGGCTATGGTCCTGGGGATTTGCACCAACTAGAGAAGGAGAGGTTGGCTGTTTAATCTGCCTAATAATTGCTGTGATTTCCAAAGTCATAATAGGAAAAAATAAATTTAAGAGCGACATATACGCAAATATAGAGCACTCTATCTACAAATAAGGTTGTTATGACAGGAGTCCAGCTCCAGCCTGGTCATGTGCCTGGATGACAGCACCTGAGCCCAGCAGATGCTCAATCTAAATGAAACTCAGCGCTCTGGATGGAGCCTAGGAAGGTTCTTGCTATTCCAGAGTCCTCGAGGGAGCCATTAAAATCTTAGCTTCCTCATTTGAGAAACAGCCTGGCCAAGGAAAAAAATTGAAGTCCTCTTCGCTGCAGCTGCTTACCCACCCACTCCTGCCTCCCTCCAGTAAGAAAAACACCCACATCAATGACTCTGACGAGCCCCATGAAGGATCGAAAGAGTGAGAATCGAGTTATCCAACCCAGCGGTTTTCTCCCATCACTACCTAGGTGCAAGCTGACCCTCTCTTCCTCACCCCATGCCATCATCCGGGTAAGGCTCGTAGTCTTCCACACGCATATTATACTTCTTGGCGGCGGCAGCCCGCTCTTCTGGGGTCCTAGGATAGGGTCCCGGCAGCATGTCCTTGGTAATGTGGGAAGCTGGAACACAGAAGAGTGCAGGTCAGACGGACCCAGCTCTCCAGCCACCCTACTGGCTCCAAGCTGCAGTGACAGTAGAGGCTGGTCCCGGGACCTCGAGGGACCTGTGCATCCCTCCATCTCCCTTTCTGGGTATACCAATTCCATTTCCCTCCCCTGCCAGGATACAGCCGAAGCAGTATCCGTGATCTTCCCTGCCCCTGACACACCAAACTTTAGACATTCCCTTCCCACACCCAGGTCTCGCCCGATCTTGCGGACCTGTCCGCGACCCCAGCGGCATCACACTCCAGGTGGTCCTTTGCAGCCATCGGACTCCCCGGGCTCCTGCCCTGGCCGCCGCCATCTTCACCTTCTTTACGTTTCACCGCGCACATGCGCAAAAGCCAGTCACGGTGGCTGAGCAGGGTCAAACGCGACCGCAGAAGCCGGTAGTGAAGAAAAGCCTTCAGGGTTCAACTTGGGTGGGCTTTAAACATGGTGCTGGAAATCCAGTAGAAAGGTGAGCGGATGGATAGATGACAGCAGGGATAGCGGAAACGAGAGAAAACCAGGCAAGTCATTTCTTTACTATTTCTGGTTGTTGTGTCCATTTTCCCCCAGAGCTGAGTGAGACCTATCCAGAGATAACAGGGACTCCGAGCCTGAGCATCTCAGATAGACTACCGAGCCTCCTGCTCCAAGAGCCTTATTCTCTCCTCTGGCTCTTTGCTTCTTCTTCAAATTGGTTGATCATCCTTTTATTTTATTTGTGGTACTTGTTGGGAATGAACCCAGGGTCACGACATAATTTGCAAGTGTTTTACCAGCGAGCTGCACCCCTAGCCCCTTCGTTATATTTTTTTAAATTTTTATTTATTTATTTATTTGCGGTACTAGGGGGTTGAACCCAAGGCCTCGCGCTTGCGTGCTCTGCAAGTGCTGGACCACTGAGCTGCACCCTCAGCCCATTTTTTTACTTTTTGAGACAGGGTCTCTCTAAATTCCGCAGACTGCCTCTGGTGTCGAACTTGCCATCCTCCTGCCTCCACCTCCCGAGCCCATGGGATAACTGGCGCGCGCCACTGCGCCCGGCTATTATTTTTTATCTTAAGACAGGGTCTCGCTAAATTACACAGGCTGCCTCTGGCCTCGAACTCTGATCCTCCTGCTTCTGCCTCCCGAGTCTCTGGGATTACAGACGTGTGCCACCCTGTCAGGCTTGATCTCCTTCGTTTAGATGCTCAGTACAACTCACAAAGCAGCCTTGAATTGGCTCCTCAGTTTCAGGCTATCTTTACATCCCAATGTCCCAGTCACCTCAATCCAACAAACAAAACTAAACCTGTCACCAGGGGCAGCTAACTTGAAAAAGCAAAGGCTCCAGTTTGCTAGGACCTAGATAAACAGGTTTCAAACCAGCCACAATTTACAAACTCTAACTCAATAGAAGAAGGGCATGCTTGTGTACTAATGAGCTTTCATTTTATTTACACAAGTGGTGTTTGAATAAATTACACATTATAAACCTGCAATAGCCAGATGTGGCACACACCTGTAATCCTAGTGACTCAGGAAGCGAAGGCAAGAGGGTTTCGAGTTCCAAACTAGAGGCAGCCTGGGAAACTTAGCAAGACCCTGTCTCAAGATAAAAAGGGGGCTGGGAGTGCTGCTAAGTGGTAGAGTGCTTGCCTAGCATGCACCAGGTCCTGGATTCAACCCTCCAGTACTCCAAAAAAGAAAGAAAGAAAAAAAACTGCACATATTCCCACCAACTCTTAGAGTGATCACTACTTTGGAGCAGAATCCATTCTTAAATATGGGGGCTGGGGTGGGGTTGCTAAAATCAAAAAATATATGCATATTTTAAAAGGTATTATTATGTATTACTGTTCAAAATTGAATTAAATTCTGATAGTAATGTGTAGCATGACATTGGCTCAAATGACGATGTTAATCAAATGAGTGAATGCTAGGACCACCATGCAACAGGCAGGTCAAAGAAAACAGCAGAAGCATGGTAGTTATTAAAGGAGCACAAAAGCTTTTTGAAATGATATTTGCAGTCCGAGAACATTGTGGAAGTACAATGACAATGGAGGCATAAGCATGCAACAGAACCTCCAACTCACCTAAAAAAAATTGTGATAAATTTGAGACATAATAATACTGTGTATGATGTACACAAAGGGAGATCCAGAAGGTCTCACAGAGCAACAAGTCTTGTTTCTTCTGCTATGCTGTTGGAACAGTTTACACAATTGCCACATAAGTCTACCAAACAATGTGCACGTGAGAAAGGAGTTAGCATAACAAACATACAGTGCATTCTTAAAATAGGGAAATGGAAAGTTTTCATCTCAAGATGTGTTTGTATATATGTGGGACAATCTGTATAGATCAGAGAAGTAAAAATGAATATTCAGTATATAAATTTTGGGAAGAACTGCTACACAGGAACTTGCCCTCTTGTAAAGGAGCATCAGTGGTTGAATAACATCAAATTAACTGGACAACATCTGCATTCAACCAATAGCAAGCCCTTATCTTATTTGGGTCAAGAAACAGAGTTGTTCAAATTTATTTATTTCTATTGAGGTATCATCTACCTACCATGCAATAGGCCCTTTTAAAGTGTACAATGAAATGATTTTTAGTATACTTACAAGATTGCTTTCTAATGACTTAGTCTAAAATTTGGATTCTGTTTATATGCATCTTCTTTCCTTAGACCTGGAAAACATAAACATAAACTTGTGTTTGAACAAGTTATTTTTTCCTTTCCTATGTACGGAAATTCTTATGATCCCTCAGTACTTCCTTCTGCAATAAATTTCCTCTTCTCCCCTGAGCATGTTGCCTATGATATATCTTTGGAGAAATGTCTATCCAAGTCTCCATTTTTTTGCTTTTGCAGGTACTTTACCACTGAGCTACACCTCCAGCCCATTTTTTACTTGAGTCAGAATCTCACTAAGCTATACAGGCTGCCTCTGACCTCAAACATGCAATCCTGCTGCCTCTGCCTCCTGAGTCACTGGGATTACAGGTGTGTGCCACCATGCCCACCTTGAGTCTTCTTTTTTACTTTTGAGTTCTAAGAATGCTTTATGTATTCTAGATATTGCCACCATCAGATAGATAATTTGTAAATGAGCCTGCAGCCGTACCACTGTGGTGTCTGATCCCGTCAGATCTCAGAAGCTAATTAGGGTGGGTCCTGGTTAGTACTTGCATAGGAGACCACCTGGGAATACCAGGTATTATAGTCTTGGGAGAAGAACCCACTCCCCCCTCCAAAAAAATCAATCAGCCATTGAAAACCCTATGAATAGTAGAGAAGCACTGATAATAGTATTTCACCTGTTTTATGCAGGGTGTCTATGAGTCAGACACCGACTCACTCGACAGCACCTAACAACAACAATTTGTAAATATTTTTCTCTTATTCTGTGGATTATCTTTTTACTTTTTTGATGGTGTCCTTTGGAACCCCGTGTTATCATGAAAGGGTGCTGCTGAAGTTTGTCAAAAGCTACTACTGTGTATGTTGAGATGAGAATTTTTTTCAATTAACATATATTGTGTTGATTTTCAAATGTTGACCCAACCTTGCATTCTTGGAATAAATCCTACTTGGTCATGGTATTTTATCCTTTTTACAAGGTGCTGGATTTGACTTGCTGATATTTTTGTTGGGGATTTTTGCATCTGGACTCATAAGGGATGTTAGTCTGTAGTTTTCTTATGATGTCTTTGTGTGACATCTGGGTAATGCTTGCCTCATACAGTGAATCAGAAAGTGTTCACTCCTCTTCTGTTCTCTGGGAGAGTTTATGAAGGGTTGGTATTATCTTTTTTTAAAATGTTTGGTAGGATTCATCAGTGAATCCATATTATGGTCTTTTCTTTATGGGATTTCTTGACTCATAATTCAATCTTGTTGTAGGTTTATTCAGATATTTTTATATTTCTTTTTTAAATTTTTTAAATTTTTATTATTTATTTATTTAATTACAGTATGGGGGCTTTGCATATGCTTAGCAAGTGCTCTAACACTTGGACGTACCCCTAGTCCATTTATTTTCATTTTTTATTTTGAGACAGGGTCTCGCTAAGTTATGCAGGCTGCCTCTGGCCTTGAATTCATGATGTCCTTATCCTCTTGCCTCTGTCTTCTGAGTTGCTGGTATTACAGGCATGCACTAACACCTAGCCAGATTTTTTTTCTGTTTCTTCTTGAATCAGTTATGATAGTTTGTGCTTTTATAGGATTTTTTCCATTTCATCTAGGTGCTCTCATTTTTTTGGCATAGAATTGTTCAGAATATTTTCTTATATGTGACTTTTTTACTTTTGTAAAATCAGTATAATGTCCTTTTTTCATTACTGCTTTTAGTAATTGGAATCTTCTGAGTCTAATTTACTTTTAATTTCCAAGGTTATAAATTAATATATTCTTGAAAACACCTAAACATTGCAGATAAAAACTAAAGACTTGATTGCCAACCCCAGCCCCAAATTCATCCACAGAAACAATCTTGTTATCAACTACGCATATTATAATTACTATGTAGCATAATTACATAGTTAAGCCAGTGTGCTAATTTCATTTTTAAGTGAATTAAAAGTTTAATTCTGAACCATTTCTATAACCATATTTTCTCTTGCTCTTTCACAGCAGGTTACAACAACTTTGAGATAAAAGGTAACTGGTAAACCTCCAAAAGAAGGTTCCAAGTAACACATCTTACTGATTTAGCCTACTAAAATAAAGTTTTTGATCAAATGAAATAGATTCACCTGTTAATGTTAACCATATTAAAAAGGAAACTAATTGAACCATTTCAATTTATCTATTTTATACCCAAAGGATACACAATGTTAGACTTTCTTCAGATTACAATTAGAATGATTATAAATTAGTTTTCTATACTGTCATTCAATTCTTAAAAATTAGAAATTACTGTAAAAGTATTCACTATAACACTACAAGAGATTCAATGTATTAATTTCCATTACTGCATAACAAATTAATATTTGTATTCTGTGCTTAAAACAAGCCATAAATTTAGCAGCCCAAACACCACCAATTTATTGTCTCTCATTTTCCATGAGTCCAGGTACTAATTGGCTGGATCCTCAGCTAAGGGTCCCCCCAGTTTGAAATCAAAGTGTTGACCAGGTCATCTGAGGCACTGTGTCCTCTTCTAAGCATGCTGATTGTTGGCAGAATATGGTTACTTGCATTTGTAGAACTAATCTTTTTTTTCTTTTTTTATAGAAGAGAGTATGTTGTTGTTGTTAGGTGCTGTCAAGTCGTGTCCGACTCATAGCGACCCTTATAGGGTTTTCAATGGCTGATTGTTTCCGGATTTCCTTGGGAGTGGATTGCCACATCCTTTTCCCATTTTTGCAATGCTGGAAGTTGATCTTGGGACCATCAGAGACTGTAAAGCGGCGCTCTACTAACTGAGCTAAATCTCAGCCCCAGCAGAGAGTATAGATAAGGTTTATTAGCAGATAGTACACCATTTAGAAATAATTACAGAGAAAACTGAGGCACCTGGAGAAGCTTAAGTAAACCTAGAAAGGAACTTGAAATAAACTGGGTTCCTTGGGTGAATCTACATAAGGATATTTCTATTTCCTAGGGAAAGGTAAAAGTCAGGGAGAACAGAGTTAAGCAGGCTTCTAGAGGGAAAAGTACCTTAGATAGAAAAGATGGCAGGCCTGAGAGAAGAGAGTGGTGTGCACGTGGTTGCTACAGAGAGAAGAGAAGCCGGGTGCGGTGGTGCATGCCTGTAATCCCAGCGGCTCAGAAAGGGGAGGCAGGAGGATCACAGGTTCGAGACCAGAGGCAGTCTGCTAATTTAGGGAGACCCTGTCTCATAAAGTAGAAGAAATGGGCTGGGAGTACAGCTCAGTGGTCCAGCATTTGCAAAGCATGCAAGTGCAAGACCCTGGGTTCAACCCCCAGGACCACAAAAAAAAAAAAAAAAAAAAAAAGAAGAGAAAAGAAAAAAAAAAGAGAATGAAAGAAAGAAAGAAGAGTAGAGCAAAGGGCAAGAAGTGGAAAGGAAAGAAGAAAAGGAAAGCAAGTTCCCCACTTTTTTGCTGGCTGTCCACCAAAAGTCCTTTTCAGTTTGTAGAGCTCACCTATCAGTCCCTGACATGTCAATTTGCTTCCTCAAGGTAAACAGTACAGCACGGGTCATGGCTTTAAATCCCCAAAACCCTTATATCTGGCCACTATTATTGTTGTTGTTGTTAGGTGCCGTTGAGTTGTGTCAGACTCATAGCGACCCTCATAGGGTTTTCAATGGCCGATTGTTTTAGGATAGCCTTGGGAATGGATTGCCACATCCTTCTCCTATTTTTGCAGTACTGGGAATTGAACCCAGGACCTCAGAGGCTGCAGAGCATTGCTCTACCAACTGAGTTAAATCCCAGCCCATCTCTGATAAGTAGGCCAAGAATTTTTTTCTCCCTTTATTAGTAAATGATGGTGGAGTACAGAGGAATACAGCATTGGCTTTTTCCATTATGTATGCATTACATCACTTCTTGGGAGAAGGATGTGGCAATCCACTCCCAAGGCAATCCCGAAATAGTCAACCATTGAAAACCCTCTGAGGGTCGCTATGAGTTGGATACCACTCAATGGCACCTAACAATAACATCATCATCACTTCTGGCTACACTTTCATCAACCCACAAGGTTTATGGAGCCCTATGGCTAATATGTAGTAAAATTCAAATGCATATTGGGTTATAGTCCCCTATTTTTCCAATGTACGCATGAAGTTGCATTGTTTACATTGAGATTATCCTTTCCCCCTCTATCCCCCTACATTGACTCTCCTCCCCATCCCACCTTCCACAATCTTTGCTTTCCTCTGCTAGTTCCCTCCCTCCTTTCTACGCTTTATATTGTCCCTTCTTCACTAAGGTTAATTGTGCATTTTTAATATATCAACTTATGTATAGGATTTTTTTTTCCTTTAAGATTCAGCTCCCACATATAAGTGACACTATATGGTATTTCTCTTTTTGAGCTTGTATTCATTTGCTTAAGATGATGTGCTCTAGTTCTATTGATTTTGCTGCAAATGACATAATTTCATTTTTTATTGCTGAGTAGTATTCCATTGTGTATATGTACCATATATTTTTTTAATCCGTTCTTCTGTTCATAGGCACATTGGTTGGTTCCTTATCCTTGCTATTGTGAAAAGTGCTGCATTGAATATAGAGATGCAGGTGTCTCTGTGGTATGATGACTTGTCTCCTTCTGGGTATATTCCCAGTAGTGGTATAGCTGGGTCATATGGCATTTCTGTTTTTAGTTTACTGAGGTATCTCCATATTGATTTCCAAAGTGGTTGAACCATTAACAGTCCCACCAACAGTATAAGAAGGTTCCTTTTTCTCACCAGTATTTGTTATTTGTTTTGTTGATCTTGGCCATTCCTACTGGAGTTAGGTAGAATCTCAGAATTGTTTTGATTTGTATTTCCCTAATGGCTAGGGATACTGAACATTTTTTCATGTGCTTCATAGCCTTAAAAACATGTTCATTTGAGAACTGTCTGTTCAGTTCCTTCAATTGGGCCCAGATTTAAAGGGCTAGAGTGATAAAGTCAGGCCCACTTAGCATTAACCTCTCTTTTGATCAATTCTAAATTAACTGATTAAAGACCTTAATTGTACCTTTCCCATATAATGTAACTTAATTGCAGGAGTGATGTCCTATTGTAGTCCCACGTCCTGCTCTCATTTAGAAGGAGAAATTTATACAGGTATGTACATCAAGGGGTGCAAATCTTGAGGTCCACCTTAGAATTTGACCTCCCATGGCCAGCCATCCTCCATGTGTATCAGATTGTCATGCTGTGGGGGTTTACATGCTGTTGTGATGCTGAAATCTATGCCACTGGTATTTCAGATACCACCAGAGCCACCCATGGTGGACAAGTCTTAGCTGAGCTTCCAGACTAGGACAGACTAGGGAGAAGGATCCAGTAGCCCATTCCCAAAATAATTAGCCATTGAAAACTCTATGAATAGCAGAGAGACACTGTCAAATATCAAGATAGTGTTTTGTGCTTTTGTACATAGGGCTGCTATGAGTCAGACTCAACTCAGCAGCACCTAACAACAACAAACAACAACAATGGCCAGCCATAAGAACTAAGTAAGTAATAGAGATAAATGATGTGGCTTTTTACAACCTATATGTTGTTGTTTGTTATTGTTAGGATATAGATTGTTTGAAAATGTTGGCAACTAATAATGATCTCGTGGCAATAACATATTCAGGTAGGAGAAATGGTGATATGGACAGAAAAATCAATACTAAACAAAAGAAAAACCTTTGATTTTAACATCCCCCAACCCCCCTCCACCACACCTCCACCATACTGGGGATTGAAACCAGGGCCTATCACAATCTAGGCAAGCACCCCACCACTGAGACACACCCCCGGCCCCATTTTTATTTTTTATTTTGAGAAAGGGTTTGGCTAAATTGTGCAAGCTACCTCTGGCATTGAGCTCTTGATCCTCCTGCCTCAGTCACCCAAGTAGCTGGGATTACAGGCGTTGGTCACCATAACTCAATTTACTTTATTTTTCTAAGAGATGGGGGTCTCACTGTGTTGCCCAGGCTGGCCCTGAATTCCTGAGCTCAAGTGATCCTCCTGCTTCAGCCTCCTCACCAGCTGGGATTGTAGTCACGTGCTACCATACTTGGTTCTTGATTTTGAAATGATTCATTTGCCATCTTTCTTTTGCCTCAGCCTTTAGGATAGCCTTTTCCTAGTAGCTATCAATGGATGATTCCTTTTCATCATGTGGGTTGAATTAGCTTGTCTTCCAAATCATGAGTGCAAAGCATAAAATTGAACTAGGCCAGCCTTCTTTGCCGCTTGTCTAAGCCAGGGCAAAATGAGGCAACAATATGTTGTGGATTGCCTAGGGTGTAGAGGTGAGGTCACCATTAGGGGGAGCGCCCCCTGGCCAAGGCCTGGCTTTCTTAATTTTTCTGGACCGCTCTCTCTTGCAGTTCATCTCTATGGTGTCCGTTGTGGCTTCGCCCGGAAAAGGTGGAGTTTCCGCTTCCGGCGGGGCCGTCCCTAGCGCGGAGATGGCGGCGACAGCGACGGAGGCTGAGGCCTCGGGCTCTGGAGAGCCTCGTGAAGAGGCTGAAGTCCCGGGCCCCGCCTGGGATGAATCCCAACTGCGCAGTTACAGCTTCCCCACTCGGCCCATCCCGCGTCTGAGTCAGAGCGACCCCCGGGCGGAGGAGCTCATCGAGAACGAGGTGGGGGGCGGGGCCGCGTCTAAAGCGGGAGGCGGAAGGGACACTTGCTAGGAGAGGTCAGAGGCGAATGGTGTAGAGCGGCCTGGCACTGGCCGGGTTGTGGAGTCGGACGTAGGGCGAGATGGTGAGGGAGGCAGGACATAAGAGGAGCTCCTGCCGCTTAATTGGGGAAATTATTCTGAAGTTGGAAAGTAGTTGGAATCAGGGGAGGAGAACCCACTAGCTTCTCAGGATTACTTTTTTTTTTCACCTGGTATTTTCGCTTAGGAGCCTGTGGTGTTGACCGACACAAATCTCGTGTATCCTGCCTTAAAGTGGGACCTTGAATACCTGCAAGAGAATATTGGCAACGGAGATTTCTCTGTGTACAGTGCCAGCACCCACAAGTTCTTGTACTATGATGAGAAGAAGATGGCTAATTTCCAGAACTTTAAGCCAAGATCCAACAGAGAGGAGATGAAATTTCATGAGTTTGTTGAGAAACTGCAGGATATACAGCAGCGAGGAGGGGAAGAAAGGTAAGTTCCTAGATCTTGGTTTTCCAGTGAATTTAGGGCATCTACTTCCTTTCCGGGCTGGGATTTAGCTCAGTTGGTAGAGCTCTGCACTGCAGTCTCTGAGGTCCTGAGTTCAATTCCCAGCACTGCAAAAATGGGAGAAGGGCCTGGCAATCCACTCCCAAGGCAATCCCGAAACAGTCAGCCATTGAAAACCCTCTGAGGGTCGCTATGAGTCGGATACCAACTCCACGGCACCTAACAACAACAACTTCCTTTCCTGTATTTGTTTGAAGGCGTGGCAGAATTGGCTGAGTAGATATTGGCATCTCCCATCTCTGGATTCCTGCCGAATGAATATACTGTTCTTTTATCCTATAAGGGGGTTTGAGTTGTCTTGGTGGCGGTTGGATTTACAACCAGCTTGAAGGATGGAAAAAAACCGTTAGATTTGAACTGTGACTCTCTAGTTTGTCACCTTCCTCATACAGTGAGTCACAGTTGCCTTGAAGGGTCAGGCATCTGAATGAATGAAATGAATGCACTTGTCTGGATGGAAATTATAATGAAGCTGAAGGCATATATTCTGTTCAAAGTGAGAAGTTGTTATTTTCCTGTTTCTGATTTTGTCTTGACAACTTCAAAATGAGAAGTATGGGTAAGTAATTCAATTAAAAAAGCATCTGTAGGAGGCCAAACAAAATTGTTTATCATTGGGTTTATCTCTGAGATTGTCAGTTTGCATTCTTTGTCCTAAATTATTGTGCTGATTGAGAACAGCTCAAGTTGAAAAGTTGTGTAGTGTGTTGTGATTTGGGGTGAAAGGATATCAGAGTCCTCTAGTTTAAGGAAGATGAGATTAGATTGGATGTTGATAATCCATGTTATACTAGTGATAGCAAATACAAGATACATGTGGAGGAGTAATTCTTCCTCTCTGCTTTTATCCCTACTTCTAAGGACAACCCCTTGTATAGGTCCCAGGCAGGATTCAGTCTTACCCTGTAAATTGCTTTTGGGAATTGATTTCACTAAGTACTTTGTGGTGAATGACTATCTCACATTTGGTGCTCTCATCTAAACTTCTAGTCTTCTGCCTTGGTTCTCTTCCTGACAGTATGTAGCTAAGTGAATGGATTTGAAATTCTTCTTTCCTTTTTCTGGACACTTAGCAGTTGTCGTCTTAGATGGGCCTTTGACCAGAAGAGTTTCTAAGATCTGCATTGTGATTGATCTGTCCTTAATGTTTTATCAAAACTGGTTTTGTTGAGTCATCTCTTGTATTATCTTCGTCAAATTTAACAAGGTGTGCATGTACACATTCACACCCAACATTGAGAGAGGTCGATTTGGATTGTGCTGGTGGAGTGTGCACTTTCATTGAATGAACACATGCCCTAGAATGAGCATGAGCTAAGACACTTGAATCTTCTCAGTGACTTGCTTCCTGTCAGAGTATTTTGCCTCACTAAGTATAAGGGCAGTGTGCATTTTATTGGTGATTAAAGGATTATCAAGGAAAGTTTTTTTACTTTTTGCAAGTTTTTCCTATCAGTGACTTTAGTGCCAACCAACTCCACTGTGTCATTGTACAGCTTCTGATGGGATAAAAGGTATTAGAATCCTCTTTCAGCTACTTGGAACTTTTTTTTAAGTGTACTAGGAATATTGTTTAGATTCATGTCTGGGTAGTGTCTCTGATTCTTTCAAAGTTAGTTGCAAAAATTTTTGCATGAATGTATCATAATCTCTAGAGAGTGTCCAAAGGTTACATTCAAATCTTGAGGGGTCCATGTAGCTAGTGCTTCAAACTTATTAACGTGTTTAATTAATATTGCCTTAATCATTTGATGCTTTTCAGCACTTTTTGGTTCTTTTGTGGGGTATTTATTTTGTTTTTTAGTTTCGCTTTTTGTTTTGTTATGTTTTGTTTGAGACAGAGTCTTGCTATGTATCTCAGGCTCGCTTGGAACTTGCTGTGTACCCCAGGCTAGCCTCAAACTCATGATCTGCCTGCCTTTGCCTCCTAAGTGCAGGGATTATAGATGTGTGCTGCCATGTCTGGTATCTGAGACTTTTGAAGTAACATTTGTAGGACCAGACAAGGCTGCTTCTGTCACTTGTTCATGTTTGCCCACTTATTTGTGGGCCTTGATGAAGCATTTCTGGGTATCCTTTAAGTTGTGACCTTCCTCAGGTATATTAAGAGCCTGGGTTGGGCATCTGACGAGGTGTCCTTATTCAGCTGTAGAAGGCTGATACAGACAGCTGGCTGAATTAGTTAAGATAAACTTGGCTTCAAGACAGAGCTCAGTGCCTTGAAACAGTAAAGATTTATTTCTCATTCCCATACATCTTCATCATTTTCTTATGCCATCTTTTTGACTCTGGGACCCAGATTATCCCAGTAGCTACTATCTGGAACTTTGCAGTTGTGGCTTAGATGATGAAGTAGTGTGGACTATTAAGATTACAGTTGGACACAAAACAAGTCACTTTTGTGGACATTTCATTGGTCAAAGCAAGTTAAATTAGCAAGCCTGGCTTAAGCAGGTTGAGAAGAATAATTCTCCCTTATGAGGGACCGCCCCCTAGTGAACAGTAGTCTAGTATACCACAGTGGCCATCAGGAGCCAAAAGAGGTATGTCAGGCCTTGAAAGTCTCTGGAGCAATTTGGGCACGGTGACGCACACCTGTAATCCCAGCAACTCGGGAGGTGGAGGCAGGAGGATCACAAGTTTGAAACCAGAGGCGGTCTGCATAACTTAGCGAGACCCTGTCTCAAAAAGTAAAAAAGTGGGCTTAGGGTGCAGCTCAGTGGTCCGGCACTTGCAAAGCATGCAAGTGCGAGGCCCTGGGTTCAATCCCCAGGCCTGCAAATAAAAAAAAAAAAGTAAAAAAAAAAAAAAATGGGCTAAGGGTGCAGCTCAGTGGTACAGCAAGGCCAAAAAAGAAAAAAAAAAGTCTCTGGAGCAAGGCGGATTCATCATTCTAGGCTTTGTAGATAGGCTTCCAGGACACTATGAAATTGTGTGAAAGTTCTGTGTGTATGTATATTTTTATGGGGAATCTTGGATTCATGCTATTCCTAGAAAGTTAAAAATCACTTCTTTGGAGCCAAGCACCATGGGCGCAGTAGCGCACACCTATAATCCCAGCAGCACAGGAAATGGAGCCAGGAGGATTGTGAGTCTGAAGCCAGAGGCAGCCTATGCAGCTTAGACCCTGTCTCAAAAAAAAAAAAAAAAAGTTCATTTTACTTTGCTTTATTTTATTTTTATCTTTTTCAGTACCTGGGTGTTGAATCCGGGGCCTCGCACATACTTTTCAAGCGCTCTACCACTGGAGTGCACCTCCAGCCCATTTTTTATTTTTATTTATTTTAATTTTTTTGATACAGGATTTCACTGTGTAGACCAGTCTGGCCTTGAACTTGATTCAGTTCTGCCTCAACCTCTCTCCAGAGTGCTATGATTACAGGCATGTGCTGCCACACTGGGCTTCCATTTTTTATTTAGATTTAGGGTCTTGCTAAGTTACACAGGCTGCCTTGCAGTCCTCCTGGCTCTGTTTCCTGAGTTGCTGTGATTACAGACATATTGTACCTTGCCCAGCTAAAATAAAAAATTTTAAAAGGGAGTTTGGTAGTGTAGCTCAGTTATAGGACACAAGCCTAGCATGGTCAAGGCCCTTGGTTCAACCCCCTACTAATGGGGGAAAAAAAATCACTTTTTTAAAATGTTTGATGTTGATCAGACATCAGAGAAGGAGAGGTAAGAATTCAGTTCTGTGAGAATCCATGTTGGGCATGATTTCCATGACTATAGCTCTTCTGTATTAGAGATGCTGGTGAGGATTTGGTTTTGTATTTCCAGATGTGGGGAGGTCATGCCACAGACTGTGTGTGCATGCACTGATGGAATTTTTTTCTTGGGAAATGTAGGTTGTATCTGCAGCAGACTCTCAATGACACCGTAGGCAGGAAGATTGTTATGGATTTCTTGGGTTTTAACTGGAACTGGATTAATAAACAACAGGGAAAGCGTGGTTGGGGGCAGCTCACCTCCAACCTGCTGCTCATCGGCATGGAAGGTAAGAAATCTTTCAGAAAGCAGCATGGCTTAGAGTCATAAAACCTGATTTCTAATCCTGTCTTCACCCCTTATTATCTCTAGTATTTTGAACAAGGTACTGGACTTTTTTAAGCTACCTTGTCTACAAAAGGAACATGATAATATCTTATAAACAGCTATGACAATTAAATGAGATAATGTATGTTAAGTTTTTAAGCTAGTTTCACGCACTCCTTTTTAAAAAGGTTCTTTTTTCCCCTTTTCAGCTGTGTGAGTACATATGCTGAGATATTGGGATCTCTCTGAAATACTTAACCACTTTGTATTGCACCTGTGTGTATTGATGTTTTTATTCCAGTAAAAAGGAAATTTCTTAAATATAGATTCAGTCTTATGCAGTTCAAAATTCAAAGGGTATAAATACGTATGTAGCCATGATTCTGTCTTCCACCTCTAGTCTCCCAGTCTCTCAGTTTCCCTTCCTGGAGGCACTGCATATTATAACTGGTTATGTTTTCTGCTAGAGAATTTTATGTGCACACAGCAAATATGTGAATGTGTTCTAGATTTATTTTAGGGGTTTTGTTGTTTTATCTCTCTCTTGAACAAAAAGAAGCATTTAAACTCCATTCGGGAGAAAGTATACCACTTACGTGGTAGGGCCATTGTCTCATTTTTATTTATGGCACTAACTTCAGGTCTAGCCCACAGTTGGTATGTAGTAAATGGTGAATAAACTTTGTTGAACAAAGAAGCAATTACTCACTGTTGTCTTGGTGTGTGTGTGTGTGTGTGTGTGTGTGTGTGTGTGTGTGTGTGTGTGTTTTCCCTTCATGTTTATTGACCTGATTGAGCTCTGAAGTCTCTTCTCTGATTGTCCTTTCTTCAGATTTGGATCTTTTGCTGCCAGTTTTAAGAAAGATTTTCAACAGTGCAGTTTATGAATTGCCACTTACCTGCCCCATTGAAACCAGCTCCTGGTTGGCCTGCCAGCAAAGAGCCAGTTGTGGTTTCCTTGATTTCGAGTTTTTTTCATTGCTTTGTTTCCTGTGGTAGGGTGCAGGGAAGTGAATCCCTCAGGTAGAGATGAAAGAGCAAACTCTTCTTTGAGGATGCACATGGACTCTCAGCTCCTAGGATGGCTACTTTTTTGGCATAGCCAGCCTGGGCTGGGGAGTGTTTTCTAAACTTAAGGACTTTGCAGAGGGTATCAATGTCAACACAGTTATACAGAAGTAGATGGGACATATGCACTAGGGCAGAACTAATTCAGGGTGGCATTTTTAAATAATGTGTTTTACTTAAATTATATAACACTGTGTTCAGTAATCTAATAACCCCTCCTGCCCTAGTAAGCCCCAGTGTTTCTCTGAGACGTGTTGTATCCGACAGGTGTGATGAAATGGGAGCAAAGGTTGAGAATCTTTGGGCTCCAGAAAAGGTACTCAAAGCAAGAATATATTCATACAACTTAAAATGACTGGTCAACTTCTCAGAGTAGTTTGTACGTGCGTTGTTGGTGCCAGTCATTTTAGTCATTTCTAATTGTTTTGCTTCCCTTGAATTTTTGCCATAGGCAAGAAGAGTGCAAGTATATGTAGTGTATTACCCTTCCAGACTTGTACCATTCTGATATGTTCTTGTTTCACATAAGGGCAGCAGCCATCATTCAGGAAAGTCTACTTTGCTAGCTGATGATGGGCTCTTTCCCAGTACTGGTTGCTGGACTTACTACCGTAAACTGTAACACTTTATTTGCTAAGAATTATAATTACAGTTTCCCTGATTCTGCCTGAAATTTGATGTGGAACACTTAGCTGGGATGGTAGGCTAAGTTTCTCTCCAGCATTGGGCTCTGTCTTTAGCCTATGTAGTAGAGCCATTACTCCTGATGAGAAAATGTCTTTCTTCTTACAGGAAATGTGACACCTGCTCACTATGATGAGCAACAGAACTTCTTTGCTCAGATAAAAGGCCATAAGAGATGCATATTATTCCCTCCGGATCAGTTTGAGTGCCTCTATCCATACCCTGTCCATCACCCATGTGACAGACAGAGCCAGGTGAGCTTGCTTGGTCTGAAAAGGGTGTAGAACTCCAGATTTTAGGAATGACTTTGAGGCTGGAATGTCTTTGTCCTTCCCTGTAGCGGTATGCCAGGTTTGGATCAGGGGCTAATCTTGCCTTACTGACAAAACCAGAAAATAAATTCACAGTGTAGCTCACCTATTCCAGGCTTCTGTGGTAGTCCCAGATGCTTGTAAGTATAAACATCCCATGGAGATCATTCTTGGGGATAGATACCACCATCGATGCTGGTGGACTCAGGTTACTCTATTTGATTGGTTTATAAGGCCATGGAACAAAATGTGCATTCCCCCATTGGCTTTAATCACTGCTTTCTTTTGTCATGTATGCTGTTTCTTTTTGATACAGCAACGGGAGACTAAATCAAAATATGGAACATAATGTATTTCCTGGATTTGAGGGAAGCATATGGTTGATTTTGTAGCCATCCAGAGACATACTCTTTCTTGAGGAGCAAGCTGCCTGGTACTCCTACTTTACATAAGAGTCTCCTTGGTTTGAATTTGTTTGAAGACTGAGTTTCTGAAGGTTTGAGTGATGGATGAATCCTAATTTCACATATCTTCAGGCCATTGAGGAGGTCTGAGGACCTCAGGAGCAGTGAAGCCTAGGATTCTTTTTTCTTTTTTCCCAGTTACTAGTAGGTTGAACCCAGGGCATTGGGGAAGTGCTCCACTGAGCTGCACTGGCAGCCCCCTCTCCTTTTTTTCTTTTAAGACAGGATCTCACTGAGTTGCTTAGGCTGCCTCTGTACTTTTAGTTGTCATCTTCTTGCCTCAGCCTCCAGGTGGTCAAAATTACAGGTGTGCACCACATTACCAGGCAAGCCTAGAATTCTTTATCATGTAACATCCAAGCATTGACTGCCCTGTGTCTTTCTCAGAGGTGGGAAGGAGGATTGTTAATGTGCACTGTGGTCTTCTGCAGGATATAAATTCCTTTTTTTTTCCCTCTTGTGGTACTAGGGATTAAGCCTAGGGCCTTGTGCTAGGCAAGCACTCTACCACTGAGCTACATCCCCAGCCATTTTTTAAAATTTTATTTTTATTTTGAAATGGTCTCACTAAGTTGTAGAGGCTGTCTCTTGCCTCAAACCTGTGATCCTCCTGCTTCAGCCTCCAAAATTGCTGGGATTACAGGCATGTGCTGCTGCATTTGTTTCGCTGGGTATAAATTCTAAAGACTTTTTTATTTAAGGAACTTTTTTTATACTACCAAACTAAATAGCATATAGTTGTCACTAATAAAGACTTGGTGATTGATGGATCTTTTTTCTTTCTCTCTTTTTATCTTCTTAGGTGGACTTTGACAATCCTGATTATGAGAGGTTCCCCAATTTCCAAAACGTGGTTGGTTATGAAACAGTGGTTGGCCCCGGTGATGTTCTTTACATCCCAATGTACTGGTGAGGAGGAGGAGGGGCAGAGACCTCTGTGGAACTTTTTTTCCCACTCCCTGGAAAGCTTTATCTGTGTCCTCTCTGAGTTGTGGCAGGATGGGCTAGAGGAAGGTTGGCACATCCAGATGTGAGCATATTGAACACAGGAGAGATGAAAACCCTACCTCTAGGAAAGGACTACACCTCCTCAGGTTTAGAGAGATTTCAGAGGCTTGTGGCTAGACAAACTATTCTGGCCTCTTTTGTATTTGGAAACTGAATGCCATTGCCTCTAGCCCATTGCATGTTTTACAGGATAAGTGTAAAAATAACTGTCTTCAGTAACCTAGTTTTTCATCTCTCTCTCTGAAAAGTAAACAGAAACCTGTTTGTTTTCTTGCAGGTGGCATCACATAGAATCATTACTAAATGGGGGGATTACCATCACTGTGAACTTCTGGTATAAGGTGAATATGGTTGACGTTTTTGTCTAGATGGAACTAGGGCTAGGGTGCAGTAGGTGTGAAATAGTTTTGGCTGGAGTTGGGTGGTTAGCTATCCCTGGAAGTGATTCCCAGGTCTGTGGGGAAAATGAAGAGGGATAGGATTTAATTGGTAACTTAGAAAAGAGGATGGCACTAGATGCCGTAGGGTGACACTGAAGCCTGCTGTTAAAGGTATTTTCTGAGCTCCTACTTCCTTTGTAGGGGGCTCCCACCCCTAAGAGAATTGAATATCCTCTTAAAGCTCATCAGAAAGTGGCCATCATGAGAAACATTGAGAAGATGCTTGGAGAGGCCTTGGGGAACCCACAAGAGGTAAGTTAGGATCGGTGTGACATTCTTCATAGTTCTTTTCGGTGACTGATATCTTCTCTCCACAGAGGTTATGAATATGTTTAGGAAATTCTTGTTTTCTTCTGAGAGCTGGGCTTGACTGGCAGATCAATTACAGTCTGTTCCATGCTAGTAGTAATGTCCCCCATGAGTCTTATGTGCCAGCTGGGGACCCCTGAGGGGATTCTTCTGGAATGGGAAGTACACAATAAAGCATCTCCTTGTGCTCTTCCAGCTGGGCCAAGGCTGCTTTAGGTAGTGTTCATATCTACTTCCCATGCAGGTGCACCACGGGCCCATTGGATAAATGAGAGAGTTTGTATTTATAATGCTCTTTCCTCTTTCCTCTGGGTAGCTTCAGAATTTAGAGATGCATGTGGATTTGGGAGATGGTATCAGGCTCAATTGCAGATTGCCTTTCGTTGAGGCTGTACAAGCATTTAACATTTTTCAGGCACATTGGAGAAACACATAGACACACTCTTAGTGATTATCCTCTCTGACTTTTCTCTTCTGTTTGGTGCTGCTTGCAGATATTGGGTGTTGTGAGAGGGAAGAGAAAAGCAAGGCAGATCATCAAAGAGAGGGCCATGTCCCAGAGTACAGTGGTACCTTGGTGCTCAAGCTGGTACATGCTCGAACATTTTGGTCCTTAGCCAGTATTTTCAAGAGAATTCTGGTTCAGTCCTCAACCACTTGCTTGGCAGTTGACCACCGTGGTAAAACTTGCATGAGATGCCGCACTTATCCTTGGCGCTGCCATATGGAACAAAGGGGAAACCATCACTTTACGTGGATTTCACACAGTGAAGACCTGTCCTAGTGCTGTGTACAAACTCTTACGGATTTTTTGTTTGTTTGGTTTTTTTTTTAGCATATGTATACATACATAAACAGTATGGTCATCACAGCACCCGAGAAACTTTGTAGCTCTAGAAGTGAAGGAAAGAGGAAAATAGTAGGAGCAACAATTTAATTTAAGAAAGAACTTATCACTGAATATGTGAGTGGCATACATGTGTCTGAAAATGCCATTCACTATGGTGCCAGACCAATAAATATGTTTACATTATTTCTTATGGGAAAAAAGTGCCCCTCACTAAAACTGTTGGGCACTTGACTAACCTCCTAGAATGGATTGTGTTTGAGTACCAAGGTATCACTGTATTGGGTTGACCTTCTAGAATGTTGATTAGAGAGGTCACAAGATTGAAAGAAAGCTTTGTTCCTGCCCTTGAATGGGCATTGAATGTCTCTAGACACATCCAGTCCTACTCCAGGACTAGAGCACAGGCAATTCTGATGGGCTCCTCATGTCTCTTTACAGGTGGGGCCCTTATTGAACACAATGATCAAGGGCCGATACAACTAGCCTGCCAGGGGTCAAGGCCTCCTGCCAGGTGACTGCTATCCCGTCCACACCGCTTCGTTGATGAGGACAGGAGACTCCAAGCACTAGTATTGCACGCTGCACTTAATGGACTGGACTCTTGCCATGGCCCTGGAGGCAGGTGTTTGGGGCGAGGCAGGGTGGTTGGCACTCCACTCCCATTCGGAAGGACCTCTCACCCTTGCCTCTTGTGCCCCAGCACCTTCTCTCTCTGCCCCCCTAAAGTCCTGCATTCAGTGTGTGGAGTCCCAGTTTCTGGTTGTCATCACGTCTGTGTGTGTTAGTCTGTCAACCTTGGTGGGTGGGTGGGTAGGTGGTTGTGTGTGCGGATGTGTTCCTTGTTCCCTCCTTTGGGTCAGGATGTCACTTCTGGCTCTCTGCCCTATCTCCTGTAGCCTCAGTGCCTCAGCCTGAGACAAGATACTCCTGGACCCCCATCTGCATCTGGGCTGCAGGGCCAAAGCAGTCTGACCATTAGGTCAGTCTGCCTCCTGCCCATTTTTGCAGTCTGGCTCCAGGCTGGGTAGGAATGGCTACTGGGACTCTGATGAGGAGACTGAGGGGGAGGCTTGCCTTTGGGAGCATAGATAGCTTTCTAGTAGTGGGAGAGGACTAAGATAGGGTTCCACCTGGGACCTAGAAGCTCAAGCCATACATAGAAAAGAACCTTGGGACGTAAGAACCAAGGATTGTGCATATGTTCCAAATTACAGACATACAGCTTTTCTCTTTCAGCACCAGCTCTTGCCCCAGTGCTAGGTGTTAAGGTTCTCCTAGCTGTGGCTCCTCTAGGCTTTAGGGGTGCAAGCCTCTTTGTGTACGTGTGCACACACATGTTTTCTCATTTGCACATTTGTGTGTGTGTCCACACTGCTCAGCCTCCCTGCTTACTGAGGTTCTCCACTCTTCACCTTGTCCAATGCGACAATACGGTGTGAGCCCCTGGTTACTGCCTGATTTAGCCTAAGCTTTTACACTTGGATTTTAGCCATCTTATATTGATCAGGTTTTACTATAATCTGCCTGAGGCTGCCTGGCTAGAACCTCCAGGTCCTGTGTCCTTCCCTGTCCAGGCCACATCCCTTATTCCTGAGCTTCCTGGTTGAGTAGATGAAATGGGGTCAAGCTTAGGCAGCTATCTTACTACCTTTCATACACCTCAGGGCGAGGGCAAAGATGGACCTTGCCTCCTAAAGCCAGCTCCTCTGCCAGACCCCACTGTAATATTCTACAACACCTCACTAGGGCAACTGGCAGAGTATGGATGTACAATTTCCTTTTCTGCTAGTAGCTACTCATTGGAAACCTACTCAGGGCTGCAGGTTACTGCTGGGCAACTGGGTATTATATAACTGGGAGGGTTATCATTCTCATCTATTCAGTGGGAATGGGGCACCTGGAATTGGGCAGAGTGGTGGCCCTGTGTCTACTCACCTCCAGTCCGTTCTCCATCATCCTTTTCTCTCTGGAAGGGAAAAGGAAGTTGGAAGTTTGATTTTATTCCCTACCACCTTTTTTTTTCTGGTTTTGGTGGGTCCCTCCCCTCAAAGATTTACTTCCAGTGTCTGAGCTATGGCTCTTCCCCCTAAGCTCAGTTTACAGTGCCCCGATGGACTAAGAAGATGCATGTGAATGCGTGTGCTCACTTGGGTGTGTATTTTGGGGAGGGGTGTTTGTTTTAGTACCCCATTCTGGGGTATTTTGATGCAATGTGGGTGTGCAGACACAATACCTTCTCAAGTATAGATCTTTCAAATACAGCCAATGCTGGTCAGTGCGTTTGCAGTGAACTCTGTGCCTCCAACTCTTTTCGTGAAAGGAGCGCAGCAAAGAGAGCAAGATAGATAGAGGATGGGGTTGGCCACGGGCACACTTGGAAAGGTAGATTATTTTTGTTCTCTTCAGGAAGTCTGCATTCCTTTCTCATCCCTTGAAGATATGGGTGATAGGCAGTAGGGAGTTGGGTGCCACTTGATTGGTCCTTACAGAGTGCTGTGCTGACACAAGTCTGACCTAGTGGCCAAGGGGGAGGGAGAGAGAGTGCTAACTTCAGAACCTTCACAGGCTTGGTCCTAATCCTTGGGAAATGTAATAGCCACCTTTGATTTTTAGACACCTAATATGTGCCTAATGCATTCATCCCTGTTCCTCACTATCCTGCAAGGTAGGTTTTCTCAGTTTGCAAGAAAAGAAATGGGCTCAGATTAAGTGATTGATGGCAATGAAGATTCAAACCTAGGGCTGTTTGGCTGTAAACCTTGTGCTCCTTCCTTTCCACCAAATGCTGTTGATTCTCCACCTTCCTGCTCCCCCAACCTCAGGGCTCCCCTACTGGGCAGTGAAGGCAAGCGAGCCTAGTCCAATAGAGTGCAGAAGACCCAGCTCAGTGTGGAAGCCCTTCTGGGCTCTAGCTAAAGACATCTGGGGAAACTGCCTGGGAAGCCATGTCACAAACTAAGAGTCTTGAGAGCAGCTGTGGGATTTGATATCTAGATCCTGTTGTATTACTGTGTGTCCTTGAATAATTCCCGTAGCTCCTCCCAATATGGCTCTACATCATAGAATTGAAGCTGTTGTTCTAGGTGCACACTAAGCTCTTGATTCACATTCTTCTGTGCTACTTCCCCCCCAGAAATAACATGGAGGCTCTTCCCTTCATTTACCTAGGGTAGGGCTGTTGAAGCTCAATTTCTGCTTACAACAGAGGACATGTTGCTGCCATAGTGCTTACCCCATCTTAGCTGGCAGTGTGGAGGTGCACGTGCTAGGGGAAGGTGGAGACTTGGGCCTGTCTAGAGGTCAGCCATGTTACATGCTCCCATTTTTACACCAGCAGGTACAGATAAAACTACTCTTTTGTGAAGTCAAATATTTGCTGGGGGAGGTTGGAGTTCTGGGGGTGGAGGAAGGGCTGTTCTGGGCATGAGTTGAGCAGATGCCCAGGATGCCTGGGGGAGACCAGCTTCCCCTACAAATCAGAGCTCTAAATTACAAGGTTTTTACCAACGCGAACAGTTGGGGGAAGTCGTCTGCTCTCATTTGCGTAATGGTTTCTGTCACTGGTGATTAGACACAGGATGAAGGAAAAGAAATTTGACAATTAGGAATGAGCGATCATTAATCTGAATCTGTTAGGAGACAGAGAGTGGAAGGATCCTTACCAGTGGGCCAGCCCAGTGTGGGGAGACATTCCCTTTCTCTCCCTCGGCAGACTCCTTGGCCAAATACCCTTTCAAGTCCTCACAAGTGGACAAAGCTTGTATTTCTTAACAGGACTAGGGGCTATGTCCCTAGCCTGAGGTAGGTATGGAAACAGACATCTTTGGGCATGAGCCAACAAAGATAGAGATAGATGGGTGTCACATACAAGCCTAAGGGCAAAGAATAGCAGTAGGAGAGTTTTGACGTATGTTTGCTGTATATGGAAAATGTTTCTGTGTTAGTCAATACCCTTGATCCCCCATCTGTGACAAGTACTTGTCACATTCCAGCACTGCAGGATGTGAAGGAAACCTGGTCTTTATGGAACCCCAGAAACTTCTGCTTAGTTGGAGAGGAAACCACATGTGAGAAGCAGAGGTTGCTACCTGTTTATGCTGTGTATCCTATGTGGACAAGGTTAAGGACTGTTGAGGAGGAAAGTGGGTAGAAAGCACAGATTTCCCTCCATTCTTCCTGGAGCCCTTGGGCTCTACAGGGCGGTACTCATCCTCTGGGCACCAAGCAATGTTGATACCCCCCCCACATTGGTACAGCCATGGCTGCAGAGGGCACTGAGGCCCCTAACCTACATGTATGGTGAGTCAGTGATGAGGTTAACTAACCAGGTGACTTGTAAGGTGCAGAGAACCCACCTTACATCTTCCTATGTCTCTGAGTTACCTCACCTCTCATCTCACTGCCCTTTCAGACTCCAAGGACAATATTAATTTGCACCAAGTGTTATTTGTTCCTTGGTTTATGATTTGTATGTAGTATATCCCTTGGATCAAGAGTTCCCCCAAGGATGGGGCTGTCTCTCTCCTTGTTAAGTTCCTTACCTCTGGGTCTTCCACCCTTCAAAATCTGGTGCAGAATTTACCAAGGGCTGTAGGCAGTGACTCTCCATAACCAGTTTTATCTAGATGGGGTGGGATGTGACTGGAAGTAGCATGGGGGATTCCCAGTCCCTGGCCTTTCAGTGCATGTCCTTCCCTGTGTGACCTCTAGCTATTTGTCCTTCAGTCCCTGCCCACTACTCTTGGTGCCCTCTCAAACTGCCTGCTCTAAAGGGTTGTTCCACTTTCATGACCAGTTTTATCTAGATGGGGTAGATAGGTGTGACTGGAAGTAGCTCAGGGGGTTCTCGTGCTCTGGCCTTTCAGCATGTCCTCCCCTTTGTGACCTCTAGCTGCTTGTCCTTCAGTCCCTGTCCTCTTTTCTTGGCATCCGCTCAAACTGCCTTCTCTAAAAGCTTCCCTTTCCATAGACTCCTCCAATTTCTACTCAGTTTCTCCCTACCTAGGATTACCAGTGGCACCATCACCAAAGCCCTTTTTCCCAAAGACAGTCTATGGCTGCAAATGTTTGAGTAGATCAGCTCTAGGATCCTTTGCCCTGGCATCGTCCCTGTTCTCTGTCTTCCATTTCTGACCTCAGGTAGCTCTGTGGATGTATGCCTGCTTAGTCCCTGTATTCTGTCCACTCTGTCCTTTCTCCCTTTGTTGGTTTTGTATATCTTGGTTCAGCTTGTCTCTAGTGGCCCTTTCTGCTTATCCTTCAACCAACTGTTTAATCCTCTTAGGTCATGAGATCCTGAGTGGAACCCTGCTGAGCACTCTGGGAGACAAAGCCCCAGAAGCCTTGGGGCAGATGGGCCGATAATCAGTGAGGCCTCAGAGATGGGTCAGGGAAGAGACCTAGAGAGCAGTAGAGAACCAGTGGGAGTGGCTGGTAATCAGGAGACTCCAGTAATGGGGCTGGGCTTGTTAACAACGGTGGAAAAACTGAAATTTGTGTTTTCTATCTGTATGTGTCTGTGCCTTAGGGTCCAGCAGTTCAGGGGATGAAGGGCATTTTACAGATGTCTTCTAATTTCTCTCAGGTCTTTGGCTCAGTATCACCAAGTTTGGCTGACCTCTGCATTCCAGTGGTTGCTGGAAAGAAAATGGTATATTGAGTAGTCTGGTGTCATAAGTGAAGGTCTCAGATGAGAAAGCCCCTGAAGGTTAGGGACACAGGAGAAAGGGACCCAGCAGTTAGCTTCTTCCTAGACTACTCTCCTTTCCTCAGACAGTTTGAGTACAAGAGCCAATTAAAGAAGTTAAAACAAAAAACTGCTCCATCTCCACCTAAAATCTGGTCCCTAATGTTGTGGAAAGGAGCATGTATCTAATTTTTAATGGGAAACAACCTAGCATAGTATTTCAGAGCATTGGATTTGGAGTCTGATATCTTCAGATTGCTAGCTTTGCTACTTAATATCTGGGTTTGGCCTTGGTTGATATAATAAACCTCTCTGAGCCTCAGCTTCCTTAACTATAATCATACGTGGGGTGGGAGCAGGGAGATTTTGAAAATATCTACCTCAAGGTTATTGGATTAACTGAAACAATGTCTGTAAAGCTTTATTTAGCACAGTACCTGGCAAGCACTTAATAAATGGCTGTGGTGGTGATGGTGCTTATATTTATTATGTGACTTATTAAAAAACTTGGTTTCAGTGATGTCTAAACAGATTTGCACCAATTCCTTCCCTCAAGAATAGAGAAGAAAAGGAGAAATACCCACAAGGTACCTGTATTATTTGGGGGCAGACAGAAGAGTGTTGGTACCTAAACCTGTGCTAGGGAAGTGGCTGTTGCCTCTTCTGTCTGATCAGCCAGACTCCTGCTGCACATAGCAGCTGGGGCCTTGGTGAGGAGCCACGGCATCTGAGCCCTCCTCACAGAGTAACAGGCTGTGGGAGCTGAGTGATTCCCCATTCCACGAGGAGAAGCTATTCCTACCTCACACTGTGACACTCATATGTTCCGCTCCTGGGCAGGGTGTGGGTATGCGCATCAATTTCTGCTTGTGGTACCAAGCCCTGCCTGTTCTCAGTGACCTCTGACTCTCACAAGGACCCTGTCACCACTGTCATTGCTGGGGAATAATCTAAAATTCCTTTGGAAGAGACAGTATGGCAGTCAGATCAGGCCCCTTGGATCACTTTTATATCCTTCAGTCTGAACCAGTATGTTAAGATTGTTCTAGATCCAAAGGACATTAGAACTAAGAAAAACATGAATGAGATATTAGTAGCTACCGTTTGTTGAGGGCTTCTGTTCAGGCACTGTGCTAGTCCCTACCCCTACATCCTCTCAGCTTAATGGAGGAGTCAGTCAGGCACTTGGGGTTAAGGGTGCAGAGGAGGAGCACCTGACCCTGCTTGGCTGCTCGTGATAGGGTAGGACTCCTGCAGGAATTCACATGGTCCGAGCTAATAAATGGGATTGAGGAGAAAAGTAAAAGCTATGTTTCTGCTCTGGTTTCTTTTTCACCTGGTCTAAAGACAAAGACTGGTGTTCCTTGTTATAAGGGGCTTGCTGTGAATTACTCCAGGGAAAGGGCCAGGTGATAGGTCACCAAAAGAAGAAAACCCTTTGTTTAGTCACAGAAATTTTTGGAAATCTGTTCAATTGCTTACCCACATTTGTCCTCAAGTGCAAGTAGATTGGACTTACTTATTGACAGCTGTTCCACTATCCTTATCTGCATTCTGGCCTCTGGACTGGACCCCATTTGGAAGAAGTGTTGGATCGAGTTACATCAGACGTCAGCCTGAAATACAGTCTGGCTGAGACTCTCAGTACCTTCCATAGTGCATTCCCTCTGACCTTTTAGGTTCTGCCTCACCCCAGCTACCTCTCTTTATCTCTATTGTGAGCCAAACCAGTGCGGTTCCCCTCTGGAGCCACTCATCCTCTCACCTTAGACCCTGGCACTAGCCCCATGGGTGAAGACAGCTTGTGCCATGCCATACCTCTGGGATGCAGGCCATTCAGAAACACCTTGCATTCCCTTCTTTCTAGATAACTCTGGCACTGGGCCTTGGCTGTCTTCTCTTTGGCCCTAGCCAATTTTGCTGTTTTATTCCATTTGTTTAATACCTGTTCACTTGATCATTGAGGTCAGTCCTGTCACTCAGGGAATCTCTGCTCCTAAACCTGGGCCAGATTTTTATGCGCTCTTGAGTATAGAGCCAGTGTTAGAAGAGTGGTTGAGAATGAAGGCTTTCCATACTGGATCTGCCATTCTGCATGACCTTGGGCAAATGACAAACTGCCTGAAACCTAGGTTTTTGATATGTGGCAGCATAACTACCTACGATGTCAGGGTTACATGAAATAAGTAAAGAAAGACTTAGCCTCCGGGTGCAGTGGCACATATCTTTAATCCGAGCAACTCTGGAAGTGGAGGCAGAAGGATCACAAGTTCAAAGCCAGAGGCAGCCTGTGTAA
The DNA here is from genome assembly GCA_007922755.1 of Pedetes capensis. Lineage (NCBI taxonomy): Eukaryota > Metazoa > Chordata > Mammalia > Rodentia > Pedetidae > Pedetes > Pedetes capensis. Next base: position 517,636 of record VMDO01000020.1, on the reverse strand, counting down.
CTTCCCAAGAGCCTGTCTCAAGATAAGAAAAGGAGTCGGGAGAGGAGCTGGGAGTGCAGCTCGGTGGTAGAATGTTTGCAAAGTATGTGTAAGGCCTTGAGTTCAAACCCTGAGTACCACCAAAAAAAAAAAAAAAAAAAAAAAAGGACTTAACAGAGGGAGTGGTCATACCGAGAGCTCAGACATTCTTATTATCTGGAGATCCCAAGCTTTCTGTCTTTTCCAAAGTCTGCCTCTTCTGCATCTAGCTTTCTGAGGTCCAGGATCTAGTCTTAGAGCATGTGTAGCTGTCAGCTCCTGAGCAGGGTGCAGGTGTGAGCATTAGCTCCTGCTCATGGTAGTAGTCCAGACCCCTTCTCAGTGACCTCTGACTCTTACAGGGACCCTGTCACCACTGCCATTGCTGGAAAATGTCTTCTAAAATTCATTTTCTACAAAACTAAAAAATATCTGAAACTGTAAATAAAAGACCTCAGACCTGCACTTCTCTACCCCCAGGGTAAGAGGATAGTTCCCTAAAGAGGAACTGATGGTTTGTGTGAGCTGGTGGTGGCAGTCAGGGCAGGAAGGAGATGCTAGGGTGTATGCAGGGTGCACAACAGGCAGGGAAGCAGGAGACAAGAGATTGGCACAGGCGGCCATGCTAGTCTAGAGGCAGAGCACCATAGGTTTGAAAATGTTGCCTCTACACATTTTTGAACTTTTACTGTTGACCATATTTAAGCAAAACCCCATCCACTTTGTAATTGGCATGGCCATTGTTCTACCAAGGATTTATTTGATTCGCTGACAAGAAAGGAAGCTTTTCACGTGACTTCTGGGTTTGAGTCCCCAGTTGCCACTTCTAACCCTGTAGCCGTAAGTTGACATCTGTTGACATCTGGCCTCAGCGTCTTTCCCTGTGAGGAGTATGAAGTCAGGGCGGCTTACAACATTGTCAAGAGCTTTTGAGAATGTTTTTAAAGTCCCAGCTCTGGGCAAGCACTCAGGAAGTAGGTTTATGTAAAATTGTGTCTAAGAACAGTGTTTTGTTAGTGCATGAAGAGGAACTGCTGGCCGCAGGGCTTTTCTGGTCCTTGAGTCTCCAGATACATTGTTCAAAGTGGGTTCACAGAAGAGGTGACTTGGGATGCAGAAAACAAAATGGAAAAAATAAGATCATGGAAGGGATTGGAAGTCCATGAAGGGCAGGGCTGTGGGCAAATACAGTTCTGCTAGGGCAGGCTCCTGAGGAACCGGAATGTAGACCTAGGCTCTGGGTTGCCATCTCATCCCCAGAATAAAGAAAATGGGGCAGGAGGGCGGGCTTGCAGAGCACAGGTGCTGAGGGAAAGAACACAAAGTTCAGGGGCAGTGAACCTAAGTGTGGAACGTAGATGTACTTAGTGCGGCTGGGTGACTTGGGGCATGTTAGTCTCGCTATGCCTCAGTCCCCTCTTTAAAGTTAGTAATACTGCTACCTTCTTTCCAGGGCCAGTGAGACGATATGTATGAAAGCACTGTGTAAACCGAGCACTGTATAAATGTTACTTGTTGGGTTGTTATTGGGAGTTGAAGTGGACCATAGAAGTTCACAGGTTTCCAGATTAGAACCTGTTGTGATGCTAGCCAGGATTCACTAAAGCAACATTCTTGTCAAAACACTGTAACTCTGCCAGCACTTACCTAGTAAGAGTTTTGATTTAAGAAGAAAAGGCAATATGGTGAGCTAAAGTGTATGTTTTGAAGTCACATGGACTAGTTTTGAATCTCAGTTTTGCCTTTTCCTAACCATACAACTGTCAGATTACTATCTCTGAGCTTGAGTTTCTTAGCAGGTCCCCTCATGTGGCTTTTAGGAATGAACAAAATAACTAAAGTGAAAGTTTTAAGTGCTCAGTAAATGTTAGTTCCCTTTCTTCCATTTCTTTTCTCCTCAGGAAGCATCCAGTTTGCCCGGCATCTAAGGGAGGACTCAGTTGTCCATATCTTAATGTGATGAGCACCAGATTTCCCTTGTTTTCTGGGGTGAGATTGTCAGTGTCAAGGGAGTATATGAATGGGGAGGGGTATTGGGGAGAGGGCAGGACTCTACAGTATTGGACACAGCGGGGATCTCTGGTCATTCTGTCAGAATGAGGGTATGGTGCGGGAGGTGAGACTGGGAGGTGACATCTCAAGAAAGAAGGTGGCTTCCAAGTGCTGGAGGGAAAAATGAGGTGAGGGCAGAAGACTGAATTGAGAGTAAGGAGACCCAAGTTCTGTCAGCAGAACCTTAGGAACTGTGGCTACAGGTCAAGATTGTGAGAGAAATCCTGCATGCAGCCAAGTGTCATCTGAAAACCTATGAGAGGTCATCCACATAGAAAGGAAGAAAACAGGAAGCAGACATCATCAAGGCAGAAAGACATTTTAATTACTTTCAAAGCCAAGGAAATATACCACCCAGTCCAGATACATGACAGTCACCTAAGTAGGGTCCTAGACTTCTGTGAGGAAGTGCAGTTAAATGCTAAAGAGCATCAACCCAAAATATGAGCCCCCCCAACCATCTTGATATGTAATGAAAGCCCTATGAGGCTTTCTGAGGCCATAAATAGAGGTTTCTGTGTCCTTTCAGAATGAAGCTAGTGGCCCACCAATGTTTCTGTTTATTTTGCAACCTCAGCCATCTGAGAAGGTAAACCAAAATAGATAGGATGGCCTCAATTGCTTCCTTAGTGGGTAAGCATCTTTTAATGATAGACAAAGAAAACAAAGTGTAGACCTTTTTGAGAGAGAGAGACAGACGCAGACACAGACAGACAGACACACAGAGTCTCGCTATGTTGCCCAGGCTGGTGAAGTCACGATCCTCCTGCCTCAACCTGGGTGGTGGCATATAGGTGTGCACGGCCATACCCAGCTTGATAGGCATGTTTAAGAACATCAAACCCACATCCTTACTTGCTTTAAGGAATCTGTAAGTTGCGTTTTCTTTCGGTGGGGTAGAGGGGACACCCTCTCACTATATAGCCCAGGTCGGCCTCAAACTCATTTTCTTGCCTCAGCCTGCCAAATGCTGGGATTATAGGTATGCACCACCATGCCTAGCTGTTACAATTTGTATTTAAAGTTGTAGACATGTGGAGGGCTGGGATTTAGCTCAGTTGGTAGAGCGCTGTGCTGCAGTCTCTGAGGTCTGGAGTTCAATTCCCAGCACCGCAAAAATGGGAGAAGGGCCTGGCAATCCACTCCCAAGGTAATCCTGAAACACTCAGCCATTGAAAACCGTACGAGGGTCGCTATGAGTCAGAAACCGATTCGATGGCACCTAACAACAGACATGTGGAGGAGAGTTTGTTAGAGTAACAGGTTTGCTTTGTAATGCCTAATAAAAAGTGTTGAGTATTTATATTGAATTTTATTTATTTAGGCATTACTTAGGGGTTGAACCCAGGGCCTCACACATTGCAAGTGCTCTACCACTGGACTCCTCCCCTAGCCCATTTCTTTTTTATTTTAAGACAGGGTCTCACTGAATTACACAGACTCCCTCTGGGCTCTGACTCATGATCCTCCTGCCTCAGCCTCCCAAGTCACTGAGATCACAAGCATGTGCCACTGTGTCAATTTTAAGTTGAAACCTTGCTAAGTTTCTATGTAGTTTGGGAACTTGTAAAATGATTTAAGGTTTTCTGTATTTACAAACTTTATTGGGGATAGAATTTAAGTACTTGGGAAGGTTTGTTTAGATCAGATAAATGAAGTACTTAAGGAAATCAAGTATATTAACTTACAAGTATTTGACATTTAAATGCAGCCAGCAGCTAAAGCACACACCTGCAATCCCAGTGACTCGGAAGCCTGAGGCAGGAGGATCACAAGATTGAGGCGCACAGGCAGCCTGGACAATTTAGACCCTATCTCAGAAAATAAAAAAGGGGCTCGGGGCACAGCTCAGTGGGAGTACATTTCCCTAACATGTGTGAGACCCTGGGTTCAATCCCCCAGTACTGGGGGAAAAAAATGTGTAAATGTCATTTGGATCAGATATTAAACTCCCTCTGTTTTATAAGCAAAATAATAAGATTTATAAGCTAAACTTCAAAGCTTAGGAAAGAACTAGGATTTTGAATTTGTAACTTTAAAGAATTGAATGTTTTTAAAGGCAAAGTAATTTTTTGAGAAATTGTTTCTGTGTAGCACAAAAGTCAACCTCATGGACATCCAAAAATTCACAAAGAAGATTTTAACCCATGTCACTTAACCTTTCCAATTACCAGGCAACTGGCAGCAGTTAAAAGATGACTACCTTGGTCAAATCAGAGCCTCAAACATGTTTGTTTGGCCAATACCTATTTTTGAAGGTTTAAAATTTTTTTGGCAACATTAAAGGTCAAAAAGTTCATCTAAAGAGAATTCTGGAACTCTTCAACTTCTCTGAAAAATCAGAAGATCTGCAACAATGGAATCACATTTCCTGAGCCAGGCGCAGTGGTGCATGCCAGTAATCCCAGCAACTTGGGAGGCAGAGGCAAAAGGATCGCAAGTTTGAGACCAGAGGCAGTCTGCATAATTTAATGAGACCCTGTCTCAAAAAGTAAATAAAAATGAGCTGAGCGTGCAGCTCAGTGGTACAGCACTTGCAAAGCATGCAAGCACGAGGCCCTGGGTTCCAACTCCAGTACCTCAGGGGAAAAAAAAACAAAACACATTTCCTATGTGACAACTGGCTAGAACTCAGTACCAACTGCCTTTTCATGTTGCCTCCAGTTAGTCACTGTCTTCACTCATTATTGTACCTTGTGCCTGGTTTGTCTCACTTGTGTGGCCCATATAAACATTTAAGTATGTGGCCTCTGAACTTAGGGTTCCACTGATGGTGTGTAGCCTAGGATAAGGGTTCAGGAAAAGTGCAGCCCCTGCCCTCTGCTCTCAGAATCCCCACCCTAGCAAGGCTATCTTCCCATCTGACCTGGCTTTGGGACTGCTCCCAGGCCCTAATAGGGAGATGTGAAAAATTCCCAGGCTTGGGCCTTGCAGTGTTTGCTGCTCCTGCCTGTGACCAGATACCTTGCATAAGCCTTGACCTTATGTCTCAGTTCCTGTAAACTTCCTGATTACCTCCTTAGTTTGACCAGAACCTGACTTTGACTTGAAGGGTCCCAGGCGCCTGCTCTAAATCTCCTACGTCTCATCTTTTTTGTCTTGGTTGTGAATCTTCTGCCTCTATCTCTGCCACCACTGCCCACTACCTAGGGTGGAAACCAGACTGCTGAAGGGTTAGGAGATGTGGGAAGTGAGTTTGTAAGTGTTTGACTTTTTCAAGAGAAAGGAGAGCCAGAAAGGTAACCACAGTTTTAAGAGGAAGCTGCTAGCAGGCTTTTAGGCAAGAGGCCATTGTGCAATTGTCTGTAGGGAAGTCTACAGGAGAGAGTATTTAGGGAGAATAAGGTCTCAGAGGAGAGGCAGGGTGGCAGGGTATGAAATAGACACATACCTGGAGAGATTCTGAAGCTGAGAAACACCTTTAGGGACACCATTAGGAGTTTAACAGGATTGAATAAATGATGCTAAAAGTTTGGAGGGTAGAAGGCCTAGGTGTGATGCTGGGGCCAGAGATATTTCCAACAAAACAGCTGACAGAGCCTCAATATCTGCAAATGTGGCAGATACATCTGAACCAAATGGCCATGAAGCTTGGTGAAGAGCCAGACCCAGTGAGGGTTGATTAACGGATCCATGTCAGCGTAGACCAGAAGGACTTCTCCAGCAGTATGCGTTAGGGCTCAGTCTGGGCCTGTGTCCTGTGTGACGTTTTTATTGACAACTGACCAAGGCAGCAGGCTTATCAAGTTTAGAGCTAGGAGGGACAGTTAATACTTTGCATGAAAGAGTCGGGATTCAAAACGATTTCAACAGGCTGGAACACTGGGCTGGAACCAACAAGATTAAATTTAACAGGGATAAATGTAGAGCCCTGCACTTAGGTTAAAACAAAATCAATGATATAAGTACCAGGGTGGGGGGGATGGGCCCAGCTTGACAGCAGTTCACGGAGAAAAGACCTGGGGGGTTTAGTTGACTGCAAGTTCAATATGAGTCAACTATGTGATGTGACTGCTAAAACCCTAATACAGTCGTGTGTTGCATTAACCAAAACAGGATCAAGGGAAGTGTTTACTCTGCTACTTGCTGAGGTAGATGGTCAGGCCACCTCTGGAATATTGGGTACAATACTGAGGGTGGTATTGATGTTTGATGATGATTTCCTTTTTAAAGGTCAGTGACTAATGAGAGCATATGTTCAATAGGCAGCCAGCAGGGCAATCGGTGTGAGTAGTGTCAAAAACTTGCCAGAGGTTCTAGGGTGCTTGAGATTTCTGGAATGAAGGAAAGGAATTTATCATCTGGCCCCAGGCAAAGGCAATTATATCTGAAGCACTTTTCTGGGATTTAGGAGAAATATGGGTGTTGGGATTCCTTCACTTTCTGTAGATGCCCAGTGGCTTGGCCTGTTAATCTCATTCCTGGCTTCCATGAGGTCTGGGGGTTGGGGAATTAGTTAGAAGGGGTTTAGTATGTGAGTTAGTGTGAGGGTAGGGAAAAAACAGCAATAAGATGGAAGAGAACCTGGACATTGGACCTCAAACACCATCTTTCCAACACACTTCTCTGGGACACAGACCCCTCTGTGACCACAGCGTGGCGCACTCGTTCCATGCAGGGAGCCTGAGCCAAGGATGGGAGGCAAGTGGGAGGCCAGGCTGCAGCTGCACTTCCTGCTCTCCCCACTGCGGGGAGCCCGCGGACTCGCTCCACACAGTTTAGGCAGTCCGGGACTCCTGTGTGGCAAGACGACCCAAGTGGTGTGGAGAAGCTCACCTGTGGCTGAAATTCCTGTGGAATCCAGATGTTGGGACTACACATCCCTGTCTGAGCTACTTTTCACATGACCTCTTGTCTGCCTTGGCATGGAGCCCACAGTGCAGAAGTCCTTCTGATAGGAGGGTCCTGGGGACCATGAGCTCCAACACTGTGGGGTACAGAAGAGACTGTATTCTGGTCCCTGTCACTGCCTGGCAGTGTGACTCTTACTAGTTTGGGTTCTTTATGTCTTTGGTTCCTTAACTGTTGGAAGTAGAATAATACTGCCACGTTCAGAGTTGTTCAAAGTGAAGAACTGGATAGGGCAACGCTTCTGAATGGTTACAGGAATCACTAGAGGAGAGTTGGAAACGGAGATATCTAGCCCCACCTTGGGAATCAGTCAGTAGTCCTGGGTGAGGCCCAGGAGTCTTTATTTTTTAACTATTTTCCCAGGTGGTTCTGATGTGCGTGGCCCTCTGACCACTTGTTTGATTTGTTTCTTTGAGACAAAGTCTTGCTATGTAGCCCAGACTGGCTTGGAACTCCCAATCCTCCTGCCTCATCCTCCAGATGGTGTACCACCATCCCTGGCATCCTCTGATTACACTGATTATGCTTTTGGAAGCTGACATAGGATGTAGAATGTTACCCAACATGTATTAGTTCTCTTCCTCAGCACTCTTCCTGGGCACAGTCTGGGCTGGGAAAGTACCCAGGCTTGTTCTCCGAGTGACTAGCCAAGATGGGGATGGAAGGTTTACAATAATCTCCCAGTGGGTGTTTGAGTCCTGGGGGATGGAATGTACTGGGGGTCAGAGGGGTTTGGGTGTGTTGGCACAAGGGGTGGGTGGTGCTTGGTAGTAAGGTTACAGGGGGTGTCAGAACACTAGTGTTGAGTGTAGTGAGTTGTTGAAGGGAATGGGGTCAGAGGGTAGTAGGGAGAGGGGGAAGACTAAGGAGCTGGAGGGAAGCAGGAGTACGCTGGAGTTGTCTTGGAAGGCTGGAGATGGAGGTTGGTTATATCCTAACAGCCAAGAGGACGGAATAGGAGATTGCAATGCTCCATGAAGCCCCGTGGGGGCACCCATTCCTTGTGATTTGTGATGAGGCACTGAGACCCAGGATACTGACTGTTCTCTGTTCTGGATTAAGAAGGGGGACAAGGATGCTCCTTAAGAGCTTCTAGGGGAGCTTTCCGGGTTTACCCAGTGAGTATATGTGAAGCTGAAGTGTGTGTGTACAAGAAGGCTTGCTTATGGGAGGAGATTTGCAGAAGTCCCTTTCTGGGTTTTCTGAGTGACTTGATGGGAGAGAGTTGGTCTCCAGGTCACCCCCCTCACCTCTGCCTCCTGACACAGAGTATCACTGGACTCTCCCAGTTTCTCTTGGGGCTCAATTACCCATAAGGGGAACCACTCCTGTCAGCAGCTCCTGAACACTGGCTATCTTCTAACTGAAGACACCTCCAAGAAACTCTGAAAACCTTCCCAGGGGAACAGTCTGGAAAGAATCCTCAGTTTCCAACTGCTTGAACAATAGAGCTAGAAGAGAACTTGCCATCATCTGATACAATTTCTTCCAGCCTAGGCCTGGGGAGTAGATACCAGCATGAATGAATGCCCAGCCTTGTAAGCCTCTGAGGATCCCAGGGCCTGGTATGGGAAGTGAGACTCACACATTACCCAGAGAAAATGGAAGCACAGTAGTTGGAGTAGGGTTGAAGCTCATAAGGTTCTGCTGGAGAACACCTAGGAGGTCAGGGGTGGCCAAGAGCCTACAAAAGAAAGCTCCCAAGAAGAGTGCAGCTAGGGCTACATACCTTAATATGGGTGGGATTTATTTTTTCAGTGTTTTTCTAATTATGATTTCATGAAAAATGAAGAAGAAAACCACAGCTTTGGGACTGAGAATATGACATGCTGGTCTAAAAGGAAGCTAAACTAAGAATCCTGAATTTACCTTAAGATTAGAGGACAGTAAAGAGACCAGCTTGATGAGAGGACAGGGACCACTGTTGGGACACAGTGAAGGAGAAGGACTAGGATCTAGCTGCAGAAGGAGCTAAGGTGTTGGAACCAAAGGAAGGAAATTTCAGGTTGGGCTCAACTGAGTAGGAATAGTGAGTACTGGGCAGGAAGAGAATCCATGGAGAAAAGGAGAGGGTTTCAGGGGACAGGCATGAATCTGCTTGAGAAGCATTCCCCAGGTAGGAGGAATGAAAATCATGGAAGTGGTTTCACATTGGCTGGGTAGAGCACTTACTGCACAAAGTCCTGAGTTCAATCCCCAGCATCACCATTTAAAAAAAGGAAGAAAGTAGAGGTCACTGAGATGGAAGAAGAAAGGAGACAGGAAGGCTGCTCACCAGGGTCAACTCTGAAAAGGAATTTGGATGCAGGAGCTACGGTGAGAACCCAGCAAAAGTCATTAGAGCTAGTGATTAGGAGGTTGGCAGAATGGTAGGGGTTAGCGAGATAGTGGAGAACAAATGGGGGCAGCTGCAGGTTACCCTTCGAGATCACACAGAGGAATGGAGACAGGGTGTTTTGAAAAGGAAGCACAGCAAAGCTTTGTCAGCCACAGGGATGGGAGAAGGACCCATTGGAAAGGAGTGTCTATATTTGGAGGAGATAAGTTCTAAAGGAAAGAGGGACAGAATGAAGGCCTGGGAGAGGTCAAAGCCTCAGAGAGATGGGAAGAAGAAGGTAAAGTTACAGGGCTGAAGTTGAACCAGGGCTTTGATCTATTAAAATAGTCAAAGTTGAGGTAGGCTCCTTCAAATCAGGTAGCCAGAGTGAGGCTGGGCTGGAGGGACACCCAGGAAGGGGTAGAATTGCTGTGCAGAGAATTTTTTTGTAAGTTAAAGGAGCAATGTAGACATCTGCCATCTTACCCAGTAGGGCCGGGGTGTAGTGGAGCTTGGCTGAGATTTGCCTTGGGCTAGGCTGAGGCTCTGCATGTGCGAACAGGATGGAGTAATCAAGCCAGGGTCTGATCTGATTATAGCAGGCTCGGTGCCAGGCTGAGGGGCCAAGTCACCATGAGGACAATGAGGGGCCCACTGGAGGAAAAGAGATCAGAGTGGATGGCCATCTAGCATAGGAGTCAAGAGACTGGACAAGTTCAAATGTGAACACTATTATTGCTGTTATCTTAAGTATCTAAGGCAGGCTCTGGAGAGAAGAACATGAGGAGGTGTAGGAAGGGAACGTCTGGTTGTGCCAAGCACTGTTCAGTGTTTGCTAATTTTCATAAACCTACAACCTAGGTGCTATTTTATTATTCCAGTTTACAAATGAGGAAGTTGAGGTTCTGAGAAAGGAAGCAACTTGGCCAAGACCACACAGAATTGATATTTGAAAGGCTTTTATTCTGACTCTCAAGTGTGTGCTTTGTGCTATGCCTTTTTATCAGCTGCTTACTGGGTTGGTGACCTTGGACAGGTTACTTCTCCCTTGATTTCCTCATCTGAAAATCAAGGATAATAGCAATGCCAGCTCATAGGGGTGGTATGAGGATTAAATGAATTAATACACATAGAGGACTTAGTGTCTAGTATGTAGAAAGTGCTACTTGAGGGAATGTTGCAGTTATCATTGTTGTGACTTTATAGCCTCCCGCCAGAAACTAAGGGCTCAGAGGCAGATGAAAGAAGGTCCTGGAGCAGTTGGTAACTCAGAGAGGATAAAGGAGGGAAAAGGTGAAGACCAACATCCAACAGTGGTTCTCAACCAGGGACATTTTGGTTGTCACAGTGCCCTTGAGCTTTTCAGAGGGCCAAACCAGGAGTGTTAGTAGTCATACCTCAGTTGAGATGCACAAGAGAAACAGCTGGAAAGGCTGTTGTGATTTAACCCCATGAATAACAATCCCAGTGATTGGAACGTTTGAATAAGTGTCTGCATTGAAATGAGCTTGGGCGTCTTTGAGGGGCTGGAAAGAATGGCACCCCATTGGAGGCCAAGCTTCCTGGAGGGGAGGGCAGGACAAGGCTAGGCGAGCAGGCAGGCAGGGCAGTCCCTGTAAGGTCCAGAAGGCCAGGCTGAGCTCTGGCCACTGAGCAGAAGTGGAGAGCCCCAGGGTTCTAGGTGAGGGTAGAACTTGGGTGGGAAGATCAGTCATGTGCAGGGAAGAGGCCTGGTTAGAGAGATGAATCTGGGACCCACTTGGGGAGTGGGAGCAAACCTGGCCATGAAGGCACATGAGTTAGTTTGGGGTTTGGGTTGGAGTACACAGGTAGAGACAAGGAGGGACATTTGAAGGAAGACCTCCCCATGAGGATGAATGAACGGAGAATGGGCTGAGCTGGATCTAGCAAGTACGTGACCTGTGAGAGGATTCTGTGAGAGGCAGCTGGTTTGGGATTTAAGGTGATGATAGGGAATCCAGGGGGACAGTGTCCGATGAGGAACTGGAGTTGCTGGTTGGAAGCGGGGACTGAAGTACCAATTTGGGAGCCATCAATCCACATTCATTGAGTGCCCCAATGCTCAATACACATATAAAATAAGGCCCCTCTGAGGGTCATTCCTGTGGGGTTGCTAGTGGAATTTGAAGTCTTGCTTATAGATGAGTTTGTTGTGAGATAGACTGTGGAGGAGAAAGTGCTGAAAACCTTCAGACTGAGTCTGGGCCCTTTCTGCACATTGAAGTTGGAGAAGAGATGCTAAGACAACCTGTCAGAGAAGCTGGAGGACTGGGGCTGCCAGCCCAGTGGCTGCAGGAAAAGAGCCTAGGAACTGGCTGCTTCCAGAGGCAGTAACTTGGAAGAGCAACAGGATGGAGGCTGGAAGCAGTGGAGCCAAAGCCCCTGTGAGAAAGAGGTGAGGGGGTGGCAAAGGAGGTGGGGGAAGAGCAGGACAGAGCTGTAGCCCAGGAGGCAGGTTGAAGCTGGTGGTAAGAGACAGATGCTGAGGCTGGGGGAGGGGGCAGGAGAGTGGGTTCTTCTCTTAGCTAAGGGGCTCACAGCCTCCCCCTTTAGGTACAAAGTAAGAGTTTCTCTCAGCTCTATTCTCTGACCTCCCTCCACCAACCTGTGGTATATGTGCGCACACATAAACACAACCCCCAGCTTGAGCTCTTTCCTCTGCCCCTTCCTTAAGGAACACAGAGAAAAACTGCCCGTGCCTTGTGACTTTCCTCATTTACCTGGATTTCCTACCCTGGCCTCCAGACTCAAGGATCCCTTACACGTGCTTCCCTTTCCCAGGATAAAGTTTAGCTCCCTAAGGTGTCTTGACGAGGAGTTTGTCCTGTTCACCATCCTCAGTCGGGGGGAGGGGGCGTGCTTTTCAAATAGCCCATGGCCCTCCCCATCATCTTCTGCCATTCTTACTCAGGGCCCATTTGGCTTTTTTGACCATTGCTTTGAGCACAGTCCCTTCTGGGTACCCTGCCTCCCTTCCCCATCAAGCCCTTGGTCTCTTGGGTCAGCACATTAGGAATCTGCATGGGATATTAAGAACTCCTCTCCTAGGACTCCCCTTCCAACTGGGCTCATTCAATGCTTATTGCTCCTTTCTCCTGTTGAGTCTGCAGATAGGGGGCCACTTAGAGAACTTTGCAGCTAAAAGGCAGCATGTGCTCTGATATCTGACTGTGTTGGAACCATTCTTGCTTCTACTGCATTGTTGTATTTCAGAAGGGAACTAGAGATCACTAGTCTATTGGTTTCAAATGATATTTTTAAACTTAGAATCTTCTGTTCAATACTGAGTGCATAAACACACCCCGACACACGGAAAAAAGCAGAAGTACTATGGCCAAAGCTTGCTCACCCTTGTCCCAATCCTTGTCCCAGCCCTGTACGCTCCTGAGAACCCTTAGAGCTCCAGAGGACATACTGAAAATTCAAGACTTTCATTGACACACAAGAAAACTCAGGTGGCTGATTGTGCAGCTCAGTAGTACAGCACTTGCAAAGCATGCAAGCACAAGGCCCTGAGTTCAAACCCATTGCCAAAAAAAAAAAAAAAAAAAAAAAAAAAAAAAAAAAAAAAAAAAAAAAAAAACACCTCAGGTGAAGCCTGTCATTCAGGATTTCAAGGTTACATAGCAAGAGCAAGAACTCAAGATATCCCCACACTCCTACACACACACACACACACACACACACACACACACATATTTTTTGAGACAAGGTCTTGCTATGTAACCCAGGCTGGCCTGGAAATCACTGTGTAGACCAAGCTGACCTCAAATTTACATTGATTGTCTTGCTCAGTCTCCTGAGTGCTGAGATTGCAGGTGTACACTGCCATGCCCTGCTCATTTCTCCCAGTTCTAAAATTCTAGGACTTAGCCTCTGGTTGAGCTCTGCCTCTTGTATTCTTTTATGTGCTTTCTGTTTGTCATTCATTCACAGAGCAGATATTTATTGAACAACTCCTGTATGCCAGTCCTGGGAGTCAATGGGAAGCAAAAGTGGACACTGTGGGGACCCATAGGGCTTTCAGGCAGGGTGTGGTGCTGTGGTGGGCAGGAAAACAACTTCATAAGAAGTGCTATCAAGGAGACTTCAGTGGTGTACTAAGGAGGCCTTGTCAGAGAAGGACTTCACCTAGTTAGGGAGTGACCCAGAGCTGAGAGCTAAAGGTAAACTAGGAGAAAAAAGAAGAGCAATACTAGTGGCAGAAGCAGCATATGCCAAGTCCCTGTGGCAGCAGGAGCAGGAAAGGGTAAGAGAAAGAGAAGGCCAGTGTGGATAGAGCTTGGGAGCCATGGCCAAAGAACAGACAGGGGCCACATACCAGTCAGGGCTGTGCAAGCTTTTAAGGACTGCTGGGGTTTTGCTCTAGGATTACATTTGTGTTTCAAAAACATCTTTAGTTGCAAAGAGTAACTAAATGTCCTGTCTCCAACTCGGTTCCTTTATTCCTTTGCCATCTTCTGTCTGCTTTTCTAACTTCACTCACATCCTGCGTGGGTTCTTGTGGCACGTATATTTTGGCTGTAAGGTGTGCATGTGTATTTCGTAGTGTGTGAACATGTGCATTGTAGTGTATGAGTATATGCATCACAGTGTGTGAATGTGTTGCCATGGTACCATTTATTCAGTATTAAGTGCTACTATGAGTCAGGTACTGATCCATTGTGGTCAGCCAACATCACTGGCAACTGTGTGTCCTGTGTGTTGGCACATTTTCACTCTGTATGTGTGTGTTGACCATGTGCTCTAGTGACAGCCCCTATAGGTAGCTGTGTCCCAGTATGGTTGCTGGTGTAAGTGTCCTCTCGGTGTCATGATGTGTGACTGTCACTGTGGTTGTGTGTAACTCCATGTGTCGGCATCAGTGTGGCTAAGGTGGTGGGTAGTATGTGTGTTGCTGAGCTGTGTGGATGTACAGCTGTCAGTGGAAGGCTCAGTTGGGGTGATGTGTCGGTGTGTCTGCAGTTGGTGTGGGAGGTCCTGTCTGCTGCTGTAAATTCAGAGCAGAATGAGCTTCTTGGGACAATTGGAGGCACTCTCCATAGCCCTTAGGGTGATTGATGCAGGGAGTGGAGGCCCTGCCTGGCAGCTTGGGGAAATTGGGGAGCCAACGCCTCCCCCACAAGCAGACACTGGAGGAGAGAGGGGAGATGGGGCAATGGGGTGGGGCATGGGTCTGGCCAGATGGGGCCAGATTAATAAAGAGGGACCTGGGGGAGGGAAGGCCAGAGCAGGCGGCAGAGATGAAAGTGGCCTGATGGCTGGCAGGCAGGTGGCCTCTCCCCTGCCCTGTCAGCACTTTTTAATGTCCCCTTGGTTAGAATGTGTGGGAGGAATGGGGCGAGGGAAGCTGGAGCTCACCTTTCCCAGGCCCCAGAGGAGGTGGGTTTTGGTGGGGTGGGAGGAGTGCAGCTCGTAGGTGTAACTGAGAGGAAGACCTTGGTGCATGCCCTGCTCTTGCCCCTGGCTGGGTCTGTCTGGAGGAGGCAGGGTAGGGAAACAACTAGAGAAACAGAAAGCAGAAAGGGATGGCTCTGGGGGCAGGGAGAGGGCCTACATGTGTGCATGGATGCATACAAGTCACTGTCTGGGGAGTGCATTTAAACCTGAGTGAATAAATGCCTGTGAGGCTGCATTTGTGAAAATGTGTAATGAAGATGGCGTGTGGTATGTGCATGTGCACACGCATGGGTACGTTTAAATTTCAGCTCTTTGTGTGGGAATTTAAAATTTAAGACACAGGCTTGGGTCCTGACTTGGCCTGCTGCTCGTGTCTGGCTTCAGGCAGGTCATTTAACCTCCTTGAGCTTCCTTGCTTCATGTCTGATGCAGAGATGAGGGTGTCTATTACACAGGAGGGTTGTGAGGCTTACGTGGATGGAAATGTCCAGCTGGAGGTCACTCTGTAAATGTGCAATATAAGCCAGGCACCATGGCGCATGCCTGTAATCCCAGCTGCTCAGGAGGCGGAGACAGGAGGATCGCAAGTTTGAGACCAGAGGTAGTCTGCCTAACTTAGTGAGACCCTGTCTCAAAAAAAAAGTAAAAAAAATGTGCCGGGGTTGCAGCTCAGTGGTCCAGCATTTGTAAAGCATGCAAGCGCGAGGCCCTGGGTTCAACTCCCAGTACCACAAAAAATAAATAAATAAATAAGTGCAACGTGATTGGGATTTTTATTTTTTGCTTGTTGATAGTGTTGGGGATGGTGCCCTGGGCCTTATGCATGCTAGACAAGTGCTCTACTACTGAGCTACATCCCCACCCCTTAGTATCACTGTTAATAATCACATGTGCAGTATGTTAGTCTGCATGTGCAGACTAGGTATGGTGGGGGCAGGGGTGCCTGAAGTTCTTTGTGGATCAGCCATGGCTAGTGTCTTGCCAAGAGAATAAGGATATTTGTGACTGTGAACTCTTTGCAGTGAGCCTGTTGTGAGGATACAGATGTGTAGATGGGCATATGGTGACTGTACTAAAGTGTATAAACGTGTGGGGATCCAAAGGTGGGGGTTGTTGGTGGGACTGTTGATGTGGATGTTCTTATCATTGTGTGCATGTGTTTGTGCTAGGTTCCTTTGTGTCCATCAGGGTGCATCTGAATTGCCCTGGAGCTTGAGATGTACATGTATATCTGGGAGTGTGTGCTGGCCACACAGGCCTGTGTAGGGACAGGGTCAGTATGTCTTTGTGTCCTGTGTGTGTGAGTCCCAATATGAGCCTGGCGCAATGTGCCTTTGTCTAAGCTGTGTGAGTGTGATGGCGGTGTGTGGTGCCTTGGTGTGGCTGTGTGTGACTGTGTGTGTGTGTGTGTGTGTGTGCGTGAGCGCAAGTGTGTGTTTGGTGAGCGGCTCTGCTGCCTTAAGCACCTTTCGAATACATTGGCCACAGCTCATTGAATCCTTTAACAATCTGACTCTGCTCTTCCTTCCCCGTTTTTTCTAATTCAGTTCCTCTTATTACAAAAATAAAAAATAAAGCGCTGCCCCTTTCCAGTGGCTGGCCCTGCGGAGCCCCCGCCTCGGGACCAGCCTCGTTTCACTCCATTTCGGAGAAAACGGGAAGTCGGTAATTTTAAAAAATATTTTCTACTTTATTTGGGATTTAATGTTCTTATAGAATCCTGCTGCCTCGCTCTGTCCCCCCCACACCCCCCAGCCCCACATGCAAGAGATGTAATGGCCCGTTCAGCATATTAGGGGAGCCGAGAAAGCGCGCACGTGTAAGAAAATGTGTGTGTGTGTGCACACTTGGCTAAAAACACTCAGGGCCCACAGCAGACAGACAGACAGATACACAGCAGCATAAATGTATACTCAGACATGACCTCAAAGCACTCTCCCCTAATACTAAAACACCATACAGCAACAGAGAGCCATTCTCAGACCCACAGGCACACTCAGGGGAAACAAAACCTGGGACAACCAGGAGACCTGCTGGGGACATGGAGGAGCCAGATAGCCAGGGACAGGAGGAAGGAGAGAGACACACTTACAGCAGGGGACAGATGGGAAGGAACTTCTGTGCTCTAAAGGAGTGTGAGTAGAGTAGGTCAAGAGAATGAGAGTGTCTGATCATCCCTGGGCCAGGTGTTGCCCTGTTTTATACGGGGAAACACTGCATGATCAGGAAATGGTCACTCAAGGTCATGCAAGGTGTTAAGGCTAGATGTGGGAACAGAAATAAAGAATCCTGCCCCACTCCCCTGTGCCCTATTTTGGGTTTCCCAGGGAAATAAATTGTATGTGTTATGTATGTGTAAGATGTGCTTCTGAACAGCACTAACTTAAGTGCCATGCATATACTGTTGTTGTTAGGTGCCATGGAATCAGGTCAGACCCTATGTGCAACAGGGCGAAGCACTCCCCAACAATGTGCTGTGCCCGGCACTATGTCAGTGCTTCTCTGCTATTCATAGGGTTTTTGACGGCTGATTGTGTCAGGATTGCTTCAGGAGTGGGCTGCCATGTCCTTCCATTTTTTGTGGCCCTGGAGATTGAACCCAAGGCCTCAGAGAGCACAGAGCAGCACTCTACCAACTGAGCTAAACCTCAGCCCATCCATACATTAGGTCCAACAAATGTTTACAGAGGTTGGCAGAGGCTGAGTGTGTCTGTAAATATGTATTTGAAAAACTATGTGTACACACACACATAAGAGTATCCATCCAGGTACATAAGGCTGTATAAGAGCCACCTGTGTTGGCAGAGGCCTATAATCCTGGTGTTCAGGAAGCTGAGACAGGAGGATTTTGAGTTTGAGGCCAGCCTGAGCTACGTGGCAAGTTCCAGGCCAGCTCAGAATATGTATCGAGACCTTGACTCAAGTAATAATAAGGCTGGTTAAGTGTGGCCATGTGTGGACATGTCTGTGCATACACTGTAAGGCCCATGGAGGCAGGAACTATGTCTGTCCTGCTTATGCCTATATCCCCATCACCTAATAAAGGGCCTGGCACATAGTAGGTACTCAATAAATATTTGTTCAAGAATGAATAAATGAACAGAATCACTGTGGAAGCTCAGCTATGGTTGCTGCAGCTTGGGAGGACCTGACCACCACTGGGAGAGACCATGAGCAGCCCAGCTTCTGGACAAGACCAGCAGAAGGGCGATGATACAGCTGGGGTGGGGAAGTAACTGGTGATCTTGCCCTGCTGCTATCCTTCTTACTGTGGGCCCTGTCATCTGTGCATCTCATGACTTACTTCAAACTATTTCTTCGAGAAAAGAGGAAATGAAAGAGTTGTCCATCTGTTAAACGTGGGACAGGAAAGAGAGGAAAGGCAATAGTGGACAGAAGCTGACGATGGATAGATAGGCATACTGACTGAACACACAAACTGATGAGTAGATTTATTTCCAGTCAGACCAAAAGACAAATAGAGACACAGATAAATAAATGTATAGGTAAACACACAGACTGACACAAATAGGAAGGTAGACAATCCTGAAGAGTGACTGACAGACTAACAGACAGGCAGACTAATCAATAGACAGATAGATGGATAGCTGATTGCACAGAGGAGATGGATGGACAACTCATTATACAGAATGGAGCAGGCTCTGTTGGTGGCCTACCCAACAGCATGCCCCCCATTCTACCTTCTCATTGCCAGTTGAACCCACTTTTGCTTGGTGTTGGGAGTTCAAGTGCTTTGGAAGGTTGAACCACTCCCTTATCCCAGAGGTGAATTCTCTTTGGTCTAGGAAAATCATGGTAATTCCATTTCCATTGCTGTCAATTGATTAAAAATGGGTGTGTAATAAAATTCACCTCGGTCTTAAAAAAGGGTCATACTGAACAGATATGCCCCTTTTCTCCTTTCAGATTTTGTACTTTGCTGTGTGAAAATGTAATGTGTTGAGCTGCTGTAGCCTTTTTTTGACATCCTGAGGTTCAAACTCAGGTTTGGCCTGAGTTCAAAAGCTAACATGCCAAGCATAGCAGAGGAAATACGTGAAAGGACATAGGTGCTGATGATGCCACTGAGCCACATTAAGCAAGTTGGGAATCTCCCTGTCCCCAAATATCTTGCTGTATTAGAGAACATTTTTCTTACTGTCTAAGCCTCTTTTGGTAGGGTTTTCCGTTGCTTGTGGCCTTATTGCTACGCAAATCAACAGAGAATTTGGCAGTCAAACGATGGAGAAATAGAAAGATGGATGAGTGGAGAGATTAACCAATAAAGAGAAAGACATGCAGAAAGAAAGATGACCAATAATAGACTAGTAAAGGGATTGACAATAACAACAATAATAAGCAGACAGAAAGCAGATTCTTGAAGTGATAATGAGACAGGCATATGGCAAGTAGATGGATACTGGATAAGCAGACAGATTTGCTGAGGTGGATAGACAAGTGGAAATACAGATTGGAACGTGGAGGCACAAGTGAACTGACTGGCAACTAGAGACGCAGGTAGACACACAACCACTGACACCATCTCCAGAAAACCCTCAGTCTGATGTGGGTTCTTCCTGTTGCTTCTGGGACAACTCTCAGCCCTAACCTACTGTGTGGTAAAAATTAGTTTTCTTGTCGCTCTTATTCATGGTAAGTCCCAGGTCACAAATACCTTGAGGACAAAGAATCACATCTTATCTAACTTTAATATCTTCACACTAGCACAGATCTGAGCACATAATAAGTGCTCAGTAAATATTTATTTTTTGAAGTGAATGAATGGCTCTAGATGGAAGGAAGAATGGACAGAAGGATAAAAGGGAAGGAGGGGGAGGAACAAACAATAGGAAGGTGGATAAAATGTACAGATAGACAAATGGACAGATAATTTGGCAAGTAGATTGACAGACCATCAGGGAGGCATATTAATAGTATGGTCATATATGTACCACAATGGCAGTTTCCGACAGACCAAGAGAAAAACAGTATGGTCTGTATACAGATAAATCAACTCTGTGGGCTGGAGTGGGGGAAAGGTAAAGAATGAGAAAGAGAATGTGGATGAATCAGTTACTGACTGGCAGTCTGGTATATTATGGATCAATGGATGGCCAGCCAGATGGTTAGGTAGATCAAAAAACAGATAGAAAAATAAGCAGGCAAGTGGACAAAGAGAGATAATGTAGTCAAGCCTAGGTTTATAGATTCATGGCTAGTTAGACCGATTAAAAAACAAAAAGAGACCAGGTGTGGTGGTACTTGCCTTTAGTCACAGCAACGTGGGAAGCAGAGGCAGGAGGATTGTAAGTTCAAGGCCAGAAACAGCCTGTATAACTTACACCTTGACTCAAAAAATAGGCTGGGGGTGCAGGCCAGGGATAGAGCACTTACAAAGTATGTGCAGAAGCCTAGGTTCAACCCCCAAGTACCACTTAAAAAAAAAAAGAAGAAAGAAATGGGTGCATGAATAGATAGATACATACATAGAGAAGTAGAATTCAGAGACCCTGATATTTGTGTTTATTACTTGTTAAATACTTCTATTAACTATGTGGTTTTCTTATTTGGGAAAAACTCTGTCTCCCTCTCTTCTTCCTTTTCTCTCTCTCCTCTCCTCCCCACCTCTTCCCCTCTCCTCACTTGTGTCTGTCTCTAAGTGTCCTCATGCCTCCCATAGTAAGGCATGCTATGTGTGTGACAGGGGCTACCTCTGAGAAGGGCCAGGATTTGGGATGATGGAAAGGCAGAGAACCTCTATCTACCCCATCCCACCCTGCGCTTCCAGGGGCCTCAGATAGTCTTTCTCCAACCCAAGAACTAGGACTTTGCCTAGGGTTCTTTCCTGACCACTCCTCCCTGCTTCCTTCCTGCCAAGATTCCAAGAACCTGGGGTTAGCCCTCTGAAATAAGTCATCGTCAGAACTGTCACTCCCAGGGCAGGGAGCAGCCTCAGAACCAGTTTGGCTTCTTTGTTATGGCATGGAAGGGGCCTGTCATGCTCCCCACCCAAATCTGCTCCCTCCTTTTTTTTTTTTTTTTTTTTTTTTGTCCATCTCAGTTCTTGGCCACATTGTGAGACTCCTCCGACCCTTTCAAGTCAACGAGTAACTATTGAGCAGCTGCTGTGTACTAGGTACTGCCTGGTGCTACAGAGGACAGATGGGAAGTCAGACGGATCTCCCTTTTGGAAGTTTCTTTTTCTTCGTCCCTTTATGTGGATCTCGCCTTAGGTATCTCTGCTTTTCTCCTAGGCCCGTTAGCCAAGGAATGTCTGCGCAGCGGCCACCATGTGCTGTGCACTGCGCATTCGGCCTCCCCTTGCTTCCCTGGTTCTGCGCTCTCCTTCCACACCTCCCTCTCTAGCAATCTGCACCTCCCGTAGGAGCAGCAAGACGCTAGGACTTCGCATAGTAGGCACTGTCCAGTCACCATCCCAGGAGGGGCTGATGACTTTCTGGCAGTCCCCTTCTTGTCTCCCCAGAATAACCCATCTGTTAGGGACCAGGGGGATGGCAGAGGTGACCCCCATGGTACTACTGCAGGCAAAGAGAGCCTCCTGCATCATCTTTGCCCCTCAGCTCCAGCTAGTTTTTTCTGCAGCATTGCTCTAGCAAGCACCCCTGACATGATGACTCTGTGTGACATTCAGAGCTCTGCTCTGCCCACCATGGCCACAGATCCCCCACTCTTACTCCCACAAACCCTTTGAGATTGGCTGCCTGACAGGCAGACAGTTCCATGTCCATGTCCTGAGCCATCCATCCTGGTTTGGTCAGAGCCTGGGCTTGTCCAGGCTCATCGAAGGTTCAATCCAAGATCCTTTCCTATTCTGGGTTCTGCACTTTCTGAGGCCCAAGCAGGTCCTGGTATGACCTTCGGGTCATGGCCCTAGTCTGTTCTGTCAACCTTCCTCATTACCTGCCTTGACAATGGCATCTTCCTCCCTCTCAGCATCAACCAGCTTCCTTGAGAGCCTCCTGTGTGCAAGTACGCCCCTACAAACACCCAGACTGACTTCCATGTCAGTGACATGACACAGCTTCTGTGCCATAACAAAGAAGCCTCTCCCTGAGCACAGACTAAAGAATCAGACTGCCTGAGTTTGAGTTCTGCCTTCACCTCTTTCTAGCTGTGTGACCTCAGGCAAACTGCCTAATTTCTGTGTCCCATTTCCTTATTTTGAAGATGCGGTTAATAATTGTTCAGACATCAAATCGTTGTCAAGAGGAAGTTAGTTTAAGTAAAGTGTGTAGAGCAACCTGTGGCACATCGCCCATACCATGAAAGTGAGAGTTACTGTTCTATTATTCTTCTGGTTCTGCAGATTCAGGATGTTCAAGTTTAGAGGAAGGGAGCTAGCAGGCACCAAGTGGCCTTGGTGCGCTAAGGGTCTTACCGTGGTTTCTTACTTGAAAACCAACCAAGCCAAACCCTTGAGAGAGGGGGCTGTCTTCACCTCTCTCCCACAGATGAGGAATAAAGGGCTTCTGGTAGTTGGACGTACTTGTGTCAGAGCTAACGAGAGAAGATGCAGGGGCTGAGGTTCAATTCCTGTAATTCCAGAGCCTCACCTTTTCCAACCACCAGTGCCCTGGATCAGAGGCCAAGGACTATAGTTTGTAATTCAAGCATATTAGGCCTGAGAGTGCCAGTGCGTTGGGTGTACACGTCACCTAGGGTGAAGGCAGTTTAAGATGAGTAACTTGTTTCCAAGTAATCAAAATGTGTGACAGATAGGGTGTCAAAATCTCACTGCCATGCACTCACCCCTCACCTACCTTACAATCTGGTCTTGGGGTTACTAGAGGGGAGGTCAGGTAAGTACTAGAGAACAACAGCCATCACCAAATTAATGACTCACCTGGGGTCAGGAGGTCCAGGGCCACCTAGAGATGAATTATCTGGTTTAGAAGCCATGACTAAGTAGATCAATGGAGACAGGGTTTTGTGGTTTATTGACAAACTGTGCTCCTGGGGCTGGGGCTCATGGGGAGTGGCTACCTTTCTGAGGAGTGTCCCTGCCCTGCATCACAGAGTCCTCAGGAGTTTCAGAGCCCACCTGGGGAGAACTAAGCATGGGGCTATTCCCCAGGGAACAGATGCTGAGATGTACATTAATGTGCAAGGTGCTCTTGGGACAGAAACCTATGGAAGGGAGGAGGAGGAATCAGAATTTGGCCAAGGTGCAGTGGAGCTGGAGTAGCTATAGCTTTTTCCCAAATTCGTGCTGGAGCACTCAGTTTTTATAACCTCACACAAAGGGTGGCCCCAGGAAGTGGGTGTTGCCTTGGGTGAGGCAGCTCTTTTTAGCTGCAGCTGTTCTCCCACAGGAGCTGAGAGCTCAAGACTGTTAGCCAGCACTCCCAGCACCTGGGGAGAACATGGAAGTCAGAGCTTTCAAGTCTGAGACAATGTTTGGGCTGAGTTTAGAGGAAAGAGTAGGGATTACAGCCAGGCGCAGTGGCGCACGCCTGTAATCCCAGCGACTCAGGAGACGGAGGCAGGAGGATCGCAAATTCGAGACCAGAGACAGTCTGTAATTTAGCAAGACCCTGTCTCAAAAAGTAAAAAAATGGTCTGAGGGTGCTGCTCAGTGGTCCAGCACTTGCAGAGCATGCAAGTGTGAGGCCCTGGGTTCAACCCCCAGTACAGAAAAAAAAAAAAAAAAAAATAGGGATTACACATTCAAACAGAGTCAGGAGTGGGGCACAAAGGGAATGGTGAGTTTCCAGAAAAAAGATCAGCATGTGCTAAAACCCAGCAGCCTGAACTGAAGGTCTGCTTGGCTCCGTCATGCTGAAGAGTTTGAGTTTTTAATTAAAGCAATGGGGAGATCAAAGGATTTTTAGGACAATGTGTGACATAACTGAAAGTTGAATTTTAGAATAAGCCTGGCACTGCCACTTACTTTCTAGCTGCATTGCCAACAAGTTACTCAACCTCCTTGTGCCTCAATTCCCTAATCTGTAAAATGGGGGTGATAATAGTGTCTGCCTCTTAGAGTTGTTATAAAAGTGAAAAGGCATAGGTCAGGCCAGCCTATGGGAGCCATCAGTGAAGAGTAGCTGTTATGATTACCATGTTAGTCAGATTTTCATTGCTGCAACAATATAACAGATAAAAACAACTTAAGGGAAGAAGGATTTATTTTGGCTCATGCTTTCAAAGGTTTCAGTCCATAGTCAGCTGGTTCTGCTGTTTCTAAGATGTAGCGGAGGCAAAACATCATGGCAGAAGGGCATGGCAGAACAAAGTGGCTCACCTCATTGTGGCCAGGAAGCAGAGTGGGAGGAACAAAGTATACCCTTGAAGGGCATGCTGACCCCATGACCACCTTCCTCCAGCTAGACCTCACCTCCTAGTTTCCACCATCTCTAATTCCATCAAATTATGAATCCATTGGTGGATTAATCCACATGATCCAATCACTTTCCAGAGCCCCATCTCTGAACATTTCATTGGGGATCAAGCCTTCAACACATGACCTTTGGGGGAGACACTTCATATCCAAACCATAACGCTATCACAGGCTGCATCAGGGTAGCAGGAGACAGCTGGCTGCTGCAGGTATTGAAGAAAGATATGATAAAGCAGAGGCAGTGAAAGAAACCAATTTAAAAGCTTTTATGAGGTAAAATTCCCAGAACATAGTGATTGCTTAGCTGAAGGAAGTGATGAAAAAGATGGCATTCACAGTGACTCCCAGTTTTTTATTTGGGTGACTGCTTCTGGGGATACACAGATGTATTCCAGGCAGGGCAAGTTAGTAAATTCTTTATACATGAGCTGAAGTTGAAATTCTTAAGGCACTAATAGTGAGGGATGCTGGTCACTTATTTGCTGCTGAGCTCTGAGAGGAGTCTGAACAAAAAGACAAAGTGGAGGGATTATTTGTACACAGGTGGGTAGGGGAGCAAAAGGCCTGGATAAGATTAATAGGGAGAATGTAGAAAGGGAAGAGTTATGGACCATCAGTGGAACTGCGGCCCATGCCGTCACTCCAGGGGCAGGTGAGGGAGATAGAAGAGACCCAGGGAAGAGGTGGAAATGGAGATGCAGTTGTCATGAATGCCAAAGGGAGAAGGAGACCCAAAGAAGTACGAACCAGCACAGCTCAGTGCTATAGAAAGCAAGACAGATAAAGGTGGCAGAGTCTGCTGAAGACGGCCAGAGATTCCTGGCAGTTGACCTTGGGAAGAGCACTTCATCAAAGGAATTGGTAGAAGGCAGGTTATGATGGTTTGAAGAATGAAGATGAAGGTTGTCTTTCTCTGAATGGACAGGTGTGTGGATACAGAGATTCCTAGGGGTGAATGTGGGGATGAGTCCAAATGCCATCTTTCCTAATGATCTCTTTCTGCATTTGTTCCTGTGTCACTTGAGGTTACCTTTGTGTCCCTGCTCTACCTCCTCTACCGGACAATAATCTCCTTCACATTTGGGTCCATTTTCATGACACATGTGGTACTGATTGGACATGCAGGGATCAGCAGTAGCCTGAGTGAATGAATTATCCAAAGTGGGGTCATAATTTCCTGGTGTGCAGACTGGTTAGTCAGCAAGAGAGGTAGTGAAACTATGTTCTAGAGAATTTGTGATGGGACAAAAGATAGCTAAAAACACCTGGACCCCTTGCAAATGTCAGTATATATAATGGACACTTGATCCCGAAACAAAACCACATTCTTACCTAGTCTTCATACAATTTCAAGAGTTTCACAGAGCCCCAGAAGCTCATCCGAGGACCTGTCCATGGCCATGGATTCAAGAATATGCCTGCATGCTGGGTATGGTGACACATGCTTGTAATCCCAGCACTGGGGAGGCTAAGGCAGGAGGAACATGAGTTCAAGACCAGCCTGGTCTACATAACAAGACCTGGTCTCAAAAAAAAAATGCTTCTGAACATGGAATATTTACCAGTCCCATGACTAGTATATCACTTACCCGCCCCCATCTTCATCTGTAAGATGAGGAATCATGAGGTAGAGGTTGAAAGCATAAAGAAACTAACAACCTTGCAAGTTATCTGGTACAGGTATTTTATGTCCCATAAATATTCTTCTCTATTAGTGGGTATGGTTTATCTTCATTTTAAATGTAGGGGTCTGGAGACTTGGTTTAGAAAACTTGACCAATGATTCCACCTAAACCTTGGGCTTTCCTGTAGGCCATGCTGCCTACCAGGTGTAACACTGTCTACCTGCCTGCTGACCCTGGCATAGTTAGTGCACTAGTGGACATGAAAACCAGTTGGTAACTGGAGAATACTTCTGTAAATGAAAGGTACCACACTGGCATCATCATTATTGCTCACTCCGAATCTTGAAATCTCTTCTTTGGCATCTGTTACATCTCTTTCCCTAGCCTCACACTGCTGCTGCTTTGTTTCTATTATCTGCTCCTCTTTTTCTCCCATCTCCTTAGGGTAGGTTTTCACTAAGTTCCTATCTCTTTCTTTCTGTTCTTTGCTCTCTAAATCCTCACTTTCTATAACTTCAGCATCCTACGGTTTTAACCTATGACCTCCAAACCGGTGATTCTCAGATATGCACTTTAGTCCAAAGCCTTATTTCAACTACCTGCTGGGGGTTTACCACCTAAGTCAATGGTTTTTAGATTTTAGTGGCATCAGTATCACCTGGAGCATTTGTCAAACACACATTTCCAAGCCCCACTCCCAGAGTTTCTGATTCAGGCCAGTAGGCCTAGGATGAGACTGAAGAAAAAATAAAAATAATAAAAAATATATATAATATTAAGATATAATTGACATGCAATAAATTGTACATATTTAAAGCCAGCAATTTGATAAGTTTTGAGTTGTGAAAACACCATGAAACAAATACCACAATCAAGATAATGAACATCTCCATCCCCTCCCCTTAAGTCTCCTTGTTCCCCTTTATAATCCTCCTTTATTCTCTTCAACATCCAACCCCATCCCCAGGCAACCATGAACCTGTTTCTGTTACTGTCATTTGCATTTTCCAGAATTTTATGTAAACAGAATCATATGATATGTACTATTTATTGTTTCAAACTTATTTCACTCAGTAAAATTATTTTGAGACTCATCCATGTTGTTGCATGTATCAATAGCCCATTCCTTTTTATTACTGAGTAGTAATCCATTGTTTGAATCTACAGCAGTTTATCCATTCACCTGTTGATGGACATTTGGATTGTTTCCAGTTTGTGGCTATTACAAATAAAGCTATTCAAATCTATGTGCTTTTCTTTCTCTTGGGAGTGGAATCTCTGAGTCATATGCTAAGTGCATGTTTATAAGAAATTTCCAGACTGTTTTCCAAACTGGTTGTACCATTTTACACACTCACCAGCAGTGTATGAAATTTCAGTTGCTCCATATTCTTGCCAATGTCAACTGTGGTTGGTCTTTTTAATTTTAGCCATTGCTGTGGGAGCATAGCGATACATCATTATAGTTTTACTTTGCAATTTCTTGTTGTTATTGTTGTTTCTTTTTTCTTTTAGGTTTTCTGAGACTAGTTCTCACTGTGTAGCTCCTGGCTGGCATCAAACTTGCTGAGCTCCCCCTACTTATGCCTCCCAAGTGCTAGTATTACAGGCATGTGCCACCACAAGTGCTTTGCATTTTCTTTATGAGTAATTATATTGCACTATCATTAATATCATACACAATTACAATTTTGCTAATGATCCCTGAAAAGCAACTGCAGAAGTACATTGACAGGGAACTGCTGCAAAATCAAGCCAGATTCAGAAAAGGGTGTGGAACCAGGAGCATTATTGCTGACATCAGATGGATATTGGCCAAAACCAGAGAATACCAGGAAGATGTCTAGTTATGCTGTATTGACTAAGCAAAGGCATCTGACTCTGTGCATCACAATAAATTCTGGATAATATTGTGAAGAATGGGAATACCAGAACACCTAACAGTACTCACGAGGAATCTGTACATGGAGCAGGAGGCAGTCATTTGAACAAAAAAAGGAAATACTGCTTGGTTTAAAGTCAGGAAAAGTGTGTGTCAGGGTTGTAGCCTTTCACCGTATCATCAATCTCTATGCTGAGCAACTAATCTGAGAAGCTGGACTTTATGAAGAAGAATGTGGCATCAGGAATCAGGGGAAGACTCATTAACAACTTGCGTTATGCAGATGACACAACTCTGCTTGCTGGAAAGTGAGGAGGATTTGAAGCATTTACTGATGATCAAAAAACACAGCTTTCAGTATGGATTGCACCTCAGCATCAAGAAAACAAAAATCCTTGCAACTGGGTCAATAAGCAACTTCATAATAAATGGAGAAAATACTGAGATTGTCAAAGTTGCTTTTTTTTTTTTTTTTTTTTTTTTTTTTTTTTTTTTTTTTTTTTTTTTTTTTTTTT
>VMDO01000020.1:365798-489494 GCA_007922755.1 Pedetes capensis | reverse complement strand
TGCAGTCAAGAAATCAAAAGATGCACTGCATCAGGAAAAGCTTTTGCAAAAGACCTTTAAAAAGTATTGAAAAATAAAGATGTAACATTGAAGACAATGGTGCGCCTGACTCGTGACATGGTATTTTCAGTCCCATCACACACTTATGAAAGCTGGAGAGTGAATAAGAGAGACAGGATAATTGGTGCTTTCGAATTATGATACTGGAGACAAATATTGAATATACCCAGGACTGCCAAAAGAACCAAG
Organism: Pedetes capensis; assembly: GCA_007922755.1. Taxonomy (NCBI): domain Eukaryota; kingdom Metazoa; phylum Chordata; class Mammalia; order Rodentia; family Pedetidae; genus Pedetes; species Pedetes capensis. Next base: position 489,245 of record VMDO01000020.1, on the reverse strand, counting down.
AGATCCATCCTAGACCTGCAACCAGAGTACTCCTGGGAAACAAAGATTGCTGGACTGCACCTTATGTATTTTGGACATGATGTTAGGAGGGACCAATCCCTGGAGAAGGACATCATTTTGGGGAGAGTGGCAGGTCAGCAAAAAAAAAATGAAGACTAGATGGATTGCCACAGAGGCTGCAACAATGGGCTTAAACATGAAAAAGACCATGTTCATGGCATAGTATCAGGTAGTGTTTTGTTCTGTCGTACATGGGATTGCTATGAGTCAGATCCGACTTGACAGCACCTAATAAGAACAACAAATGATGTTGAGCAGCTTTTAGGTGTTATTTGCAATCCATTTATCTTCTTAGGGTAAGTCTCTTCTTGGGTTAAGTCTCCAAACCTTGCTTATTTTAAAAATTGGATTGTTTAGGGGCTTGGAGTGTAGTTCAATTTGGAAAACAGTGGTGGAGGGCTTGCCTAGCACATGCAAGGCCCTGAGTTCAATCCCCAGTACCTCACAAAGAAAAGAGGAAAGGAAAGAAGGAAAGGAGGGAAAGGGAAGGACAGAAGGGAAGGAAGGAAAGAAGGAAGGAGGAAAGGAAGGGTCTCTCCCTACCTATGCCTTACCTTTTCATTTAAAAAAACCATGTTAATCACTTTTTGTTGCTGTTATCAAAATACCTGATGGGAATAACTGAAGGAAGAAGGATAGATTCAGAGAATTCCAGGCCATTTTGACAGGGAGGCGAGGCAGAGCAGCTGGTAGCAAGACCTAGGACAGAGGACTTCCTCACATCATGGCGGCAGTCTCAGAGAGTGCTTACCAGAGCCAGGGGTCTAGGTAAAACCTTCAGAGGCCGCCCCCAGTGACCTACTTCCACCAGCCGGGTCCCACCTCCCAAAATTCCATTGCCTCCCAAGACAGCACCACCAGCTAGAGACCAAGCATTCAAACAAATGACCTATGGGGGACACTTTAGATTCAAACCATAATAAAAACAATATCTTTTGAAGAACAAGCATTTTTAATTTGATTAAGTCCAATTTAACCATTAAAAAAATAGCTTGTGCTCTTTTTGGTCTTAGGAAATCTTTGCCAAACTCCGACACTTAAGATTTTTCTCCTATGTTTTCTTATCTCCCCCACCCTCTCTTATTTACTTTATTTTTTTATTTTTTAGCATGTGGCTATCCAATTGTTCCAACATTGTATGTTGAAAAATTATCCTTTCCCCATTGGATTGCCTTGGTACTTCTGTCAAGAATTAATTGGCCATTTATGCAGGATCTATTTCAGGACTCTTTATTCTGTTCAATTGATTTGCTTATCTGTCTGTACACTAATATCATATTATATAAGTTGAAATCAGGTAGTGTAAGCCTGTCAATTTTGTTATTTTTCAAAGTAGTTTTGGCTATTGTAGCATGTTAGCATTTCCATATGCATTTTAGAATCCATGTGTCAATTTCTACAAATGAAAACCTGCTGAGATTTTGAGATTGGGTTGAATCTATACATCAATTGGTGGATTATTGACATCTTAACAATATTGAGTCTTCCAATACCTGGGCATAATATTTCTCAATTTGTCTGCATCTTTTTAAATGTCTCTCAGCAGTGTTTTTATTTACTTTCTTATTCTTGTTTTTTTATTTGTTTGTTTTTAAATTTTTCTGTGCTGTGGATTGAATCCAGGACTTTGCACTTTCTAGGCAAGTACTCTACCACTGAACTATATGCTTAGCTGTTTTATGGCTTTTACAGTATGTCTTATATATCTTTAGTCCAATTAACTCTAATATTTAATATTAATATTTTTGATTCTGCTGTAAGTGGTATATTTTTTTAAATCTCTATTTCCTGTTGTTTAAGGCTAATATGTAGACACAATCTATGTTTGTAAAACACAGATTGCTGGGTCCCTAACCCATAGTTTCTGATTCAGTAGGACTGGTATGTGGTCTAAGAATTTGCACTTTTAAATACTTCCCTGGTGATGTTTGTTGCTATTTGTCTGGGGACACACTTTGTGATCTGTTGACATAAATGTTCTGTCTGAACCTCTTGTTCCAAACCAAGCTCATCACCTGGCCCCAGATAAGTTGTGCCTCTGATTGGGAGGCAGAACTCCTAGAAATGGCCCCACCATGCAGTTCCATGTTCTTTGGTCAACTGTCTGAAGTTTCTCCTTGAAAAATCTATCTGTGGTTTACTGTAACACTTTCACATCCAATCAGCTGCACCATAATAATATATTCCTGAAATACATCTCCTCTGTGTCCTCTTCTCTTACTTTCTGTTGCCGTGTCTTCATCTCTTCCCTCTTGACCAGGGAAATCACCTCCTAACTGATCTCTCTGCCTCTAATCTCTTCCTAATCCAATCTGTCCTCCAGACTCTCAGACTAATTTATTTATTTATTTGTTTTTGGTCACCGCCTTGGATTGTTACTTCTAAAAAAGGATCCATCACAGGGATACCACTGCCTACTGAATTAAGTGTAAACTCCTTAGTCAGATGTTTCAGAAACTTCCAGTTGCCTACCTAGTATCCATTCTCCCTTTGGCCTTTGGTAACAGAACTCATTTCCAGGAAGCAGTATGCCCAGCTTTTTATATTTCTTAGTATGCCTTGCAGGTAAGTAGCCATCTGGTTAAGTCCTGGCCAATAAGGTGTAAATAGAAGTTTTTGAGTGCCTCTTCCTGAAGGTAGGTAACTAGATGGATTGCTTGTCTTCCCTTTCTTTTTCTCCTATGTCTGGTAGCAGAAGCTCCAGAAAGCACTTTGGACTATGAGACAACCTTAAAGACAGGAAGCACTTGCTGAGAATATCAGCATCTAGATCTCCAGTGATAGCAGAGCTACTGTACAAATCCCAGATTGTCAAACTCTGAAATTATTTTACTTAAAGAAAAATAAACCTTATTGTTTAAGCTAGTATAACTTGACTGCTTATAGTCAATTCTGATACAGACTGATAGAGCTGATATTTAAAGATCCAATTTATTAGCCCTAGCATGCTTTCTAGTTTGCTCTTATTCTAGTCCCCTACAGAGACACTATGTTTTAGCTGGGTGCCTTGTGTGTGCATGTAATCCTAGCAACTTGGGAGGCTGAGGCAAGAGGACCACAAGTCCAGAGATAGCCTGTGCAATTTGGCAAGACCCTGTCTCAAAAATTAAAAAAAAAAAATGGGGTTAGGGGTATGGTTCAGTGAGGGGAACTTTACCTTTCATACATAGGGCCCTGGGCTCAACCCCCAATACTGCACAGGAAAAAGACATGTTTTATTGGACTATTTTGTGTATTCTAAGAACAAGTCATACCTTCCTATTTGTTTGCTCATGTCATACCCTTTTTCCATGTCTACCTATTGAAGTCTGACTCAAATGCCCTCTCCTCCATGAATCTTTTTCTGATCTTATAATCCAAATGTGATTCCTCCCTCTTCTGAACTCAGAGCATTTTTATCGTGTCCTTCTTGGCACTTAGAGTCTGCCCCAAATTGTCATTACTTAGATGCCTATCCTGCCAAATTGTAAGCTCTCCTCATGCCAAGCATACGGTTAATGTTCAACAAGGATTTGCTGAAGTAATGCATGAATAAGTGAAAGAAGGAAGGAAGGAAAACAAATAATGAACATTCTGTCACCCTTCGTCCTGTGCATCCATCCATCTCAACTCCTACAAAGAGACCACAGGGTAAGGAAGTTTTCACAGTTGATCATGGAGAAGAGAGAGGCAATAGGAACAAAGACAAGAGGGCTGCCTCTGTATAAAAAGGACAAGGCTAAGGGATAATTATTATACTTGGCACAGCCTGCCTTGTAACAACAACAACTAATATTTACTAAGCATTTGCTATATGCTGACACCATGCAAAGTGATTTACATGCACTATTTCATTTAATCCACCAGCAGCCTATGAGATTGGTACTAATCCTTCCCCTATTTTACAAATGAAGAGAGGAGACAGAGATTCAAAGGGGTTAACTAACTCATCCTCCAAGGTTGTAGAGCTTGGAAGAGGCAGGGCTGGAACTGGGAGTCAGTCCTGCCTAATTCCAAGCCATGTTTTTGTTTTTTGTGGTACTGAGGGATTGTTGAACCCAGAGTCTTGTGCATGCTAGTCAAGTGCTCTACTACTCGAGCTAAGCTGCAACCCTATCACTTTTTTTGTCTTATTTTTTATTTTGCAACAGGATCTTGCTAAATTATACAGGCTGCTTCTGGCCTTGAATTCAAGATCCTCCTGCCTCATCCTCCTGAGTTGCTGGGATTACAAGCATGAGCCACAGTGCCTGGCTCCAGGCCATGTTCTTAATCATGTGCTAGGCTATATGAGACATTCCACAAAATGATGACGTCCTGGCATAAAGGAAGCATAATCTATTTATTTTTACTCACCTTGCAGAGCCTACACAGTGCCCACTACATCCTGAAGGCTCTGCAGAATGTCTGGCATTGAAATGATCAAAAAGAGGCTTTTCATCCTAGGAAGATAGAGTAGACATATTTTTCTCTGATCTTTCCATAAATTGCAGCTAAAATGTTTGGACACTATATATAAAGCAAATATAACACTCTGAAATGTGGAGATAAGGCAGAGCAGCTGGAGACCTTGAAACACAAGAAACCATAGGGTAGTAGATTTTTTTACGAATACAGAAAATAGTAGATTTCAAGTTTCTTGAGTTTTCTTTTTGTCTCACTTCAATATCCCAGACCAAAAAAAAAAAAAAAAAAAAAAAAAAAAAAAAAAAAAAAAAAAAAAAAAAAAAAAAAAAAAAAAAAAAAAAAGACAAAAAAATCACAATCTTTTCTGTCATCAAAGGATAGGAAATGTATAGCCTAAAAAGACAACTTTTAGAAAATAATCACTGTACTTCAGCAAACACCATAGGAAAAACTACAACTCGATCCCCACCCAAGTCCACAAAGGCTTAGAGGTAAGCCTAAAATAAATCTCCACCCTCATCAAGACCCTGAAGAGTAGGAGAGAAGGTCAAGAAGTGAGCCTGGATGGTCATCTCTGCTGGTGGTAAAAAATACTTGGCAAAGAGACATGGGAAGTATGGACTCCATTCCAGCAGTAGTGAGGCACCTCTGTCTGTCTACGCTGGGGAAGTGGCAGAGGTCTAGCAGGCAGCTGGGAATTTCATACCCCCCTCCATGGTGCCAGTGGAGAGCATGTGGGTAGAAGTAACCAGGCACTCATAATCCTCACAGCTAAGGAGTTGTCACTAGAGGCCTAATGGGGAGCTCCCACCCCTATCCAACAGGAGGGAGGTCAAATGGGAAATCTGGGTGTCTGCCTCACTTTGTACTAACAAGACAAAGACACAGCTACCTATTAGAGCAGTGTTAGAGGAATCCAGCTAAAAGAGAAACGTTTAAATAAGATTAAGAGTCTCATAATATCCAAAACGTTCAAGTTTCACTTGAAAATCACTCTTCATACCAAGAAGCAGGAAGATCTCAAATTGAATGAAAAAAGACATTAAATATAGGCTGCTAACACTGAGGTGACAAAGATGTTAGAATTATCTGATAAAGAAGTAACCATCACAAAAATGTTCCAAGGGTGCTAGGGATATAGCTCAGTTGTGGAGCATTTGCCTGGCATGTTTAAGGTCCTGGGTTCAACCCCCAGCACCAAAGGAGGAGGAGGAAGTGGAGGAGGAGGAGGAGGGGAGGGGGGAAGGAGGAGGAGGAGGAGGAGGGGAGGGGGCATGGGAGGAGGAGGAGGAAGAAGAAGAAGAAGAAGAAGAAGAAGAAGAAGAAGAAGAAGAAGAAGGCAGCAGCAGCAGAGGCAGAGGCAGAAGTAGCTTCAAAAATTATGAACACACTTGAAACATGGAAAAAAAATGGAAAGTCTCAGTAAAGAAATAAAAAATATAATGAAGAATCAAATGGAAATTTTAAATTAGTGAAATACAATAGCAAAAGTACAAATTTCAATCGATAGGAATCAGTAAATTAGAAGATACAATAATAGAAATGTTCCTATATGGACAACAGTAAAAATAGATGTTGTTATTGTTGTTAGGTACCATTGATTCGGGTCTGTATCATATAAGATCTAGCATGTTTTGTATCATTGGAGTTTGAGAGAGAAAGGAGAAATAAAACAGGGCTGAAAAAGCACTCAAAGAAAGAATGGCCCAAACTCCCCAAGTTTGGCAGAATATATAAACTTACAGATTCAAGAAATTGAATAAATCCCAAACAGTATGTTGTTAGGTGTTGTGGAGTTGCGTCAGACTCATAGTGACCCTCATAAAGTTTTCGGTGGTTGATTGTTATGGGATTGCTTCAGGGGTCAATTGCCATGTCCTACTCCTTGTGCTGGGGATGGAGCCCAGGGCCTCAGCACAGAGCAGCTTCTACCAACTGAGCTAACCCCCTTCTTCCCTCACCCTTACCCCCTCTCCTCCTCTCCCCTCACCCTCCATCTTCCCCCTCACCCCAGCATCCAAAGAAATCTACACCAAAAACATCATAACCAAACTTTGGAACAATGAAGATGAAGAAGAAGATGCAGCAAGAGAGAAATGACACCTTACTTACAGGGGAAAAACAATTTGAATGGCTTGGGTTTTTTGTTAGAAACTGTAGATCCCAGGAGGAAGTGGCATAACAGTGTCAACTCAGAATATCCAGTGAAAATATCCTCCGGAAATGAAGAGGATAGAGTTGATTTAGAAAGATAGTTTGGCAATTTTTTTAAAACCTAAACATACTGTTTCCATATATGCCAACAATCACAATCCTTTCCATTTACCTAGAGGAGGTGAAAATTATGGCAACACAAATACCTGCATCAAGAGGCTGGGGCTGTAGCTCAGGGGCAGAGCTCTTGCCTAGCATGTGTAAGGCCCTGAGTTTGATCCCCAGCACCACAAAGGAGAGAGAAAAAAAAAGCTTTGAATCCAAAAACTTGCATCAGATGTTTATGATAGCTTTGTTCATAATTGCCAAAACTTGGATTTAACAAAAATATCATTCAGTTGGTGAATTAAATAAACTGTGGTACATCTGGATGCTGGAATATTATTCAGTACTAAAAAGAAATGAGCTATTAAGCAATGGGAAGATATGGGGGAAACTTAAGTGCATATTACTGAATAAAGGAAGTCAATCTGAAAAGCCACATACCATCTGAAAAGACCATATTCCAACTTTATGACATTCTGGAAAAGGCAAAACTAGGGACATAGTAAAAACATCATTGATTGCTAAGAGTTGGGAGTGGGGAGGGATGAATAAGTCAAACACAGGATTTTTAGCGCAGTGAAAATACTCTATGTGACACTGTAACACATTTGTCTAAGCCCATAAAATGTACAACACCAAGAGTGAACCCTAATGTAAATGATGGGCTTTGGATGACAATGATATGTCAATGTAGGCTTATCAATGAGAGAACGAGAAAGAAAGAAGGAAGGGGGAGAGAAAGAGAAATAAGGGGACAATCAAGATGAAGGAAAACAGAATACATCACCAAAAGACCTACCCTAAAAAAAGGGCTAAAGGAAGTTTTCTACATAGAAAGAAAATGATAGGATAAGGAACCCTGGAACATCAGGAAAGAAGAAAATACACAGTGAGCAAAAACATGCATAAATACAACAGATGTTCGTTCTCCTCTTAAATATTCCAAATTATGTTTAACTATTGAAGCAAAAGCTAGAGCACTGATGTACATAGAGGCAATTTTGTTGTTTTTAGGTGCCATCAAGTCATGTCTGACTCATAGCAACCCTATATACAACAGAACAAAACACTACTCAACACTTTGCCATGCATACACTCTTTTATGTTTAAGCCCATTGTTGTAGTCACTGTTGTCAATCCATCTAGTTGAGGGTCTTCCTTTTTTTTCATTGACCTGCCTGTCTCTCAAAAATGATATCATACAGGGATTAGTCCCTCCTGACAACATGTCCAAAATATATAAGACACAGTCTAACCATCCTGGTTCCCAAGGAACACTCTGGTTGCATTTCTAGGATGGATCTGTTTGTTCTTTGGCCAGTCCATGGTATTTTCAATATTTAACCTTTAACTGTTATCACAGGGTCAAAATAGACCCTCACACGGTGCTACACACAGGACAGTGTGGCACTTACCTAAGTTCAGGTACATGTGTCATGGGGTCATATGTGACCTCAGAAACACGATACCAGTTAAGGATTAAGACAACTATATTATAAATGGGGGAGAGTAAAGGAATGTAAAGGGAGATAAATTGTCTACATTTCACTTGAACTGGTAAAATTACGACCAGCAGACTGCAATTTTATGTGTGTGTGTGTTTGCATGTATAGTGAAATACCTAAAGGCACAACTAAAACAGCTATACAAAGAGATACATTTAAAAACACTACAGAAAAATAAGAGTAGAATTCTAGAAAATGTTCAAGTAACCCACAGAAAGTTAGGAAAAAAGAAAACAAATGAAAATCAGAAAGAACACACCAACAAAAAATAAAACAGCACACTTAGGCCCTCACATATCAATAATTACTTTAAATGTAAGTAATCTATATATACAAATTAAAAGACAAAGTTTGGCAGAATTGATTAAAATCATGACCTAGGGGTGAAAGTTGTAGCTCAGTGGTGGAGTACTTGTCTAACACATGCAAGGCCTGAGTTTGATCCCAAGCACTGGAGAAAAAAAAAATCAAGATTCAACTATAGGGTATCTACAAGAGACTCATTTCAAATGTAACAATACAGGCGAGTTGAAAGTAAAAGAATAGGAAAAAGACATATGATACAAACAAAAAAGGGTAACTCTGGCAACATTAATAACAGGTAAAATAGACTTAAGAGCAAAGAATATTACCAGAAACAGGGGCATGTAATAATAAAAGTGTCAACCCACCAAAAACATAACGATCCTAAATGTCTATGTAGCAAGCAAAATAGCTGCAAACTATGTGAAGCAAAACCTGATAAAACTGAAAAAAGAGACAAACACACTACCACAGTCAAAGACTTTAACACCTTTCCCTCTACAACTGATAGAATTAGCCAGAAAACCAAAATTCAACAGTATTCTCTTCCAATAGGATGTAATCAGCATTTATAGAGTACTCCATCCAACAAGAGCTGAATATACATCTTTTCAATTTCCTGTAGAACATACACCAAGACAGACCATATCCTGAACCATTAAACCAACTCAACAAATTTTAAAGGAATCACAGTCAGGCAGAGTATATTTTCCAATTACAAATGGAATTTTTAATGGATTTGATAATAGAAGGATAATAGAAAAATCCAAGTACTTAGAAACAGAACAACACATATGTAAATAATCCGTGGGTCAGAGGAAGTTGCAAAGCAAAGTATAAAATATACTGAATTAAATAAAAGTGAAAATACAACATATTAAAATTTGTGGGCCACAGCTAAAGTAGTGGTGACAGAAAAATTTATGGCACCAAATTCATACATTACAATAGAAAATAATCACAAATCAATAATCTAAGCTCTTACCTTAAGAATTTAGAAAAAGAAGAGCATATAATTCCAAAGCAAGCAGAAAAACAAGAGCAGCAATCAATGAAACTGGAAGCAAAAACAATACAGAAAATCAGTGGAAGGAAGAACTGTTTGTTGAAAGATTAATAAAATTGACAATCCTCTAGCAAAACTCACAAAAAAGACACAAGTTATTAATAACAGGAATGAAATAGGAGATGTCATTTCAGACATCAAGTATACAAAAGAATACTGTGAAAAATCCTATACTCCATAAATTTGACAATATAAATCAATATATCCTGCCCTATTAACCCAATATATCCTACCCTATTAACAGACTAAAGAAGAATCATACAAGCATATAAATTGATGCAGAAACAGCATTTGACAAAATTCAGCTGGAAGTTCTAGCCAGGCCCATAAGGTAAGAAAAGGAAATAAAGGACAAACATGTCAGAAAATAAAATGTTATTTTCTATGTAGCAAATCCCCCAAAATCCTTAAAAATGAAGGAAAACCAAACAAACAAAAACCAGAACTAGAACTAATATGTGAGTTCATCAAAGTTGAAAGATACAAGATGAATATGCAGAAGCATTAATTATATTTCTATATACTAACAATGAACACAGATACTGAAATTAAAAATAAAATACTATTTATAATTACTCAAAAATAAAACAAAATATTCAAGTGTAAGTCTAATGTACAGTTTTACAATAAAACATGTATAGTTTTATATGTTAAAAACTACAAAGTACTGATGAAAGAAGTCGAAGAAGGTCTGTTAAATAAATGAATAAATAGAAATAACAGACACAATCAGAATGGCATGGAGGCATGTACCCAAAATCCCAGCATTTGGGAGGCAGGAGGATGGTGAGTTCAAGGGCAGCCCAGGCTACATAAAGAGTTCCAGGCCAGCCTGACCTACATAGCAATAAAAGCATGATGGGAGAGGGAGAGGGAGGGGGAGAAGGAGAGGGAGAGGGAGAGGGAGAGAAAAAGGAAGGGAAGAGAAGAGAAGAGGAAGGGAGGGGAGGGGGGAGGGGAGAGAAGAAGAAGAGGAGGAGGAGGAGGAGGAGGAGGAGGTCATTGTCAAGAGAAAAGAAAATAAAAAAGAAGAAAAAGAAAAGGAAGGAAGGAAGGGAATGGAGGGAGGGAGGGAGGGAGGAAGGAAGGAAGGAAGGAAGGAAGGAAGGAAGGAAGGGAGGGAGGGAGGGAGGAAGGGAGGGAGGGGCACACTATGTTCACAAGCTGGAAGACTCAGTGTAGAAGGATACCAATTCCCCACAAGTTGATATACAAATTTAACAATATCCCTATGAAAATCTTACCAAGGTTTTTTTATGAATATAGATAAGATTGTCCTAAAATTTATATGTAAAGGCAAAGGAGCAAGAATAACTAAAAATAATTTTGGAAAAGAAGGATAAAGTACAAGGAATCAATCTGTACAATTTCAAGATTTTTATAGCTACAGCAACCAATACTGTGTGGTGTTGGCAGAGATAGAGATTCATAGATTAGTGGAACAGAACAGACAACTGAGAAACAGGCCCACACAAATATGTCAACTGATTTTTGACAAAAGTACAAAAGCAATGCAATGGAGGAAAGATGATCTTTTCAACTAATGGTGCACTAGATGTTGTTGATAGAGCAAGTGGATATCCATAAGAAAACAAGAAACAAAATGAAACAAAACAGAAGAGGAGCCTCCACCTAAGTCTCAGATCTTTATGCTGGAGTAAGGTTTGAAAGGAGTGGAGAGACAGAGGTGAGAGAGGGCAGAGCCAGCTCAGGATCCTCCTGCTCCAGGAATTCACAGTTGCCAGAATTGGGAATCCACTCCCATTCAGTCCATTCACTTCCATTATACCCCACAACAATCAGTAACTTACTTGTCTGTCTCCCTCTCTAAACTCCATTTTTATTGAGGGCTTGGATCACTTAATTTGCATACCATATATATATATATATGTGTATATATATATATATATATATATATATATATATATATATATATATTAGCTTAACACTAATAAAGGGATATGTACTCTTCACTTTGGGGCTAAGAATTTCTCTGTGTATGGATGTATTAAATGATATCCTATCATTATCTTTTTTCCATGAGCTATACCTAGAATGCCTTGACTGCTATTTTCAACTTTGGTTTCTTTAATATGGATTGAAAACTGAAAAGTAGTTAAGAAGCAATGTGAGTGCAGAGTCCTAGGTTTTCTATCATTTTCCTCTTATTTTCTTGTTGTCTCACCAGTACATAATTTGATAACAAAAATTTTAAGCAACTTACTGTTATGGAATCTTTCCAAACAACAACATTAGTTTTTCACTCATATTTTATTGGTTTATGTAACATTTAGTTAAATTATATAAAAATAATCTGTACAGCTGGCATAAACAGGCTGAGTTAAAAACAAATGACTCTTGGTAAGCATGCAATTCAACCAAATGGGGGGAGCATAAGTGCATGGAATCCTAGCCGTGAACATTTGATGAGCCATGAGTGCAGTCAGTATGTTTTACAAAGGATTGATGGTGTCACTTAAGCCAGTGAGCCAGGTAAGTACAGGTTGTTTTAGAAGTTTGATCTTAGTATCAGTAATAACTAAAACTTATTGAGGGCTTACTCTGTGCCAGGCACCATGCTAAATGTTTCTATACCTCTCTCAATTAATCATTACCAGAAGAGAGCGTTATCATCTCTATTTTATAGATAAGGAAAAGGAAGCTCTCTGAAGGTCCATAAGTTTCCATAAGTTTCCAGCAGTCTCAAAGCTACTAGACACAAGAGCCGAGTGTCTGTCTGATTCCACATATTTATCACATTGATGAACAAATGAATGCAGGCAAGTATGCGGAAGACAATGAAAGGCCTGTGTTCCTACAGTCAGTATGTTTTTGTGTCGTTGTTGTTAGGTTCAGTGGAATCGGTCATAGCAACCCTACGTACAACAGTTGAAACACTATTGTCAGTACTTCTCTGTTATTCATAGGGTTTTCAATGGCGATTTTTTTGGGGGGAGGAGTAGGTTGCTGGGTCTGTCTCCCAAGCCTGCAGTATCTGGTGTTCCCAGGCAGTCTCCCATCCAAGTACTAAGCAGGACCGACCCTGCTTAGCTTCTGAGATCTGACATGATTGGATGCCACAGGGCTACGGCTGCAGGCTACAGTCAGGAAGGTGCCCCTTAAAGACTAGTTGGCTGATTCTTAGCAATTGAAGTAAAAGCAGTGGGCAAGGAGAGGCTTGGCTTTCCTCACAGGGGCTGGGGTTGGGGGGAGTCCAAAGAGGATGATGGGAGAAGCCCACATCTGATGCTAGGACATGTCAGTCCATCTCCTACATCTATTCCAGATGTCTGATCACAGTCACTAGTGACCTCCCTTTAGTTCAGTCTTGTATTCTCTCATTCCAACTGAATCTGGTTGAAATTTTTAAATCATAATTATAAAATAAAGGGAAAACAAAAAGTCATACTTTTTAATGCCTAGGCTCATCACCCCAACAAACTAACAGCTGAACCATAGACCAGCTAGGCCAACACGGCATATGGCCAAACCTTCCCATTTCAATTGCTCACCTTAACCCTGAGTGGATCGAGTATGGTAGATTCCTGCTGGCACTATCACTGGGCCAGGGAAGCTTTTGTTCCCAGACCTTCTTCTAAGCTGCCCTTTCCAGGTGTCCATCCTCTGGGCATCTGCACACTCCCTCCCCACAGCCCTAGTCTCCCAGGAGGAGGAACAGTCAGGGCCTGGTTCAGCCTCACTTCACTTTTCCTATCTCCTAAAGAGACCATGCCATCCCCCTCAGGCCTGGTTCTTCTGCCCCTGTCAAACCCTGCTGCCTGAAGCACCTCCTCCCTGAGCTAGAAGCTAGTTTTCTGGGAGAGCTGGGCTTCCTCACGCAGGCTCTGGTGGAAACTTGGGTCGGCTGTCTCTCTGCCCTGGGCCTCAGAGATGGTACTGTGCTCCCTGGTAGTTTATGGTCTACTGCTAGATCCCTTCCAGGCCTGGAGTAGATTCCGCGTCTCCTGTAAGCTGTTCCTTCCGCCCGGAATGTCTTCCCCTTCCTTTCTTCCCTTGCTGCTCTCACTTATCCTCTGGATCACTGTTCACAAAGCTCCCCACTCCCATATCTGTGTTGAGCATCTTTTTAGTTCTTAAAACTCTGTGCTGAAATTAACTCCTTACCTTGGACACATCCCGTTCTAGGCTCTGAGCCCTGAGAACCTCTGTCTTGTTCACTGATGTGTCCCCCACAGCTAACGGTGTTTGCCATGTGGTAGATGCTCAATAAATGTGATTTGTTTAATGTATTAGTCAATGGTTAAGCCTCTTGTGGCTTGAAAATCTAAGCTACTACCCATCATGCCTCACCTGCTGCATAACGATGGTTCTGTCCCCTAGTTGTGTGTGGAGTAGAATGTTGCTCATCCCCTGAGGCTGGGGAATGAACAGTGCTGTCACCCTATCATGAACCACCTCAGCTTTCCGAGTGGGCACATTCCTTATGGGTTCCTAGAAATCTTCTGGCTTCCTATTGCCATAGGTTTTCCAACATCAAAAATGCTCTGTATAGATGACACATCAGGACAGACTGGCTTATGTAGCTGTAAACTCTCCCAAGCTCAGTGGTTAACAGCAAAGGTTTATTTTTCACACTATGTGTGCATCGTGGTTGAGCTGCTTTACATTGTCATCTCTCAGGAACCCAACATTACTCTTAAAAAGTTCTTTGGTTTAAAAAAATCCCATTTACATTTGTTTAACTTTCTATTTCCAAAATTATTTGACCACAGAATCCTTTTCTTGTGTAATATATATTTCCTATCTTAGTGCATGTAGACTGCTACAAGAAAATCCCTTAGCCTTGAAGAATTATAAACAATAGATATTTATTGCTCACAGTTCTGGATGCTAGGAAGTCCTAGATAGAGGTGCCAGCAGATTCAGTGTCTGATAAGGACCAGCTTTCTGTACCTTAAAGGTAGTGCCTTGTTGCTGTGTCCTTATATGGAAAAAGGGGCAAGACAGCTCCCTCTGCCTTCTTTTAGGTGCTGTCAAGCCGGTATCCAACTCATAGCGACCCTCATAGGGTTTTCAATGGCTGACTGTTTCGGGATTGCCTTGGGTGTGGATTGCCAGGCCCTTCTCCCATTTTTGTGGTGCTGGGAATTGAACTTGGGACCTCAGAGACTGCAGCGCAGCACTCTACCAACTGAGCTAAATCCCAGCCCCAAACAGATGAAATGGTATATGTAGAACCAACACTGTTGTTATGTCGTTGTTAGGTGCCATCGAGTCATGTCCGACTCATAGCAACCCTCATAGGGTTTTCAATGGCAGACTGTTTGGGGATTGCCTTGGGAGTGGGTTGTCACATCTTTCTCCCATTTTAGCGGTGCTGGGAATTGAACTCGGAACCTCAGAGACTGCAGAGCAGCGCTCTACCAACTGAGCTAAATCCCAGCCCCTGCCTTCTTTTATGGAGACAATAATCACATTCACGAGGGCAGAGTCTTCAAAATACAATCACTCCACAAAGGCCTCATCTCTTAATATAATTGCATTGGGTTTGGTTTCAAGATATGGGTTGGGGGAGCACACATTCAGACCGTAGCTCAGACTTTGGGCCTTGTCTTGTCCTTGTCATTTTGTGCCACTGTAACAGGATACCACCGACTGAGTAGTTTATAATGAACAGTGATGTATTGGCTGATGGTCTGTGTGGCAGCCAAGAGGCTGCCAAACTGGAGTTCAAACCCCAGGCTGGCAACCACTTACCAGCTAGGTGACTCCAAACAAGTTACCTGACTTCTTTGACTCTCTGACTCCTTATTTATAAAATGAGACAATCACATTAACCTCACAAGGGCTGCTGTGATGGCTGAATGTTATCATGTATGTGAGGAGGAGCTCAACAAATGTCAGCATATTTCAAATTTTAAAGAGAGATAGTAGACTTTCTTTTATTTTGGCACCTTGAGATACACTGAATGTGGGAGTTAAAGAAGACTCAAATCTTTTTACACCAGGCTTCACTGTAAGTGAAATGACCCTGTGCAATTTGCAGACATTCAGGATGGTGTTGGAGAGGACAAGTGCGGGGTTCTTCTTGCTAATAAGGCTCCTGCTGAGAACGAAGTCTTTACTGCTGACACTTCTTCTACCTAGACCATGTAGGGGAATCCTGCAGATGGTAATTTCCTGGGAGCTAAGTTCAAGGGAGTGACTGCCCAAGTGTTCTCTCAGGTGGATCTTATATGGCAGCTTTGAGAGCCACATTCAAGGAGTTATGTAGTGGTAAAGACCCTGGAGAAATAGCATTTAAAGGCCTCAAAGACCTGCTAAACATCAGCTGAAAGTCTCATCCAGGAATCTGAAAAAGGAGGGTTAGGGTGAAATATGGGAGTCCAGAGCACAGGGAATATGGATGAATCATAAAACTCACTGAGTGTCCTTAACTACTTGTGGGGCTTTTGGTCAGGGGCAGTGTGGACCTTTGGGGATCCTCCATCCACCCTGGGGCTTAATATGGAAAAAGGATAGACTTCAAGTTTTCCTGGTTTTGCAAATAATCTTTTATCTTAAAGATGGGCCTACTAGAAATGGATGGTGGGTTGAGTGGGGAGCTCAGAGAAAAGTGGACTGTTGTATAATCAATGACTCCAAACATTTTTACCCTGACCTATAGCCTGAAATAGGTGTTGCATCATGATCCAGCAAATGTGCACACACACACACACACACACACACACACACACACACACACCCGTGAAACAAAATTCCATCAAGCAGTACTTATACTTACATCCGTGATGTGCCCTGGTATTTTATTTTCTATTTTATTCTGTTTCATTAAATTGATTTCATGACCCACTAATGGATTGCAACCTATACCTTAAGAAACATTGGTGTAATGGATGATGACTTGGCCTTGAAGGTGATTGAGGAAGATGCTGTTCATGAATAATGAAATTCAGGTAAGTAATGCCAAAGGCTGGACAGCCTGCCTGTAAACCTTAAATGCTCATAGCAGATCCAGAATCTGATTTTCTGTCTCTTCTGAACATTGAGGTTGAAAATAGTATAAATGATAATAATATGAAGAATAGCAACAACATTTACTTGTCTGCAGAGAACTGGTCTAGATGCTTGAGTGGGATAAAAATGTGAAGAGCGGACACTTTGTCCTTACAGGAGTTCATAAACTAGTAGGAAAGATGGATTGGATCATAACCACAAAATGTTAAGGGGATTTCATGAAACAGAGCAGACTGAGCTGAGGTCGGATGATATCCTCCTTTAGAAACAGAAACATTATGATAATTGTACACAGGACACATTTAAAATATATAAAATATAAACTATAACAATCAGAAAGTATATAATCAATCTTTAAAGCGTAGAAGTCCCTAAGTGCCAGGAATGAAAAGAAAACTGAAAGTCAAAGTGCTTAAGGGGAGCTCACAGTCCTGGGAGTCAATATTTATGTCACAGAGCTAGAGTTTCACAGAGATGGGGAGAGAAGAGTGAACACCAGGCCTCTGCATGTTGGGGAACTAGAACTGAGCTCCCTTCATAAAGTCAGGGACCATGAAAGAACCAGAAAACTCCATTCTCAGAAGCGCATTCAGTAGAGAAGTTGGGCTTCAGGGTAGGAAAATAGCCATTCTTGAACCCTGTGCCAAACATGAGTATGAGGTACAAATTTGCACTACTCACAAAGCACAGGAACCTCACTTCAGGAAAATAATAAATAAAGTGGGTCCAAAAATGGTGACTCCTACAGGGTCTCAGCAGGGGCAAAAATGCTCACCATGAAGACTCTGTGGTCAATGGCCTGCAAGTCTCCCACAGAAGCCAAGTCCTGCTGGGGATGAGTTTGCAATCAAACTGCAAACTGAGAAGAAATGAACCACAATGAGAAAGAGTCAGCAAAAATGACATGCTGGAGAATTTAAGCAACTATATAGGTGAAAAAATACAGTTAAAATGTATACTCTTTTAGCACCCCAGTATATATCGAGATTGCCAAAAAAGTATACACATTTAAAGAAAAAAATCTATATTAAAATTATAATATTCAGTATATACCAATAAGAAAAGAATACAAGTCACATTTGATTTCTGCAATTATAAGTAGTGCTCAGAAGTGGTCACTATAGTAGAAGAAGCAGGACTTGTTGCTGTGCGAAGCCTCCCAGATCTTGCTTTGTGCACATCACACACAGTACCATGCATCTCAACCTTATCATGAGTGCGTTCAGTCGCTAGGCATGTTGGGGGTTCTGTTGCATACTCATGCCTCCAATGTCACAACAATCTCAGATTTCAAATACCGCTTCAAAATAGTCTTGTGCTCCTCAAATGACAGCTGTGCTTCTGTCATTTTCTTTGACTGTCCTGCTTGTCACATGGTGGCACTAGCATTCATTTGATGAATGCTATCTTTTGAGCAAACATCATACTATACATTGCTATCATAATTCAATTCAACCTCAACAAGTAATATATACATAACACCTTTTAAAATGTATACACATTTTTTGCAGCCCCAGTACATATCCTATTGACACATAGTAATTGTATGTATTTATGGAGTACAACATGAAGTGTTGACACATGTACACATTGTGTAATGACCAAACCATGATAAATAGCATACTCAAATATTTACAATTTGGTTGATTGGTTAGTTGGTTGGGTTTTCTAGAGACAGAGTCTAACTATGTAGTTCAGGTTGTTCTCAAACTCATGATCCTTTTGCCTCAGCCTCCTGAGTCTAGGATTGCAGAAATGCACCAACACACCCAGCTTATAACTTCTTTTTGGTGAAAGCATTCAAAATCCTCTCTTCTAACTATTTTGAAATACACAATACATTATTGTTAACTATAGTCACCCAATTGGGCAATAGAACTCCAGAATTTATTCTTCCCATCTCACTATAACTTTGTACCTGTTGACCAACTTTTCCCCTTTACCCTCCCCACTACTTTTCTCAGCCTCTGGTAACTACAATTCTTCTCTCTACCGCTGAGATTAACTTTTCAGATTCCACATATGAGTAAGATCATGAGGTATTTGTGCTTCTGTATCTGGCTTATTTCATTTAAGATGTGTCCCTTAGGTTCATTCATGTTGCTACAAATGATGGGATTTCCTTCTTTTTCATGGTGGAATAGTATTCCATTGTGTATATAGTCTACATTTTCTTTATCCATCCATTGATAGACACTTATGCTGATTCCATATCTTAGCTATTGTGAGTAATTCTGCAATAAACATTGTTGTTGTTGTGTTGTTGTTAGGTGCCGTCAAGTCGGTATCCGACTCATAGCGACCCTCATAGGGTTTTCAATGGCTGACTGCTTCGGGATTGCCTTGGGAGTGGATTGCCAGGCCCTTCTCCCATTTTTGTGGTGCTGAGAATTGAACTCGGGACCTCAGAGACTGCAGTGCAGCAATTCTTTGATATAATGATTTTATTTCCTTTGTCTATGTACCCAGTAGTGGGATTGCTAGATCTAAATAAATATATTAAAGATGTTCCTCAAAAAACAAGGGAAAAGATAAATCCAAAAGGCAAGAATAAGACATAATGAGGGGGAAAAAAGTGGAGTTGAAAAAGAACCAGGTAGAATTTCTAGAATGAAACAATGTCTAATTAAAAACAACCCAGTAGAAGGGTTAAACAGCTGACAATACAGGTGAAGAGAAAATTAATGATTGAGAAGATATATTGGAAAGTACCCAAAACATAACTCACAAAGTCATGGGAAATATGAAGGAGACATTAAGGGACATGAAAGATAAAATAAGAAGGCCCAATAGAGATATTAGAAATTCTAGAAGAGACCAAAGAGAGAAATATATGAAGACAGAATGGGGGAGAATTTTCCAATATTGAAAGCAAAAATGAATTCTTAGTAAGAAGAAACACAGTTGGATATCTGAGCAAAATAAATAAAAATAGGTTTATACCTAGACACATTGCAGTGAGGCTGCAGAATATTACAGACAAGAGACTTACAAGCTACCAGCATCATGACCATTAGACAGGCAGCAGGCTTCTCACTAGGAGCTATAAAAACCAGAAGATACATAATTACAGTTTCAAAATGCTGAAGTAAAATAACCCTCAATTTAAAAGTCCTAAACCCAGGTAACTATCAGTTGATAGAAAAGGTGACAGTCAGGCATTGTGGAATGTGCCTGTAATCTCAGCATTGGGGAGGGAAAGGCAGGAGAATTGTGAGTTTGAGGCCAGCCTGGGCTACATAATGAGATTCTGACTCAAAAAAGCAAGGGTCAGGGATGTAGCTCAGCAGCAGTAGGGCTTGCCTAGAATGCAGAAAGCTCTAAATTTGATCCCCAGCACTGGGCGGAGGCGGGGGGGGGGGTGCGGGGCAGGTTAATGAAAGAGACCTTCCTATTCACAGATCTTTGTTAAAAGAATTCCTAACACATGTACTTCAATAAGAAGGAAATTGACCCCAAAAGAAAACATTTGACTGTTGTTGTTGTTGTTGTTGTTAGGTGCTGTCTAGTCGTTATCCGACTCATAGCAACCCTCATAGGGTTTTCAATGGCTGACTGTTTCCGGATTTCCTTGGGAGTGGATTGCCAGGTCCTTCTCCCATTTTTTGCGGTGCTGGGAATTGAACTCGGGACTTCAGAGACTGCAGCACAGCGCTCTACCAACTGAGCTAAATCCCAGCTGCATTTGACTATTAGAAACAATAATAAGCAAAGAAATTGGTAAATATATACATAAATCTGAATAATAATGCTGATTTTGCAAGACTATAAAATAGGATGAAATTAAAGTTGTTGTTAGGTGCCATTGAGTCAGTGTCCGACTCATAGAGATCCTACATACAACAGGTAAAACGGTATTGTTAGTGCTTCTCTGCTATTCATAGGGTTTTCAATGGCTGACTGTTTTTTGGGAGTGGGTTGCCGAGTCCTTCTCCCAAGGCTTCAGCACCTGGTGTTCCCAAGCAGTCTTCCATGCGAATACTAACCAGGCCTGACCCTGCTTAGCTTCTGAGATCTGCCAGGATTGGATGTCACAGTGATATAGTTACAGGCAAAATTAAAGTACTAATCAGTAAATAACACAAAAGATGTAAAGGACTGGTTTGGACTGTAAGACCTTTCCATTATTTAAGAGGAGAACAGAACTATAAATTGACTTTAGTCTTTGGTAAGTAAAATATGCATGCTATCAAAAAAGTTAAAAGTAACTAATTTCTCTAGAAATAGTGTTTAACTTCCAAACCAAGTGGCAAGAAGGCTTAAACAAGAGAGAAAAAGAGTAACGAAAATATTACCAATGCTATAGAAAGTATGAAATAGGAAAAGGCAAACAAGGAAAAGAAGGAAAGTGAAATAAAAAGCATGGTTAATGGAAAGCCCAAAATATGATAGTAGAAGTAAGTCCAAGTGCATTAATCATAATAAATGTAGACATATGAAACTTCCCATTAAAGGAGACTTACAAATTGGATTTTAAAAAATCCAGGTCTAGGCTGTTCAAAAAGGATGTGCATAAAACATGAAGTCACAGAAAAGAGGAAAATGAAGATATGGAACAAGCTAAGCTATGCTGGATGTGGTGACACACACCTGTAATCCCAGCACTAGGGAGGCTGAGACAAGAAGATCATGAGTTTGAGGCCAGCCTGGGCTATTTAGCAAGACCCCGTCTCAAAAAGCCAAACGACAGTGACAAAAAGTATGGTAGGCAAATATTAATCAAAGGGAGTCGGGGCTAGCAATACTGGTATCAGACAAGAATTTAAGAACAAAAGCATTAATATGGAAAAAGCAGAACATTACTCATTGATAAAAGGAACAATCCAATAAGGAGACTTACCAGTCAGCAGGCTGGAGAGATCCTGCCCCAACAGCTCAAGTCCAGCCAGGGCAGGTGCCTTGCCATGGCTGCAGAGCAGAGGGGCAGCTTTCTGTCTTGACTCCATTTACACTGGCTTGTACCTGCCAGGGCAGAGTATGCCCAGCCCATCTTTTGTTCACTGAGATAGGGCATTGCTGGAAAGAAACATGCTATTTTTCTCACGTATAGCTCGTAATTGTGTGGTTTAGGTACTTGTTTAGTGCAAACATTTTGTATTTTGTAAAGTGAGGGGCAAGAAGATAAAACCACTCACCAGAGTTCCCCAATAGTAGACAAGGGTAACAACATGGGCTTAGAATGGAATCCTCTGCAGAGCTCAAAAATATCTAGCACCACTGCTGTGCCCTGATGCTTCTCTCAAGCTCACTTCTGCGAGTGGGAGACACTGAAGCAGCGCTGGGATTTCAGGCCAAAGTGCAGAGCTTGATATATATTCTTTAGGGGATTAGGTGACAGGAAAACAGGGTGACAGGAAACTGGATAAGGCCTACCATCCATAGAAGTCCTTATTTCTGAAGACTTATCAGAATCTCGTGTTCCATCCTCTAGCTACTGGACATCTACAGGCGCTCAGAACTATATGTTGCAAATGCTTCTCCCTTTGTGTATCATTATCCTTCCATGCCTTGTTACACCATGCCTGGCCCATGAATCATGGCAATATGGCCTAATGGGTCCTATCTTTCAGCTCCAGTCAGCAAATCCTGGGGCCAAAGCGTTGCCCTTGGTGATGGAACTGTTCTCAAGAATTTCTAGCTGTCCATCCTTTGGAGAGTTTGTGAATTTACTTCTGTGATGTGCATTTCTTGGGGTTTCTGCTCAGCATCTTTGGGAACTACTCTCCGCTCACCAACACAAAGGTGAATTCCCTGGAGCCACATTGCACACAGTTGATTGAAACAAGGTCAGATACCTCATGCAAAGTGAGCCAATCAGATTCCTGCTTTAGGGACTTGGGAATTTGAACTGATGGGACCAGAAACCAAGATGATTATGACCAAAGTCACATTAATGGCATCAGGAAGAATAAAGCCCATGAGGTTTGGTTTCTGGGACGAAGAACTGCCTTGGCTTCTGCTCTTCCCAAGCCCCAATGTATAAGATACCCATGGATACTCTCAGTAAATATTCCATTGCACTTAAGCTGGCTCAAGTTACTTTCTACCATTTGTGGCTTTAACATTGCTCAGTGAGTAAAGGAATCTCCTTTTAGAATTGTCTTCTCCTAGTGAGTCATACAACTGCTAGTTCATTGTGACCTAAGGGCTCCAATGTGGTGGCAGGTGAGCCCATCCCAGAGCAGATACTGAGTCTACCAGTTATCCATCAAGTAGGACTATCTTGGCTCATCCCAGGAACAATAATCGAGAGGCTCTTAATGTAGGCCCTTTCCCTGCATAGCAGGCTGTCTGGACTCCTTCTAGCCTGGAGTCAGTACATATGCCAAACTTCCCATTAATAGCATTGGGCCAAGCAACTGGTAAACTACTCTAGAATCTAAGACATATTGAAGGAACTAACTAGGGAACCAGGACAAGAACCATAATGGGTTTTTGTGCATTCTGGAGCTGCATTCAGGGGCAGGAATCTCTGAGAACAGTGGCTACACTTGATCCTGTGTAGTGTTCCTTATGGACTTTTGTTGTACACCTGAACCTGTATTCTCCACATACCGTGAGTTTACCTATTGCTTTAGGTGGTATTTTCAGTGACCATAAATGTGTCTGATTCTATACACTGTTTTCTAGGAAACCAGAAATTATCAGATTTATGGAGTAAGGAATTTTATAGAAAATAGGGGTATTTGGCCTTGTGGGGAGGTGTCCCTTGGGACTACAGATATAGCTAAGCTAAGCTAAGCTGTATATCTGGTTGGTGGCACTGATTCTGTAGGCATGTTGTCCCCAGGGCTCATAGTCATGCCTGGGCCTGACTAGCACAGCTTCCTCATTCTTATCAAGAATTCCTGTATGGATGGGAATGGCCTCCATTATTAAAAATAAACACCACTACAGAAGAGGACCCACTAAAAATGGTAGAAGCAATTGTAGAATTAGAAAATTCACCACGTTGTATCCACAACTGATCCAAGCAAGATCATCAAAGGATGCTAAAACCACTTAGGAAACAGGATATTCATATGGTGTCAAAGTCCCCCCACACACACACATATAATGTACTAACCATAAAGAGAGGAAATCTTGTTACAGTAGAGAAATATAGATGATATTGCCTTAAAAATGTTGAATTTATCTTCACCAACTGACGTCATGTGCCACCAATATGGTGAGCTGACAAGGACTTCTCACCATCATGATAATACTCCTGCCCAAAATGTTGCACCTGGATTCAATCATGAACCATCTGAGAAATCTAAACTGGGAGACATTCTACCTGCACTTTCTAAGGCTACCAAATTCATGAAAGACAACACAAGAAAAAAAATGCTGAGGAACTATTTCAGAATAAGAAAATTAAGGAGACATAATAACTAAACGCAATGCAACACCTTGTACTGGGGCTGGGGTAGCTATAAAGGATGTTATTGAGATAATCAAGGTGCTTTGAATACAGACTCTTCAATAAATGTTAAATTTCCTGAAAGTGGGAATTGCACTTTGCAGTATAAGAAAATGTGCTTGTTCTTACAAGATAAATGTTAAGGTATTTAAGGGTGAAATGTCATTTTGTTAGCAATTAACACAGGAATGTTTCAGGAAGAGAAAGGAAGAGATAAATCAAATATGGGAAATAGTTATAAATTAGTGAATCATGGTGGAGTTTACAGGTGTTCATTAAAACAATGAGCTATTCTCTAATTTACATTTTTCCTAATATAAAGTTGGAGAAAATAAATAATTTTTTTTTGTGGTACAGGGGGCTTTAACCCAGGGTCTCATGCATGCTTTGCAAGTGCTCTACCACTGAGCCATAACCCCGGTTCATTTTTTACTTTTTCTTGTGAGACAGAGTCTAGCTAAGTTACACTGGCTGCCTCTGGCCTTGAACCTGTGATCCTCCTGCCTCTGCCTCCTGAGCCACTAGGACTACAGATGTGCACACTGTGTGTGGCTAAAAAAAAAAAAAATTAAAACAAAATAACCTGTAAGGAAACAATGGATCTAATCAACGGTAGTAAATGGCTGTTCGAATCATTTGGTGAAAAGCTGGAGGAAAAACTCTGAAGGGAACTTTGTAACAGACAGACCAGACTAACAACAACTGAACCTACTGATTAATCTTAATGTTATAAAAAGAAAGACATCAAGAAGTTATGTGGTCCTGATGTGATGCCATAGGAACTTCAACACCACCTGTAAAATATTCTTGCCAAAAAATCAAACCTGAAGCCAAACAACTCTAGAATCTACTAATTTAAAGGGACAGAAAGACATGTCAAATGATACCACAAGGGTGCAACTGACAAAATTCAGAATGAAGGAAATTCCATAGAACCAATGGCCCACATTTTCTTCAATAAATTGCAAGAAAATGGAAAGAAGCAGGGCCTGGTGGTGTGTGCCTATAATCCCAGCTACTTGGCAGGTTGAGGGAGGAGGATCACTTGAGCCCAGGAGTTTGAGGCCATCCTGGGCAACAGAGCAAGATAAAAGAAGAAGAAGGAGGAGGAGGAAGAGTAGTTGGAGGAGGAGGAGAGGAGTTATAGGAAGGAGAGGAAGAGGAGCAAGTGGAAAAGGAGAGAAGAACAAAACCTACAGAAGATAAGAAACTTATAAGTCACATCAATCACATATAATAGGTGGACTTTGATTAGAACTCAATTTAGGGAAATTTGAACAGAGTGGCTGTGTGATGAGAGTAAGGAATTATACTTGATTTTTATTAGGTGAGATAATGGTATTGTGTTTAAGAGTTTTTAACTTTTAGAAATGCATATTGAAATATTTATAGATGAACTGATTTTATGTCTGTGATATGCTTCCAAATAATCCTACAAGTGGAAGTCAGGAAGTCATAGATGAAATAATATCAATCATGTGTTGATAATTATTGAAACTAGGCAATAGGAATATACACACACATACATAGATATATGTGTGTGTGTATATATATATGTATGTATGTGTATATATATATATATATATATATATATATATATATATATGTTGTTGTTAGGTGCCATTGAGTCGAGACTGACTCATAGGGACCCTCATAGGGTGATTGTTTCAGGATTGTTTTTGGGAGCAGACTGCCACATTCTTCTCCCATTTTTGTGGTGCTAGGGATTGAACCTGGGCCCTCAGAGAGTGCAGAGCAGGCATTCTACCAACTGAGCTAAACCCCAGCTCTTATGTATGTACACAGGTATATATTATATGTTGTTGTTGTTAGGTGCTGTCGAGTCGGTATCCAACTCATAGCCACCCTGTGTACAACAGGCGAAACACTATTGTCAGTGCTTCTCTGCTCTTCATAGGGTTTTCAATGGCAGATTGTTTTTTGGGGGTGGGTTGCCAGGTCCTTCCCCCATATATTATATATGCATGTATAATTTGAAATTATCCAGAATAAAAAAATTAAATAAATAAACCCAAGCCACTTTAATATTTCCCCTATAGATTCTTTGGAAATACTCTCCTTAGTGTTGGAAAGAATGGCTGTCCCCTTCCAAGGAAGGCATGTATGAGGTCAGAGAGCAAACATCCAGAGGAGGGTAAAACAGGTCACCATGTGGCCCAGATCCTCTTCTAAATGCAGTACTGCTTACCCTGGGAGGGCTCTGGCTGATATTTTCTAAACCAGACTGTTCCCGGTTGGGTGGAAAGAATCACATATTATGTCTGGGCAGCTCCCTGCCCCAACTTAGGTTAAGGAATGGGGTTTGCAAAGGCAAGTGGATTGGATCCAGACTGAAGGAGGTAGTCAGATTAGATGTCCTTTATGTAAGAATTTGTTCAAGTTCAGGCCTGAGGTCAGATGTCATGGATGGGGCTGGAGGGATGGGTGCATCTCTAAGGCAAGCATATTCTCTTGAGACTTGAAGGGCTTCAAGAGCAGACCCCCAAATTAGTTCCTCACCCTTGGTGCTCCAGGTACCCTGCGCTGTGGAGACAGAGTCCTAGACCCAGTGCCATCTCCCCACGTGCATCTTCACATGGCCCTGTGCCTGGGTCCATCTTCCTCCCCTCTCATTCTCTGACCCATTCTCACTCCATCCCTCCTCACACCCCCTATCTCCACTCTCCATTCCCCATCCTCTGCCCTACCAGCCACCCCAGTTCAGGGTCCAAGAGAAGGACAGCTTTTATGTGGCTTGTAAAATTCTATTATATCTGTATTCAAAACCTAGCAGCTGAGAAACACTGGTAATAAGCGTGTTATTAAGCGTGTAAATATACTTCCACTCCAGAGCCTCCAAGGGGCGGGGACCAGGTTCTCAGCCAGGGTGTCTCCCCTGCATGTAAGTCCCTTCCCACCTGGCCTCCACCCAGAATCAAACCTAGTGCCCAGGCCCAGCCTCCTCTGGTCTCCAACCACCTTCGTCCTGTAGAGCCCAGACTCTTGGAGAAAGGGGGCGGGGGAGAGGGCCAAAGAAAAAAAACATTAGGAAAAAAACTCCCACCCAGAGAGCATTCTTTCTGCAGCACTCAGGAAAAAGGATGTCTCACAGGGGACGGGAAGGCGAAATTTTTTCACATCCAAATGGATTGCAATTTCCCTCCATTTAGCACCTGAAGGTAATTAGCTCGAAGAGACTGCCGAGTGCGAAACACGTTCACGGAACATTAACTCTCACACATTCTCCAGTTGCAGGGAATTAATAGGAAAGATTAAAGTTTAAAGAGAGCAAAATGCCATTACCTCGCCAGCCACCTCTCTCCGCGGCAGTATCCAGCCCCTGAAAACCTCCTGCCACTGCCTGGGCCTGGGGCTCAGGTCTAAGCCTCCAGCCTGGCTAGCCAGGGTACCCGCGTGCACCCATCACTACTGTTAGTGTGTGCTCATGTGTTTGCATGTGTGTTCATGTGCATGCATATGTGCGACACAGGGCCACTCTGACCCCTCGCAAGGCGAGTACACCCGACCCCCACCTATCACCTGAAGTTGCAGCGGACAGAAACATGCTCTTCCAGCTGACACCTGGCATGTATGTGTGTCAAGGCCCTGGGGGATGGGATGTGATAGGAAGGGTCACGAGCATGGGTGGGTCCTGAGATTTTGGGGGTACAGGGTGAGACCTACCAGCTTGGCCAGCAACAGAGAGATGAAGGGTGTCATTTCCAACTTGTGGTGCACAGAGGCACCTAAGTGAGGCCTTGGAGGAAGCTGCTGCCTTGCCTCTACTCTTGTGGGACAGGAGGACCCACAAACACACGTGTGCACACACACAGTCTCCCACTGTCATACACAGATGGCCTCTGCCACTCTGCTTTTTTTCCAAGTTTATGTAGGCTTTAAATTCTGAAGGTTTCTGTGTTGCTTCTGGATTTTAAGAAAAGATGAGAGACGGAGACAGAGTGGGTGAGAGAGAGTGTGTAAGGGAGAGAGAGAGAGACAGAGAGAGAGAGGGGCAGAGGCAGGCAGGAGAGAGAGAGAGAGCACGCGAGATGAAATTGAGACATGGAAGAATTTATTGCCCAGAAAATTCCATTCTGCTATCTGATTCAAAAAGTCCAGTCCCCCCAGCTTCGGAAAATCTATTTTCCACATTTTAATACCCTGCAGAACAGTCCTCATAACTCATCCGAGTGTGTTAAGCACAGTTTTATTAGATCTGAAACAAATTTTGGTGGGGAGATACTATAGGTCATTAACCATGGAGTAATTTTATCCTTGTTTCCCTAATGATGCCATAATGGCGAGCGAATTTCTTAACTAAAGACCAAAGAACATTTTGAAGGTCAGTTTCATCTGTGAGCTCCTTCAAGCGCTTCTCAGAGAAGATTGGAAAACTCGCCGATTTTTTGAAGAGTCATTAATAATGTGAAAGCTGAAAGCACCCTCCATTTGCGTTCCTGCTTTTTACCTTTTAATTTTATATCGTCCCTGCTCAGAGCCCCGCTCCCACTCCTTCACCCTCCTCTGGACCTCCCGCCCGCCTACCCGCCCCACGCAGGGAACAAGGCTGCCCAGTGCCAGGTCCCAGGCTGGCTGGGGGCGGTGGTAGATGGAGGGCTGTGGCAGGGAGGCAGGAGAATTGGAAAGGCCGAAGATCCCTCTGGCCAGGGCACTCCCTAACATGGGGGGGGGTGAGGGGTTACTACATTTCCAGAGCTCATGAACTGTGAGGGCATTGTTGCAGGCCTGGTGCATGTGTGTATGTGTATGTGTGTGTACATGCACGCACATGCACGCATGCGTGTGTTGTGGGACACTGAGGTCTGGATCTTGTGTTAGTGGTGCACACACATGTGGGGGGCCAACTGGGACTTGGTAGTCTGTAGAGATGGGTGCTCTCTGTTGGAAATAGACTGGGAAAGAGGACTGAAAACCAGCACTGGATCCAGTGACCCGGGCAGCGAGTCACTTGGGGGCCTTTTGGTCTCTGTTGGCAGGACACATGTCTCCCAACAGGGACAGACCCCATGTGGCATGTTTGAGAGTATCCATGGCATGTTGGCAGCCTCACATGTGTGAGAGTGTGCATGTCCTGTGAGTGATGAGGTCATGGTAAGAGCCCCAAGGCCCCTCCCCGCTAGGAAATATCTAGACTCTCAAGACAGTGACCGTTACCTGGCCCCACCCCTCACTCCTGGGTCCACTCACACCCTCATTCCCAAGGCCTGGAGCCCTTCACTCATTGCATTATCTTCATCTTCTGGCTCCCTGGACCCTGTAGTTACATTCCGACCCCAACCCCAGAGCCCCATCCCTCCACCCCCTCACCCATCCGATGATTGCTGCAGGGTGCCCAGCCAGGAGATGTGGTGGGGCAGCTCTTCTGTGCGTGCGGGTGTGGGGAAGAGGGGGCGGTGTGGTGACACTCCGTGCTCCCAGATGTGGTGGCAGCGATAATTCCAATTTTATGCCTTTGTTATGGCTTTAATCACTTTCTTTATGCGTTTTGTTCCAGCGATCAGGGAGAGACACCTGATAGGCAAAGAGGATACCAGGGGAACCATTTTTATTTGGAATGTGGTGAGAAGTCTAATTAGAATCTGAATTCTGCTGAGCCTTGAAATGGCCAGCACTTTATCCTGATCGCCTTAGATATGGTTTCGAGTCAATCATCTGTCATGGCGCGCAGGTGAGCCTCTGTTCCACCACACTCCCTCCCGCAGCAGGCCTGGCCCGGGCACCCAGGGGCAGGAGGGAGGCTGCCCTCAG
Organism: Pedetes capensis; assembly: GCA_007922755.1. Lineage (NCBI taxonomy): Eukaryota > Metazoa > Chordata > Mammalia > Rodentia > Pedetidae > Pedetes > Pedetes capensis. The sequence goes on along the minus strand of VMDO01000020.1, from coordinate 459,517 downwards.
AGGGGAGTGTGCCTCCTCTTCCCACTGAGGCCCCCTTTGTGCTTGGCTCATCCCCCACCCAGATCTGTCTTGCTGGGATGCTGAGTCTGAGCTCATGGTGGTGGGGTTGCCAGAGAGCAGGTGGAGGGGCCTGAATGAGGACTGGGAAGTGCTGGGGTGGGGCCAAGCAGGTACACAGTGCCCCCTAAATGCTCACACCACACTGACCACCTCCCCACCTCCCCATAGATGGCTGACACTTTCTCTCTTGTCTCTTCACTGTCCCCCAAACATACTATATCTCTCCTACCTGCTCACTGTACCCCAAACTCACCATTGGCATTGCCAAGCCCACCCATCTGGCCACACTCAGCTCCATTTCTCTGACTTTTCTCATTCTGATCCTGCCACTGGGATGCTGTGCTGCTCCTGCTAGGGACTTGTGCCATGTGTTAAGTCCCCCGACTGGCTCCACCTCCTCCAGAAAGCCTTCCCTGACTACCTAAACTCACAATGCATGGCCTCCCTGAGAAGTGGATTGGTCACAGTGTGGGACCAGCCTGTGCTGGCCTTGCCAACTGCATGCATAGTCTCCCACCAGATCACTGTCCATTTATCTCTCTTCTACCTGGAGGTGGTTTCCAAATTTCCTCTTTTTTCTCTAACTGCCTGGGATGTGTGTGTGCTCTCCTGTGTGTTCCCGAAATTCCCTCAACCTCTTTAGAATGTGGCAAAATGTAAAGTTACGTTAGAAATGAATGTTTAAAATAAATACTATGCCTAACAACAATTCCATCTCCCCAGCCACACCTTGCATGCCCCAAAGTCTCACCATCCTCCCCAGCGCCTGCCTCTCCACCACCTATGAGCACAGAAGAGAAGGTACAAGCAGGAGCAGCACCATCACCTGCAAAGTCACAGCTCACTCAGGCCTTCTGCCTCCACGTCCGTCCCCTGCACTCCACCAGGAATGCTGATTGCGTGGTAAGTGTGGACACCATGGGCAGCTGTGAATGAGTGCGTGCTGTTTCTGGCCGGAAGAGGGAAATGTACTGTGTGGACAGTGTCTCTGTGAGGGATGGCCCAGGTGGCCGATGATTCTTTAGAGGGTCAAGGATCTCCACATGGAAATGTCGTGAGTTCTTTTTAGAGGGTTGAGCTACTCAAGGTCTACCTAGCTGGTCAGTGTACCCCATGAGCAGAGGGTCCTCACTGACGGTCAGTCTCACCCTGAGCCTTATGTCTGGTCACTCCCTTGTAGACATTGTCAATAGGGTGGATGTGCCAGAGGAAGGGCAGCCAGATCTCCCTATGGGGAGAAACTCAGGCTCAAACAGATCCTTCTGAACCTTCTCCCCCATATCCCCATCTGGACTCCACTTTAAGTACAATCCTGACTTGTTTTATTCCTGGTTTCTGTCTTTTTCTGTTTTCCCTTCAGGTCTTCCTGCTCCTTGAGCTCTGGGCAATGGAGGTGACTCTAGTCACAGCCCAGCAAATCATGGGGCTAGTGGCCAAGACCTAGAGAGGTCTCTGGAATGAACAGTGAGGACTGTCATCCTGTCTCCTTCCTGGCATCCCTCATCCAGGGGGCTTGGCTGTATTGAGTAATGGGAAGAGGGATCTAGACTTGGGTCTTTATTTATAGAGAGGGCAGGATAGTGGCTGGAGGGCCTTAGGAGCAAGCTTCCTAGTGGGAAATCACAATTTGCTAATACTGTCTGTGGTTGTTGTTTGGTGCCATCGAGTCAGGTCTGACTCATGGTGACCCTATGCACACGGAACAAAACTCTCTGGCACTGTGCCGTGGCTGGTACTATTGTCAGTGCTTCTCTGCTCTTCATAGGGTTTTCAATGGTGGATTGTTTTGGGAGTGGATTGCCAGGTCCTTCTCCCTAACCTGCAGCACCTGGTGTTCCCAGGCAGTCTCCCATCCAAGGACTAGCCAGGCTGACCTTGCTTAGCTTCTGAGATCAGGTGGGATGGAATGCTAGGGTGCTATGACTGCAGACTTCACTATGATCGTCTAGATAAAAATTAATATATCAGATGAGGTGTGTGCGTGCATGTGTGATGGGGTCAGTAGGTAAGGGGCTCAGATCCTGTGGAAACAGGCAGGGGCCTGGCACACGAGGTCTACTACAAGGTTTGCCTATCCAGAAGGGTGGGCTGGGAGGGTGACTCACTGTCTGGCTGCTCTTTCTCAGTTTGCCACAAGCAAGGGGAGAGCAGGGGCCCAGGCAGCACAAGAGCTGCAAGGGGATCCCGTGGGTGGGAGAATGGAGAAGGCTTGGCCTCCTCTCATCTCAGATGCCCTCGAGGTGCTGTCCTCTGTATCCAGAGCTTGGCTACAGTGGGGGTAGATGAAAAGGAGGAGAAACTGTTGGATAAAAAGAAATTTGAAAAAAAAAGTAAGTGAAATATTCAAACTGGAAAGTGATATTATAGAAACGGCAGCCCACGGCTCAGTGCATTCAAATTTATTCAAACTCGGCGCCTGACAGTGATGGATGCGGCAGCTTTTCCCACAATATGGAGAAGGCGCGGGGGCATTTAGGACTGCGGGGCCCCTCCGGGAGGGTGCGGGCCCACACTACCTCCTGGGCCTTGCTCCTCCTAAGTGAGAAGCAAGGTTCTGAGTCCTATCCCCTCTGCTCCCCAGTCTCTATCCACTTCCTGCATCCCAGGTTCCATGGATCCTAGGGGACCTGGGCAACAGCAGCCCAAGTGCGTGAGGTATAGCCAAGGACAGAGGCAGCAAGCGGTGGACCAAAGTGATCTCCAATGCCAGGGAAGAGGGTGGCCAAGCACACCCAGGGGATGCCTGGACATGGGTGTGCCTTCATCAGATAGCAGAGCATGTCTGTGTGGTTCACAGCCAAGTAAAGTACACGAACTGCCAGCCATGGTGGTGCCCATCTGCAATCCCAGCATTCAGGAGGCTGAGGCAAGATGATCACAAGTTCAAGACCAGCCTGGATTACCTTGCAAGACCCTGTAGACCCTGAGGTCAGAAGATCATGGGGCTCCCAAGTCAGAGACAAGTCCCTTTCCTTGTTTCCCACTTTCAACCCCAGACCAGGGTGGCCCCCACTCCATCTAGGAGAGGGGCAATAAGAAAACAGTAAATCTGGAGCTTTGGCTGCACAGTGGGCAGGGTATGGAGTGTCTGTTAGCACCATGCCTGAGGGGCATCTGTGCACATGCACAGGTCTCCCTGTGCTCGGGGCAGCCTGGTGTCAGCCACCTCTGCTCCATCAACACTTCCCTTCCCCAGCCTGACCAGCATCACATCCAGCCTCCTGACCAGCTGGGCACCTCTGACCTCCGGCCTATCCCATGGGAACTCGCTTCTCTCATGGTTTCTTGCCCATTGCACCCTTGGCTTCTTCCTCGCCCTACTTCTTCCCTGTTTTTTCTGCTCTCCACACACTCCCCTGCGGGAGGAGACAGCCTCAGCTTCCACTTCAGCTCCCAGCTTCATGGCCTGCAGCATCTCAGGAGCTCTCTTGCCCTCCTGCAGCTTCCAAAGGGGGGGGGGGGCTCTTTGCCTAATCCCAAACTGCTCTTAAGACCTGAGTCCATGATGCAGATAGCACCCAGCTAACGTGTTCAAAAGCCACCTCATAAGTCTCTCCTCAAAACAGATAACAGCTGTGACTCTATTTTGAAAATAGCCCTCATGCACCATTCTGTCACAGAAACCTTGGAGCCTCTGTCTCTTCCCTCTCCATCCTTACCTTCAATCACTGAACAAATTCAGAGACACTTCCTATTGTCTTTGGCAGCCACCTTTGCTTCGCCATCACCACTGTCCCCATGAAAGCCCTTACTGCAGCCCTCCTGAGTCACTTCAACTCAACCAACAAACGTACTGAGTGCGTACCATGCACCAGTCACCAGGAGACAGGTCTTCCTCATTCCACTGTTTCCAAGGGTTCTACACAGTGCTGCCAGATTCATTTTCCTAAAGCACAGCTCTGATCATGCCACTCCCTTGCTCAAAAACCCTCAATGGTTCCCCACTGCCTACTAAATAAAGTACAAACTCCTCACTCTGATGTTCATGGCCCTTTGTGATCTGGCCCCTGCCTACTCCTCTCTCCAAGCCTTCCCATCACTCTCTGTTGTGTTCAGATTTGCCAACCAAATTAGACACAGAGTGCTTCCCCTGAACACTCCCCATCCAGTGATTTCCCACCTCTGTGTACTGACTCATGCTCCTCCACTGCCTGAGATGTTCTCTTCTAGAATTGCATCACCTAGTAACACCCCAACTCATCTCTGCCTGTCAATATTCTACTCATCTGCAAGACTGGATACAAAGAAAACTGTCTTCTGAATATTCCCTGTATATATTCCCTGCAGCTAGGTGCCCGCTGGTTGCTGCTGTGATTGTTGTTACTCCTGTTATTCCCCCTACCACCATGACAGAGCATGTCTTTTCCCTGAAAACCTTACAGCCCCTCTCTACAGCAGTCCTGGCCCTGAGCGTGGCCTATATAAACGTCTTGAGAGCCAGGACTAAGAAACGTTCACTTGCATCCCCCTCATCCCCTAGCTGAGGAGACTCAGTAAACACTTGTTGAATAAGTGAATGAGTGAGTGAATGAATGAACCAATGAGCTAATACAGCAAAACTGGCTTGGACTTGGCTATGTGACACAGACTTGGCTCTTCTGACTTTCCTGTTCTGGACAGTGCCCACCTAAGAGCTCCCCGTCATTACTCCTGGCCCTCCTGACATGTGTCCAGGTGAGCTGGGATGTGCGTGTGCAGGCTGTATGACAGGCGTGTCATCCCTCCAGAGTGCGAGGGGAGCGTGGCAGAGTTCAGCCTTCCCAGCTCATCAATCAGAAGGCACTTACTGACGGCTCCTGAGAGCCTGCCCTGGGCTCTGCTGGGGTGGGGGGCTGAACAGGGGCTGAGAGCTGCTCTCTTGGGGGGGGGTGTCACAGTCTAGTTGCTCCTTGCAGACAGACAGAGCCCCCTTCCCCTCCTGTGACTCTCACAGGGACTCAAAGACCAAGGCAGTCACCTAAGAGCTGGCTGGAGCATGGGGTGAGCCTTTCTCCCAGCTGCGATTAGCCTGCGATGCTGCCTAATCCAGAAGAGGCTTTTACCCTTTTGGTGTAGCCCTCACTGCCCAGTCAGACTCAGGCCCCTCCACTGCCTTTGGCTGACTTTCCACTGCAGAGCCCAGAAGCACATAGCTTAAAGCTGCTGAACCGCCAGGAAAGGGAGGCTATGAACAGTTCACTGAATAAATGAGCACATGAGCAGCTAACTAAATACACTGATACAGCAACGTGCTGAGCAGACTGGCACAAATACTACCAGCCAGCATTTACTGAGCACCTACTAGGTGCCAAGCACTAGGCGTCATCCTCCTTTACTCTTCTGCTCAGCCCTACAAGCAGGAGCTGGTAGGATCTCATAGAGGAAGAGGAAACTGAGGCTCACGTGGGGAAAATGGCAGCGGTTGAGAGGAGCCAGTTTACCAGTGGCAGAACCTAGCCAGCCTAGTAGCAGAGTCTCCACGAGCCCCTCCGTAAACGCCGCACCCTCTGTGTGGGCGGGGCCGGAGGGTCACCTCCTCCTCCCCCTACACCCGCCCTCAGGAGATGGATAGACGTGGACTCCTGGGCAGGAGGGCTACAGGTTGGCGGGGAGCGTTGTAGGTTCGCGTCCTCGCACGCACTGATGGGGGGCCTTGGCACTGCTTGCGGGTATGGAGACCTTCAGCTGAGGATTCTTTGTTTCCCCAAAGGCAGTCTTCCTGGTTGCCCTTGGCCCTTTGAGAAGGGAGTGGCGCTCCTCCGGACAACAGCCTGTGCGGCAGGGTCTGGGCGCTGGGGCGCCCTCCACCCCTGCCACCCCGCCGTGGTCTCCCCTCCCATACAAACAAGCGCGCTAAACTCCGGGAGATTTACAGCGGGCGGCTGGGCTGCACGGGCCCCCGGCCGCCGGTGAGATATCTCCAAACAGCGCACTAACCACTTTCCATTTTATACCTCACCAGCTTTATAGCATCTTAAGGATTTCTGTGCACGGCTGGCTTCCCGCCCAGGGAAAAAACCCAGCCTTGTAAATAAATACTAAATATATATGAACAGAGACGACAGCGAGCGACGCGGAGGAGGGGGACAGGGTAGGGGGGCGTGTGGGGGTTGGGGTGGCAGCCCAGGGTCCTGTGACCGCAGGGGAGGAGGAAGAGGCAGGGCTATATTGGGGTATCCTAGACAAAGGCAACAAGGAAAAGGCATCTGACAGGCACAGTGAGGGAAACTGAGACAGCAATGGAGCTGGGAGGTAGAAAGATGGAGGATGCGTGGAAGGCCACGCTCGGAACCTGTGTGTGCGCGTGTGCTGCTTAAAACTTGAAGAGAGAAAGAAGCCCCTCTCCGCCCTCCCCCGCCCCAGCTCCGAGGGGACTGGGCGCAGCCGTGATGCCCCACGGAATGTGATGGTTGAGTGTACAGTGGTGTGGCAGGACTTGGCCATGCTGTGATCCCAGGAAAGAGTTAGGTTTGTGGTGACAGTTTTTGTGTGTGCAGGTGTCCCTGCCAGGATTTCAGGCAACAGTACAACTGTGCTAGGGTGGTGCTGGGGTGTTGGTGGGTGTGCGGAGTGTCTGGGTTAGGGTGCAGTGGGGAGTGCGGAGAGGTGGGTGAGTTCTGAGTGTGTGTGCAGCTCTGGAGTTGGGCGGAGGGGGCAAGGCCTATGTGATCAGCCTTGGAGTGTTTTGGGGTGGGAGGCAGCTGGGGGGACCAGAGTATTAAGACATATAAGCCAGCATTGGCCTCAAAGAGGAGGTGTCAGATCTGAAAGCAAGTGGTCCATTGCATGTTGGGGGCTGTCTGGTGCTTCTTGAGTGCTGAGGGGGGGTCACACCATGTCCTGCCCATACCACCCTCCACCTGGGAGTCTTTCCAGAGGGATCTTCTTTCTAGAAGGTTCTGGGACTTCCTCTGCCATGGCCATTGGAAAGAGGATCCTGGTGCTGACTGAAGCCTCTACACTACCTCTGCCCCAGCTCTGAGGTCACTGGACAGGAGCCAGTGGAATGCCGGGGGGGGGGGGGGGGGGGGGGGGGGGGGGGGGGGGGGGGGGGGGGGGGGGGGGGGGGGGGGGGGGGGGGGGCAGGAGGGACCATCACTTCCCCTCTCAGGGGACCCAGCGATCCCTTCCCATTCCCCCCTTGTCTTCGATATTAAGTATTCAAACCTCATTTACATCCTTATTTTTCAATTTGCTGCCACAGTAGTTTAATTTATTCGATATAATTTCTTTTTCTGAGGGGACATTAATCATTGCCCTGTGCTTTTGGGCGCCTGTGGGATCTCTGTATGTGTATGTGTGTGTGTGTGCGTACGCATCTGTGTGTGTGAGCGCACGCCTACGATCTGTGGGGGGGCCTTGTGCCTCTGCACCCGTGCATATCTGTGCTGGTGCATGGCTGTGTCTGTGTGTGAGGTGCAAGTGTGTTATGTGAGTGTGTGCTGTGTGTGAGTGTGAGTCTTGTGAGAGGACTGTATAAGTGTGAGAGTTGGGGTGGCTGTGTGGGGGTCAGAGGGTGATGTGAGTGTGCTGCTGCATCGGTCATAGCCTCTTCTTCAGGATACTCTGGCTCTCCCAGATGTCAACAAGGAAGGCAGAATCTTTGGGAGATGGGGGACCCCCTTCACACCAGCTCTGGCCTTCCTTGGACTGAACAGTGGGTTCGAGGACTCCATCTACCCCAGGACATCCTCAAGGGTAGGTTCCTTTCGTGTCCCCTGCTGAGCTGGACCTGGCTTTCCTTTCCTGAGAGTGTGCTCTGGACAGCGACAGCTGTAGCTAGCAAGCCATGCTAGAATCCACGGTCTTTCAAGAAAATGAGAAAGACTGAGAGGTGGAGGCAGAACCAGAGACACAGAAAGCCTAACATGGAAGACAGGCAAGGGAAGAAAGAAAGAGGGAGGAAGGGGCATGGAGAACGACAGAAAGAGGAGCGGGAGAGAGGGAGAAGTGAGCCAGCCAGCAGCGTCTCAGCCCATAAAGTCCCTGGAATGGGAGGAAGGGGCGAGGGAGACTCGTGCATCAGCTCTGGCCCAGTCATGGCTCACTGCAGCGTGAGTGAGGGGCAAGAGGTTAGGGGTGGTTTTCTTCCAGGAGCTGAGATCAGGATTGAAGTGATTTCAGGGAGGCTTGTTTGGAGAGAAGAAGCAAGAGGAAGGGGAAAGGAAAGGAGGAAAGAGAAAGCATGAAAACCTCTCCTGGGAATGTAATTCAGGGGAATGACAGGAAGGAAAATTTCAGGGAGTCCCCAAGGACAGGGGAGGAAGCTCTCCAACGCTAACCCCTCCCCACGGCTCTTCCTTCCCCACCCTCCGGGTATCTGAGCATGTCCCCATCTTCCTGAGATCTTCTCTTGGCCCCCAGATAAGAAGCCATATTTTCTTTTTCTGGCACATTCTTGGTTTCTCCTTTCACTCCTTTAGTAGAGCTCAGAGACAATGGGGCAGGAAGTAATGGGAGGGTCTGTCTACCAGGCAGGCACTGTGCAAGAATTGCAGCTGGGCCACCTCCTATAACCATGGCAACAGCTCCAGAGGTAAGAGCCCAGCTCCCCACTTCAGCAAAGAAGAAATAAGAGGCCAGAGATGTGTCCCATGTCAGGATCAAGGCCAGATCTAGCTGAGGCCAAGTGTTCAGATAGCCTCACTTCCTCAGCTGCCTCCTATGGTCATGTCCATCCACGCCTCCTGTCCTGGCCGCCACACAGACACATAGACACTCTCACAAAATGGGAGCTAGGACCCAGGGCCAAAGTGAGGAGGCCTTTGGGGGCAGCAGTACAGGAGCTGGGATGACTTCTACAACTATTGTCCTGGGACCTCCCACCCAGCTGGGAGGACTTTGCCCTGCTCCACTCCATTCCAGTCAGGGAAGGAGCAGGCACTGGCTGCCCTGGGGCTGCTGGGGACCCTGCCTTCCCTTTCACCCAAGGCTCAGGGGCACGCTGAGGGCCCTTCTGGAAGGTAGCAGCCAAATCCCCAGGCTCAGGGAGAAGTCAGCTCTGTCCTGGGACCTGGTTTCTGCTTCTAGGACCTGGGTCAGCTTTAAGCCCGTTTTCAAACAGCTGTATCTTGCTCACTGTAGCTTCAGCCAAATGACAGCCTGGGTTTGCAGGAAGCTTCTTTCTCTTGATCTAAAATCCTGAAAAATTGCCCTCATGGAACCTGCAATTCCAGCACCCACTGCAGCATCTGAGTCTCCAAACACTGGATTCTTGCATTCTACAGATTCATATGTTCTAATGCCAAACACCTTTGAATCCAAATGTCTAACCGTTTGAATCCCCAAGGCTCCCGACATCCATGCTTTTGACTGCACATGCCGGAGTGCACCTTAGGGGCTACGAACTGTGTCCATGGTTGGAAATCTGAGCTGGAAGGAGAGAAGGGAAGGGGGTCTCCACCCTCCAGCTCCAGGGATGCTCTTTAGCCCCCTCTGTGCACCTGGCTTTCTCCTCATTCCCTTCAGTTCTTCTGACCTTCAGTGGCCACTCTGCCTTCCTCGCCATCCAGGGGCTTGGCTTAGACATCACACTCAGGCCCCTGACAGACACATCACCCAGAACCCATCACTCACTTGGGTCCCTGATAACTGGGTGATCACCACAGGGGGACTCTGGGCACTTGGGGGAGGGGGCAAGGGGACAGGCCTGGGGCCGAGGAGAAGGTAGCGTGTTCATTTGAATAATGGGCAAAATCAAATTAATTCTACATTAAATAGTTGTGAATAAAGGGTTGAAGTCAGCAGTTTCAAACTTGTTTTCCTTAATTACTTTCCGTGTTTAATGTCATTAAGAAGATTAAAAATTCATTAACAAGAGTACTAAAGTGGCAAATCAGGAAAGCGATCACTCCAGGTTAGAAACTCCGCTGAGGCCGAACAGTGAGGCTTCAGCAGGGGGGCGGGGGTGGGAGTGGGGGTGGGCCTGGGAAGGTTGGGGACAGGAGCATCCCCAGGCGCTCACAGAGTCCTAACCACATCAACACACACCCAAATGACAATGGACAATCGCATGTGCACACATGTACTCACACATACTCCCCTCGCCCAAAGCCAGGATTTGGGGGATTATGGGAAGACAGCGTGTTGGAATCTGCTATAATCTAGCCCCCAACTTCATAAACCTCTCTTCTACAAAGAGGAAACAGATTGAATTTTTGTGATAGGCCATATCTGTCGACCAGAGTCTCTGGGCTCACCCTCTGCTTCCTCAGTCATCTCCCTCTCTTTTCTCCCTCTCCTCCCTCCCACGCTGAGGGCTCTCCCAGGGCAAACCTGATCAGTTTCCTGGGAGGAGCCGCTGGCTTTGAGGCTTAATTATCCTGGAAAAGGATCCCTTTTGTCTCTGTAATTTGTGGGAAGTGAGAGAGGAGGGTGGGGAGGGTTCCTGTTTCCTTTGGGATGGGGGGAGCAAGGAGACAAAGGCCACTCTGGTCAGGGAGAGGCTAGAGCAGACACAGGTGGAGAAGTGGGACCCAGTGTCCTGGTGCTCCAACCACAGAGCTCCCTCTCAGAGAGCCCCTCACCTCCAACCCCTCACCTCTTACCTTGTCTCTTCTCCCCATCTTGTTGGCTGACTCCCAAATGCCCCCCCTCCAGACCTCCCCTCAGTCACCGCCATGATGGGAACCTTCCTGAGCCTAGATGCTCTTCCCTCTGGTTGTCCCAGTGTCTCTGACAGCATTTCCAGCTTCTTCTCTAGCCCTCGTTCTCAGGTCCCTGTGGGGAGTTAGGTCACTTTGGTTGCCTCTGTTGTGCCTTTGGGGCTACAGTATGTCCCCAGGTGACTGTGTTAGCCATTGAGTGAGTGCAGTGTGACGTGTGTGTGTGTGTGTGTGTGTGTGTGTGTGTGTGCCCAAGCACATGTGTGCCTGCAAGTGTGTGAGCATCTGTATGTGTCTGACCGTGCGAGAAGAGTCAATCAGAATGTCAGCTTGAGAAAGCCATGTTCACCATAAAAAGTGCACCTGGGGATGGGCTCTTATTTTCTATAGCTGGAGAACTAAACTTTAAGAAGATAAAGTTTTAGTCCTAGGAATGAAGTCAAGAGCAATGAAAAGAGGTGCACATAAAAACTTGTACAAAAATACTTATAGCAGTATTACTCATGATAGCCCAAAAGTAGAAGCAGGGCTGTGGTGTAGCTCAGTGGGAGAGTACCCACTTAGCAAGCAGGAGGCTCTGGGTTCAATCCCAAACACCACCCCCCCAAAGTGGAAACAACTCAAATGTCCACTAACTGACAAAAACATGAATAAAACGTACTTTGTCCATCTGATGGACTATTATTCAGCTGTACAAAGAAGTGAAGTACTTATTCATGCTAAAACTTTTTTGTATTTTTTCTTTTCCTTTCTTCTTTCTCCTTTCTTTCTCCTTTCTCTCTCTCTCTCTCTCTCTCTCTCTCTCTCTTTCTTTCTTTCTTTCTTCTTTTGTTTTTTGAAACAGAGTTTAGCTATGCAGTCCTGGTTAGCCTAGAATTCACCAAGTAGACCAGGCTAGCTTTGTGTCAATCTTCCTGCCTCTGCCTCTCAAGTGCCAGGATTACAGGTGTGTACCACCACACCCGGCTTCATGCTAAAACTTAAGTGAATTTTGAGAACTTTATATTGAGGCTGGGGAAGAGCATTTGTCTTGCATATGTGAGGCCCTGGGTTCTATCCCTGGCACTGCAAAACAAAATAAAATAAAATGAAACAGAAACCCATTGGTTTAAATGAGAGAAGCCAGTCACACAAAAAGAAATACATATTAGGTGATTCCTTTTATATGTAATGCCCACAATAAGCAAATAGAGAGAGACAGAAAATAAATCATTAGTTGCTTAGGACTGGGGCTGTGGGGATAAGTGAGAGGGAGTGGCAGTGGGGAAAAGAAGGATAACTATTAATGGATATGGGGACTTGGGAGAGTAATTAAAATATCCTAAAATTTCTTGTGGAATAGTTGCATAAGGGTGTGAATATACTAAAACCATTGTCTTGTACATTTTAAATAGGTGAATTTATGATATGTAGATTATTTCCTAGTAAAGGTCTTTTTATTTGTTTCATTTTGTTTGTTTTTGAGACAGGGTCTTTCTATGGAACCATGGCTGGCCTGGACCTCACTATGTAGTCCTGGCTGGCCTTGAACTTGCACAGTCCTGCCTCTGCCTCCTGAGTGCTGGGATTCCATGCCCATCTAATAAAGCTCAATTTTTTAAAATGGTGAGGAGTGGCTTGCCCAAGGCCTCAGAGCAAGTGAGAGGTGAAGCTGGTCCCACAGCCTGGCCTTTTGACTCACAAATTCTGTTGTCCTTCCATAGGCCCTACAATGCTCCAAAAATCTTGCTCTGGAAACTTGTAGGCCAAATTTTGCAGTGTGAGTGGGTGTCCATGTGACATCCTGGCCTGTAAGGAGGGCTGTTCAGGTTTCTAAGACAGCGTGTCTTGTTATGTGGGGACACATCTAGGTTTGCGGCCTCAGCCTCTCTGTGTATCTCGGTAAGTGTGGTCCTGGGCATCTGTGTCTATTGGGAGCTTCAGGTGTGCCTGGCAGCATGTAAGTGGCTTCGCATTACCTGTGCCGCTTGGCTGGGCCTCTGCATGTCTGTTGCCTTTGTAGGCATCTCTGGGCATGCCTGTGTCTCTGCAGGCCAGTTCATATGTCTGTGTCCATCAGGCAGTGTGACTTCATGGCAGTGCATTCCTGTGTGCACGTGTGGCGGTGTTTCTGCATGTGTAATGTGTCTCATTGGGCACCCCTGGGTTTCTTAATGTGTCAGCATCTAAGGCTGGGTCCATGTGCCTTCACCTCTGGGTCCCTGCCTGTGATATGTGACCTTACATCTCTGCATATGCCTATAAGTACATCGGTATTCTTGCTCCACACAGGTCCATCCAAGAGAGCCCATGAGTCTGTCCATCTGAGGCTGTGTGTCCGAGCCCCTCCTCCAGGCATCAGCCCCATAAGGTGCCTGCCTTCCCACCCCTGCCTCTGATAACTAGAGAGAGAGAGAGAGAGAGAGAGAGAGAGAGCGTCACAGTAAATTCATGGCTGCCTGGCTGGGAAACAGGCGGCTGCAATGGAAAGGAAGCGTGGATTTGCATATTGAATTAAAATTAAGAGCTAATTATGCAAATAAATTATGACATTTGGCAGGAGAATTTGCTTCAAGATCATTTATTACGTTCTTTTTATAACAGTGTGAGCATTTAACGGTCAAAGACAATATTTTAAGGGAAAATTAACACAAGATTATTAACCTAAAAACAATTCCACGTTAATGAGATGGTGCGCTGGTCCCCCCCACACACCTGGGCAGGTCTAAACCTAGGCCTTTTTCTCTTCCCCTCCTTCCTTCCCCCAGTCTGTAGGGGAGTAGGGCTGAGAGGGGGCCTAGGGAGGAAGAGGGAGCCTTTTCAATTTGAATCTTCTTAGGTGGGAAGGCCATGTGTGAGCTGAAACCCCCATCTGACTTTAGGGGACCACACAGGATGAGCTAAGGCCCATTCCTGAGATCCACCAGTCTGATGATAGCAAATGTGTTCCTGGCTTTGAAGGAATACAGACCTGTACCATACTAAACACTCTAAGTCAAATACCAGTTGCGATGGCACCTAGAAAGTAGGGTTTAAGTGGCCTGGTTATGTCTCATCCCTGATGCTCCCATCCCCTGGCTGTAGAACTCCAAGTTCTCTGGGTCCCCTGGTTCCCCAGAGCACTGAGCTCTCCATCTTTCTGGGTCCCCTTGTCTCTTCATTTTCCCTGTGACCTTAATCTGTCACCTTAACTTCCCTTTTGACAGAGCAATTAGGTAAGGGAGGCCTTAATGTAGCTTTTCCTGGGACACCTTCCCCACCCCATCCTACATCAAGCCACAGGAAATGGTGAGAGTTATCTTCCCTGGGACCCATCTTCTCTCTCTGCTATGATCTGAATGTTAGTGTTTGCCCACAAATTCATGCTAGCACCTGATACCTAATGTGATCATATTAAGAGGTGGAGTCAATTAGGAAGGGCTTAGTTCCCTTATAGAAGAGATGGAAAAGAACTATTTTGCCCGTTCTACCACGTGAGCATGGGAGAAAGCGCCATCTCAGAAGAAGAGAGCAAGCCCTTAGTAGACACCAATCAACTCGCAAACTTAATCTTGGGCTTCCCAGCCACCAGAACAAAATGAGCAATAAATTTCTCTTGCTTATAAATTACCCAGTCTAAGGGATTTTGTTATAGCTGCCCAAATGGACTAAGACCACTTCGCTGGGGTTGGGGGCACATCTTCTCTATTTGATCCCTAGCTCTGCAGTCTGCAGACCTTCCAGCAGACCTTTGACTACACGGTGGTCCATGGAAGGGAGTCTCAGATCTCCTCATGGGTTCCCCTGCTGGGTAAAAGCCTTGGTTTCCGGAAGGTTCCTGCCCTGATGCAGACATGCCCCTCGGGAGGCAAGATGCTGTTACCCATCATTGCTGGATGGCAGTATATGGTTCCTCCTAGAGCAGCCACAGGGGAAGACCACAGCTCATCACACTAGGTTACAGCTCCAGGCCCAGCTTTTCACGTGAGTTGTACAAAGCTCCTGAGAGACAGGGGCCAGGTCTGATTGCTATAGAGCAAGGAGGCAAGAAAGACTATTGCTTGAACTTAGTGGATCCTAAGGTTCAGGAGACCTCAGGGGACCTCCTTTCTCTGTTGTTCACTGGCAAGTTACACCACCCTGAGCCGTGTTTGAGCCCCCTCCAGATCCCCTCCCGCCCTCTCTAGTCCATGTCACTGGCTCCCTCACGACTGACCAAAAGGGATAGTTTTAGCCTACTGAGGATCAGGGCGTCTCTCTAAGGCCACAACTCTTCCTACTCTCCACACAGCCTCCTCTCCTGGTTCCACTTTTCATGGCTTCCCTCTCTTACTTGCCCCAGGATACTGCACCATCACTTGTATTTTCTGTAATCCCTCCTCTACCTCTGTAAACAGTTGCTCTATAAACTCTCCTCAGATGATACAGTAGAATATGTCATAGATTTCCTGCTGAAACATTGAGATACATTTATGTGGCACCTCCATTTCCTCATCTGTGAAACAAGAACAATAATATACACCCGACAATTTATTAGCACACATCCAGTGAGATAGCAAGGATCAAGGTTGTTGTTGTTGTTGTTAGGTGCTGTCGAGTCGGTATCCGACTCATAGTGACCCTCTGTACAACAGGGGAAACACTATTGTCAGTGCTTCTCTGCTGTTCATAGGGTTTTCAATGGCAGATTGATTTTTGGGAGGAGGTTGCCAGGTCCTTCTCCCAAGCCTACAGCTTCTGGTGTTCCCAGGCGGTCTCCCATCCAGGTACTAACCAGGCCAGACCCTGCTTAGCTTCCGAGATCTGACGGGATCGGATGCCACAGGGCTACAGCTGCAGGCAGGATCAAGGTGCTTTATCATTTATAGACCACAGGTCCAAATGCCTGGGTCCACGGAGAGACCAGACCAGAAGTAAGACTAATTTTAAAACCACCTCTGCTAAGAAGATTCCATGTGACCTTGGATAAGCCATTTCCTTTCTTTGGGCCTCTTTGCTCACTGATAACATGTGAGGGCTGAGCTCCTCGGGTTAAGGTCCAGCTGTGCAAAGTGATGGTTCTATGTTCAGTTTGATGTTGAAGTCAAGTGATTTATCCAAGGTTCATGCCACCTGCCTGACAGTCTATACATAGGAGCCTGGTAGGGCCCACTGGCAGAACTTAGAGAGTTCATAGGCCTGGCCACACGTGCCTGGGGACTCACTCTGCCTCCCAGGGTCGGATGGACTCTCCCCTAGGGAGAGAAGGTAGGATTATTAATACCAATGCTAATAAGAGAGAGAAAACAAAGCCAGCAGGGCCTGAGCATTTTTTAAATAAAGAAATTTCCCTCATCTCGTGGTTAATTTAAAAGGTTTATTTCTTGAAATGAATCCTCTTCATCAAACCCCCGATCCTTGAAGATCGGAGGCGACCACGAGTGCCGGTAATGAATTGATTTGTAACGTGAGCGACACGCAGCCTCCCACCCGTGCCCACTGCGGGCCCTTAATCTGTGGTGTTTAAGGGAAAATGAGCTTCTCCATCTCTCGGCCTGGAACCCGTCACCAGGGGCAGTGCGGGCAGCAGGCAAGGTGTGGGCCCAGGCCGGGTGGACACCCTACCTGGAAGCGTCTGTGTAGCAGGCGCCTCTCCTGTCTGTCAGCACCTCTCTCTCCCCGTAAAAGGGAAATTGGAAGAGCCTCACATACCAGGGCCGCCCACCACTAACCTGAGCTGCTCCCAGCCACATAGACCCACACCCACACCCACAGCCACACTGGCCCGTAATCAAACCGCAGTGGTACTTACCCGTACAAGGTCACATAACAGTCCGCCTCAGGCATAAGATTCAGCAGTACAATTACACACACCACCCACACCACCCACACCTATTAACAGGAGGTATCCAGTCACAGAAATGCATCCAGGCTGAGTGTCCTGGATAGGACAGTCCCAATCCAATGGACATGAGAATTAACTGGTGAATATTAAGCAGTGTGGGGACAGAGCAGCAGCATGGTATGGTAGAAAGAATGTGGCTTTGAGCTACTAAACTGGATTTGAATCCAAGTCCCATTATTTCCAATCTGACTGTTCCCAGTCTCAACTTCCTCCTCTGTAAAATGGGAGCAAGAGTATCTCCCTCATGGGGCTCTTGTGTGGACGGCATAGATAATGCCCATAAAGCTTCTTTCAAAGCATTGGCTTCGTGAGGACAAGGACCTTCATGAGCTAGCTGATGCGTCCTGAGTATTGAACAAACTTGGCCTAGAGTAGATGCTTAATAAATGGTAGGTAACTGTCATCCTCTACAGTCTCCTCTGAGCCTACTATAGTGCTTGATAAACATTTTAAAGTAAATATATGTTTAGTTATGCCTAGCATGTAGACAATGGTAATAGAATAATAATTATGAAAAAGAGGGAGAAGGAGAAATAATTATCACTTAGTGTTTGCAAAGTGCCAGGTGTTGTGCTAAGTAGAAACAGTATGTTATTTCATTGAATCTTTTCAACAATCCTATGTGATTGTTCTAATATATACCCATCTTGCAAATGAAGAAACAGAGAGGTTAAGTGACTTGCTCAAAGCCATACAGCTAGTAACTGAAAGAGAAGGGATTTAAGCCTAGATAGTCTGACCCTGGTCTGCTTACCTTGTGGGTAATGCTGAAAAAATATGTAAAAAGCAGCCGGGAGCGGTGGCATACACCTGTAATCCCAGCAGCTCAGGAGGTGGAGGCAGGAGGGTCATAAGTTCGAGGCAGTGTGCATAACTTGCAAGACCCTGTCTCAAAAAGTAAAAAAATTAAAAAAAAAAAAAAGGGCTGGGGGCACAGCTCAGTGGTTCAGCACTTGCAAAGCATGCAGGCGCAAGGCCCTGGGTTCAACTCTCAGTACAAAAAAAAAAAGTAAAAAGTTTGGCTTTTAGCAGGGCTCTTGGGTCCATGGGGTGGGGCCATTGCACCTTGGGGTAGCTGTTCCCTTGAAGTGACCTTAGAGTTCCCTTAACCTCACAATTATAGGCCAGAGGCTTGAGGATATCTCTGGTGGCAAGTCAGTGCTAGCCAAATGGACAGGGCCAGCTCTGGGTGCCTCTCAAGACTATCACCTGCCCCAGTGTGGGCAAAACCCCTAACCCTGACTGAGACTTTTCTGTCTTTCAGTATTACCAGCTTATCAGCCTCTAACTGATCTTTGGTACAAATCTGGTCTTTTCTGTATTGAAATTCCTTTAAAGTAGGTACTCAAAATGCCCCAGGCACATGTACACTGATGAAATGCTACCTCCTGCCTTCCACCTTCCTGCTCTGGCCACTGTCATTTTTTATGCCACCACTTGAGGGCCAGGAGGGCCCCATCCCTTCTGCTTGCCCTCAGGGTAGTGGGTGAAGCGAGGCAGCAGCCTGGGCACAGGCTGGATCCAGAATGGGGGCCCCACACTCAGGCTCAGAATCTCACTTGCTCTCAAAGCCAGTCTTCCTCTGGGTTGGACTCTCCTGGGTTCCTTTTCCTCATATCCAGTGCCTTCTCTTACCCTGGTCCTAGGGGCTGCTAGGGCTTATGGACCTTCACAGATAGACATTGAGGTTCCAGCCCAGCTATAGCCCCACGCATCCCTTGAGAAACAAGATATCCCATGCCCAACCCAGGACACGCGCGGGGTCCCGGGCCTCTTCGACACCCTGCACAGCTCTGTACAGCTGTGCCTTTCCCTTGTGCAGAAGCACCGTGACCAGTGGGCACAAGGCGAGGGCGAGGGCACCAGCTCCCCTCCTACAACTTCCTAGAAGAAAATCATTTTTTATAACTGTTGGAATCCTGATTGAGCTGTCAAAAGTACATGAAACCAGCTACATAAATGGTAAACTATCCATCAGTCACAGGCCTATTTGTTCTGAGACAGTATCAACATCACACATTTTTCTTCAAGATAGAAAGTAATACTTACCCCATCACATCCAGGTAATTCGGCCCCCATTCCAAAAAGAGAATTAGTCACACCAGTCTGTTCCTTCTTGTCTCCCAAATCTCTTTATTCTTTGACTCCCCGGTCTTGCCTTCTTTGAAGCATCAACTTAACCATGAGCTTTCTCTCTTTTTACCATCAGATTTCACACCCCCTCCCAAGAAAACAAATAAAGGCTGAGGAGAAACACACAAAAAATCACTTTAGAAGATATTCAGATAGCCTGGATTCCAATATACAGATTCTGGCTCACTGGGTGAGTGCAATACAGGCAGATAGGGGGTCAGCTCCTAATTTGCCTTCCGAGGAGGATGGCAAGAGCACCTCCGTGCCCACTGGAGCTGCTCGCTGCCCTAGGCTGAGAAGAATGAGGAAGAGGATGCATCCACTCGTTTGGGTTCGACCTCTTCTCTGGCATACCTGGGTGGGGCTTTGTCCCTGACTGTCCCTCTAGACTAAAATGAATACATCCCAGGAAATTTGAGCCAGCTGAAAGAGACCACCACTCTCTCTCTTACCCTGCCTCTAGTAGCCCCCATTTTTGTTCCCCCAAAACTCAACCCAGGGCAATGACACCCGCTCCCAATGGTAGATAGGTAGGGGTGGATGGATGGATGGATGGATGGATAGATGGATGGATGGACAGAGACAGACAGATGCTTACATGCAAATGCACTCCTACCCCTACATGCATATCTCCACAGTGAGCATACACACACATTCAGAGCAGCTTAGCAGTTAAGAGCAAAGGTTTTAGTGGCATCCACTTAAGCTTACCTGCTCCTGACATCTCTGGAGGTGTGACCTTGGATACTTGCATTAACCTTGCTCAGCATTCCTCCACAGGAAAATGAGAGCAATAATAGGATCCACCACGTGGTAGTCATGGTTAGCACAGCTGGCCTAGAGTTAGTATTCAATAACTGATTACTAGTACTATTATCATTACATTATACATATTTTGCGCACACTTGTAAGCATTTACACATATCAGCACTTCTTACAAACTTGGAAAATATGCATGCATGCACAAACCTGTATATAATGTCAGAAGAATTGGCTACCATGTAGAGAGGTGCACAGGAGAGGTTAAGAGCACAATCTGGAGCCAGAGTTCAATGCCAAGTTCAACACCATCCACTAGCAGGATGATTTTTTTTCAGTGCTAGGGAACAAATCCAGGGCCTTGGGCATGCTACGCAAGCACTCTCCCTTACAGCTACACCCCCAGGCTTGGCGATGTGATTTTGAGCAGGGAGTTAACGTTGGTTTTCCTACCGATAAAGTGAGGATAATAATAATTCTGGTTTCTCAAGCCAAGTATGGTGGTGCACACCTGCAATCCCAGCACTTGTGAAGTTGAGGCAGGAGGACTGATGCAAGTTTGAGGCCAGCCTGGTGGACCTAGCAAGTTCTGGAACTGCCTGGGCTACACAGCAAGACCTTGTCTCAAAAAAACCCATAATAATAATAATTATTTTTTTCCTTTGTAGGGTTATTGTGAAGTTAAATCAATTAAGTATTTATAAAGCATTTAAAACACTGTGTGACACATTGGAAACATGTATTTGAGAAACAAATAAATTCTACAACCTGGTAAACAAAATCGGCCTAGCTCCTAGAGTGTGCATAGCACTCGCACATATATTTTCTTATGAGGTCTCCTCCATAACCTCAGGGTCAGGATTATTATTATCCCCATTTCCAGATGAAGAAACTGAGGCTGATAAAGATCTACAATCGATGTCAAGCCTGGCATCTGGCAAGCAAGTGAGTGGCAGATAACTCAGACTTCCCCATTTTAAGTTGTGTCCTTTCCATTGAACCAGCACCCAGGGTGTGTGTGGCCACGCATGCCAAGGAGGTTTCTTCTGCCTTCCCATCACAGCTCCCATCTTTCCTTCACCTCTTCTGCCATCTCCTTAAGAATTCTCACCCCTGGGGTTTAGGGAACAGCCCTGGCTGGGTATGTACCTGAGTGGCAGAGCACTTGTCCAGCATGGGTAAGGCCCTCAGTTTGATCTCCAGAACCCTAAGAAAAGCAAACTGTGGCCCTGGACCAATAGCATTGGCTTAACTTGGGCACTTGTTAGGGAGATAAATGCTCAGACTCCCACCCAACCCACTGAGTCAGAAAGGGTGGTGTGTGGGTCAGCAATGAGCACTGGAAATATTCCAGAGGACAAGGAGGTGGGGAGAAAATTCTTGGAAGAGAAAAGGCTGGGCCTGGGCCTTGAGTGCTGGATGAAGGAAGAAACTGAAGAAGTTGTTGAAGTGAGGTTTCCACTTAGGGGTGTGGTGGGAGCTGAGCTGAGCCATTTGATGGGCTTGTGTCTTTTGACCTCTCCTGGACACCATACCCTGTTAAATGACTTAACCTCTGAATATCTGGAGGGAGGCTTTGGGGAACTTTTCTCTAAATGCCAACCCTGGTGACCCTCCCCTGCAGAGCCAGAGCATTCCCAGAGCCGGGGATGCCCTCCTACCCCCACTTTTCCTGGATTTGCCCCCGAGTGGCAGCTCCCAGCCCTGAATGACCATGCGGGATGCCAGCTTCATTCCCATCAGGCTCAGATTCTTGATGTGTGGGGACTTTGCGAGGGAGATGCAGGGTCTGAGCCAGGGCCAGAAGAGGCACCAGTGTAACCAGAGGCCCTGCCTGGCATGGTGCCCCCTCTGTGTACACACTGTGTGTGCTCAGGCTGAGACTCTGGGCTGGGCAGAGTCCAGGGTGAGCTGGCCAGGGCTCCTGGGCAGGAGAAGAATGAACAGAATCCCAGCCCCCTGTGTCCTGCCCGGGGCTTCCACTAGGAGGCTAATGAAAAGGAAAGAAGCAGGCTGGGGCTTGGGCCAGCAGGAGACAGCAAGGGGACAATGTGAGGCAGGAGGGAGGTGGCCCTCAGGCAGGGACAGACAACATCCCCATATGGGAAGCAGACGGAGCCGCCCTACCCCCCTTGGTCCTGGGGCCCTGGGCAGCAGGCAGTACTCTCGGCTGAACCTCTAGCCGGGGTAGCTGGACTCAGGAAGATGAGCCTGCTGAGCCACAAAAGATAACGCTGCAGAAAGAGACCCAGCGCTCAGCTCACCACGATCCCCTCAAAGGGCCTCCACAGGGGGACAAGGAGCCAGGAGCCCACAGTTGCAGCACTCGTATGTGCACACCCAATAAGATTACTTTCTGATTTTTCTAGCTAGTTTTAAATTATGCCATAATGTAGTCTCAAAGTAAAAGATATAAGACAAAGAAGGACACAGAGTACAATGGGAAAATTCCCCCAGAGCCAGCAGCCCTATCAACTTCCTTTTTCAGAGGCAATTATTTTCCATACTTACCTTCAAGCAAAGGCCACTTCCATGGCTGGTCCACAGTGGATCTGTCACAGGTGATTCCACTGCTTAGTCCATACCAGGTCTTCCTTGGAGCAGAGCACCATGGAAGAGGGGCTAGGGAAACAGAGACTTCTGCACAGCCCTCTCTGTGATCCACCTGGGAAACGGCTGCCCAGTGATCCCAGGTTCTAGATCATCTTTTATAATGATTCCTTTTCTTCTCAAGTTTATCACTTCCAAGAATGTTTAACTCTTCTGTTTTTATCTATCAATACTGAGCCCTGTTCTTACCAACATTAAGTTCTCAGCTTGTTTTTGCAAGTAATCACAAAATGAGAATGAAGATGTGTATAATTTCACAGTGGTTTGAAGGGCTGGAGCTTTTTGAGCTGCTAGCAGGACACCCTCCATCTTCCTGATGTGAAAACCAAGCAGATGTTCTGCTCCTGTCTGGAACAGGCACAGAGGACACCTCTCTGAGACTAGGGATCATACGTCTCCTCCCCAGGGGAGGGAACTAGCACTTTTGGGGCCCCTTTATCTGTTGTATCAGTCAGGACTCATTTGGTTGGGAGCCATGAAAACCCAATTTGAATTAGTTTAGGTAAAGGATGGGATCTACTGAAAGAGATGGGGGTAATTGTCAGGTAAACTAGAAAAGCTGGATTCAAATCCTCAAAGAGGGCAAAGGGTAAAATTCCTGTGCTTGGACACCAAATGCTTTTTTCCAGGGATTTCACCTGAAGTTAACATTGTCAGGGTAGCTTCTTTGTCAGGGAAAGATCAAGTCTTTTCGGTGCATTTGTGAAAAACCGCAGGAAAAACCCAGATTGGTACTAACAGGTCAAGTGTTAAGACCAGGTAACTCTGGCTGGAGGTCAAGTAGGATTAGAGAACACCCCCTGAGACTACATGTTGTTCTAAAAGGAGAGCCCACTGATCCCAGCGGGCTTGGCCAATAATACAGATTTCTGCCTCAACATGTCAGCTTTCCCAATCTTCACAAGACTACAAGGTAAGAATTATTATCATCCCCATTTTACAGACTCGTCAGCTGAGACTCAGGTCATAGATTAGTTAGCTCTAGAGTCTGGATAGAAAGCCGGGTCTGTTTGACTCCAAGGCCCATGTCCTTGATGTGTGTAATGCTGATTTCCTCAAAGAAAGGAACACCAAGTCAATGTGAAAAACCTTTCTAGTAGGCCAGGCATATGCCAGGCATTGCCAAGCTGTGTGGGGCAATCAGATGGGTCAGACAAGGGTTATGTGTGTCAAGAAAGGAATCACAGAGGGCTTACTTCTCCTGAGATGATCCATGAGGGAGGTGGCGTTTGACCTTCTCCTTGAGCAAATAGCAAATAGTCCAGTTTAGCCAAAGTTTAGAATATGAGAAAGAGATGGAATCAGAATGATAAATTTGTGGCAAGTATGGACTGGAAAAAAAATTGCTAGAGGTTAAAGACATAGGCTTTGGGACCTCAGTCCAAGGAGGATGGTCCCGATAACTTGTTTAGATTCTTCGTATCTCAGTCTCCTCATTTGTAAAATAGGATGAAATTGAAATAGTTACTTCTTAGGATTGTGCTGAAAATTGAATGAATGTATATATGAAAATAACACTTTGAAGCAATGATCATTATCAAAAAGTGAGTTACATCATAATTCATACTGGAGGCTGCTAAAGTTTCCCAAACAGGGCTGTGAGAGCATATTCGTTTCCAAGGGCTGCTGTACCAAAGTACCACAAACTGCGTTACTTAAAACAACAGGAATTTATTCTCTCACAGTTCTGGAGGCTCAAAGGTCAAAATCAAGGTATGGCACCAGGGTGAAGCTCACCTGTAGAATGCTTTGTAGCACACTAGAGCCCTTAGGATCAATCACGAACGCTGGGGGTTGAGGGCTGGGAGGAATCAAGGTATTGACAGGGCCATGCCCCCTTGAAGCCTGTAGACAAGGACCTTTCCTGCCTCTTCCAGCTTCGGGAAGCCCCAGGTGCCTTTGGCTTGTGGCAGCATTGCTCCTATTTTCTATCTTCACATTGCTGCCTTTTCTCCAGGTCTGTCTTTGTTTGTTTGTTTTGCAGTACTTGGGGGTTGAACCCAGGGCCCCACACATACTTTGCAAGTGCTCCACTACTGGGCTGTACCCCCAGCCTATTTTTTATTTTTCATCTTGAGACAGGGTATTGCTAAGTCATGCAGGCTGCCTCTGGCCTCAAACTTCCAATTTTCCTCCAGGTCTGTATCTTCACGTGACTTTCTCCTCTTTTTACAAGGACATCAGCATATTGGACTAAGGGCCACCCTACTCTAGCATGACCTCATCCACACTCATATCCCAGGTGCCATAGATCAGAATGTCAACAAAGATGGGCGGGGGTGGGGAGGCAATGAGCGGACAATTCAACCCATAATCAGAGCCGTGCTTTGGATAGATTGGTTAGTAGGGCTGCAGAGGACCCACTACATCTAGAGAAACAGGTGTGGAGGAGACGGGTCAGGACAATGGGAGATGACGATATTATAGGAACTAACAATTGACAGGATGGAGAAGCAGTGGAAAGAGGGGTGTCTAGGTGATTTGGAGGCTGTGGAAGGAGATGGATGGAAGGCAGAGGAAGTGAGGAGGGACATCAGGAGGATGGGACCTCATTAGACACAAAGCTCTTTGAGGGCTGGGGCTCTGTCCTTCCCTTGGTATGCTCTGTGCCTGGCACAGCATCCAGACATAAGCGCTTGAGAAACATTTGCCAAAGAAATGCATGTGCTCGGGCGGGGCGTGGTGGCGCACACCTGTAATCCCAGCGGCTCGGGAGGCGGAGGCAGGAGGATCGCAAGTTCGAGACCAGAGGCAGTCTGCATAATTTAGCGAGACCCTGTCTCAAAAAAAGTAAAAAAAATGGGCTGAGGTGCAGCTCAGTGGTACAGCACTTGTAGAGCATGCAGGCGCAAGGCCCTGGGTTCAACCCCCAGTACTGCAAAAAAAAAAAAAAAAGAAATGCATGTGCTCCATTTGGCACATGGCAAGTTTGAGGTACCAGGTAGAACAGGCAGGTGGGTAGAAATCTCCCCTGAGTGATTATTCCTAGAGAGACTGTAGGTCAGTCTGAAGTTGACAGAGTTTGTGAAAAGGCAGAGAAGGAAGAAGTTTGTGAGCTGAATGCCAGGGCACCATTGCACTTAAGAGTGGGGGAAAACAGGGGCTGGCAGGAGGCCAGAACAACCACGTCAGAGAAGGAGGAGAGGAAGTAGGAAGGTGCAATGTCACAGAAATTGAGAAAGGAGACAGTCTCAAGGAGGAGGGGTGGAGCTGCTGCCAAATGTGCAGAGGTCGAAGAGAAGAAATACAGAGAGGAGCCTGTGGATTTGCTAATTAGGAGGCCGGCAGCAGTGTCCCCACCTGGTTAGGACAGGAGGATGTGAGGAGAGCCTACTCCGGGCAAAGAACCTAGGAAGAGGAGTGTGTGTCCCTACGTGTGCCCAAGCCCTTGCACTCTTCATGCCTGCATGGACCTGGCTGGTCGATGAGACACAGAGGAAAAGTAAGAACAAAAGCCAGGGTGGTGGGATGGGGAGCTCATCACAGGATTCGGGGTTTGCAAGCAGGGAAATGACCAGGCACAGAGTAGAAGAGACAGCTTAGAAAGAGGGCACCATTCTTAGAGCCCCAGAGATCTTTTTGGAGAATGGAGGGCAGTGATGCCCCGGGCAGATGACAAAGCAATGCCCAGCCCTCTGATCTCAGAGGCCATTTGTTGTCAAGGTGCCTGCTGCACCTGTTGGGATGGGTGAAAGATGAGGACTTGTAGCCAAATCTCAGGTCCACATGAAGTCCCCAGTACTGTCAGGCCCGTTTATCACTGTATCCCCCAGGCCTGAATCGGTGTCTGGCACATAGAAGGTACTCAGACAATACTTAGGACTGGGAGTAACAACAACATCACCACCACCAAGATCACCTGCAAGATGAGAAATGTGAGGTGCCTGGGACCTACTATATGCCAAGCACTTTACATTTATCCTTTCATTTCATACAACAGCTCCACGGGTGGTTCTTGTTATTAAGTGCCCTCCAGTTGGGTCCAACTCATAGTAACCCTATGAACAATAGAACAAAACAGTCCCTGACACTGTGCCACGCACAGCACTGTCAGAGCTTCTCTGATATTCATAGGGTTTTCAGTGGCTGATTGTATCAGGATTGCTTTGGGAGTGGATTGCCACATCCTTCTCCCATTTTTGCAGTGCTGGGGATTGAACCCAGTGCCTCAGAAAGTGCAGAGCAGTGCTCTACCAACTGAGCCAAACCGGAGCCTGACTCCATGGGTAGGTGCTATCATTATCCCAGCTTGGATAAAGAAATTAGAGTTCTCAGTGATATGATGGTACACTCAAGATTTGAACCCAGTTCCCTGTGACCCTAGAACTAACACTCTTTCTCCTTCTCTCCCTCTTCCCTTCCCCCTCCCCCCTCTCTCCCTCATTATTATTTGGCAAAGAATGTATGGATCTTGTGGGGATGAATGGGGGCATGAGCTGGGTGTGTCATGAAGGCTTGTGCACTTATCCATGGTGTCTACAAGATATACAGATTTGTAGGTCCAGGTGTGTGTCCCCCCACATGAACAATGTCCCTGCATTCGGTGCATTCAAGAGTGTGTCCTGTGGGGTTTGTGAGTCCAGATGTTTCCCCATCCTTGTCCCAGGCCTCAGCTCTTTGCTTGAGGCAGTGATGGTTGAGTTTGGCTCTCAGGTGTGCTCAGAGCTCAGCCCTGAGCCCACCTCCCCCTCAGAGGGGCCATGATGGGGTCCCTGCCCCCCACAGTCCTGCCCATAATTCTCCTTCCTTGTTTAAAGGTGCCAGTGGGTTTAATGATTAGTTACCGCCTTGTCGATATTCTCTCCCAGGGAGAGGATGAATGGCGAGGCTCTGCCCCCGCCCCTGACACGCGTGCACACTCAGTGGCAGATTAAAGAGGAGAGGGGCCTTCACCAGAGGACTGGGAGAGCAGCTCCAGAGCAGGCTCCGCAGGGACACTAGAAGGGCCCCTCCTTGAGGTCCTCCGATTGCTCGCACAAAAGTGGGGGCCTGCAGGCCAAAGGAGCCCCTCCAGCAGCCCCTCCCTCAGTCCTCTCCTCTCCAAGTCCTCCAAGTTCTGGGAGTGGCCTCTCAAAAGGCCCTGAGGAGGGGAGGCCCTTCTCAAGGTGGGTGAGCACGCTCCTGTCCACCTCCTCACTGTCTCGTACTTGAAAGCGTGTGTCTGTCTGTCTGTCTGTGTCCTTACCTATAAGTTTGCATCTCGATGAGCTTTGGTGGTCAGAAAGGATCACAGTGGTGATTCGTGTATTCAGATGTGTACCACCATCCGAGTACACGTGGGCCTCTTCCCCCTCCATGTCCACAAGTGGCTGTACATGCCCACACCCATGTGTGTGTCCACTCATGTTTCCAGGCTGGGGTGCATGCATGTCTGTTGGGGGGACATGTACATGCATGTGTAGGTATGTGTGTGGTGCGGGGGTGTCTGTGTCCTGCTGGGTGTCCTTCTTGTCCTTGTCCTCTCTAGAGGTCCAGGTAACTGTTCCCTCCCCTCTCTGGATCCTGAGGTGGAGCCTGTTGTATCTTCATGAAGGGCCACTTGAAGGAAGCTTCTCCGTGCCTCTCCTTCTCTCAAGGCTTCACAGCAGGATCTGGTGACTCAGACACCAAGTGACGGACCCCTGGAGCCCATCTCCAGACTGCTCACTAGGACCCTCCCTACTGGGCTCGGGAGGCCTCATGGTCTGGACCCTGAGTCTCCTCGTTGCTAGAGGGTGTGTCCACACTGCTCTCAGTGGGTCCCCACTGCCCTGGGCCTGGAGCCTTGGAACCCTATTCATTCAAGCTCTGCCACCCACCCTCTGCTGTGTTTCCTGGGCCCACTCAGAACAAAAGCCACCACATCCTTTCTGTGACTCATCCTATGGCATTAACCCTTTGATTACCATTGGGACACATAGGTCAAAAAGTGAGCGTACATGAAACTTGGCAGAAAATCAAGAAAGTGGTGGGAAAAGATGTTTTACAAACTCATAGTATGCATTCCAATTATTTTACTACTCATGTTCTCGTTTTGTTTAGTACAATGAAGAGTTTCTTGAAATGAAATACTTATTGACATATATTTTGATTTGAAATTGGCAATCAAAGTGTTAATGCCTTTTTGGACAAGTTCCAAAGCACTCTCATACTTCATAGCTACTGATCCCCACCCACCCTAACCATTAACCCCACAACTCTGAGCATCTCCTCTGTGACTTACAGCATCTACCTGAAACCTCACCTCACTAAATCCAGCCCTGGAAGGAAGGGAAGGAAAAGCAAAGAACTGTATGGAGAATATTCCCCTTCTGTGAGGACTCAGAGCCTAGGGAGGGGAGACTGGGGACCTTGGGGGATAAGGGGAAGGACAGGAAGGAGTAGGCCAAGAGGAGCTGAGCCTGACAGAACAGAATGCTAGGAGTCAGGTCCATCCTCCAGCAATCCCCTGCCCCTGCGGCGCACACACACTCACACACACACTCACACACACTCACCCTGTTGGAAGGTGACATTTGCTATTAACCTTATATTGGGCCATTTTGTAAATCAATGTCACTTACATTTAATAACAAGTGTAATCAAAGGAATTATGCAAATTTAATTTGATGCTTCTTGAATTATGCAAATCCTCGGTGCACATAATGTTCTCTGACATGTGCCCGTTGGAGAGAGAGAGAGAAAGAGAGAGAGAGCGCAAGGGAGAAAATGGGGAGGGGACAGAGGAGCAGAGGAGAGAGGCTAGGCCTGGGGCAGAGGGCGGGAGGAGGATGATAGTGTAGGTGTGGGCTGGGACTTGGCACTGGGGGGAGAAGAAGGCTGTAGAGCAGCTGTGGCCCAGGGACTCTCCACCATGGTGGGAAGGGGTAGACAGGCCTGGCACCTCCACCTTCCTCAGCTCCCCTCTCTCCCCCTCCCCTGACCTAGCATGACCTTGCTGCTCACTTGTCTCCAGAGACTCCTGTGAAATGGGAGGGGCCCAAAAGAGCTGACCTGTCCTGGGGACAAGACTCCTGATGGAGCCTGGTCCTCTGAGAGCTTAGCCTCTCAGTTTCAGGCCCCATGTCATCCTGACCTGTTATGTCCCTAGGGAATTTGATTGTCTTTTTTTTGAATATTAACGATCTTGAGGTCCAAGCAGAAGGGATTGTACCATGTGACAAAAACCTGCTGACTCACCTCCAGGCATGTAGTATGCCAGCCTAACAGGGTGATGGTACATGCATGTGGACTTGTGCACTTGTATGTGAGAGGACACAGCCACATGCATATTGTCAAAACAGGATAAACATATACCACTGTGTATGCTTATCAAACTTGGGCCCAGTTACTCCTAGGGACCTATACAAGTACTACATCAGATACAAACACTCAGGTGCACACTCCGAAGCATGAATATGCAATGTGTCACCTGCTTGCCTAGTATGTTTAAGGCCCTGGGTTTAATCTTCAGCATTGCCAAAAAGAAAGAAGGAAAAAGAAAGAAAGAAGAAAAAAGAAAGGAAGGAAGGAAGGAAGAAAAGGAGGAAGGAAGGATGAGAGAGAAAGAAAGAATGAGAAGGAGGGAGGGAGGGAGGCCTGGAGGGAGGCAGTCACCTGGATACACCTGGGCTTGAAGAACACTGATACCTAATGGTATATGATGCCCAACACATGCTGATGCTCACGCCCAAACCGGTGCTAATCCTGACATGTGAATGCACAAGCTCCCTGTTGTTGACACACCTTCTGACTCTAAAAACCTAGTCTGCAGTCCAGGCAACTCCTGGCTGGAACAGGGGCTTCTCCTCACTAGACAGACTTCATGCCTTCAATCTAGTCTGGAGTAAGGTAACAACCATGACACCCTAGCTAGAAGAGATTCTGCAGTGTGGAAGAATGGGGAGAGACCACCCAGGCCATAAAACTGTTCTCAAAGCCTGGTGCTGGTTAGTGTCATAAAGGGCATCTCAGGAAGTTACATCAAGGTTCTAGATGTGGACTAGCTCTCCCCACACCCTCACCTCTCCACAGTCCCCACCCACCACTAATGGTGTCACAGACTGCCCCAGGGCCCTGTCTGTGGGAGTGGTGCAGAGCCCTGGCAGATTCCTCTTCTGTTTGGTGTGGGGGCAGAGAAGAGATCTGTCCCTTCCCTAGACACATCAGCATCAACCCTTCCAGGCTCTTGGAAAGAGCATGGGGCAGGCACTCCTTATGGATCAGCTCTGTCACCCTGATTCTTAGGATTTTGCTTCTCCATGTAAATTTTGTCTTGGATTTAAGGTGATGTCTTCCTTCTCTCTACTCCTTTTGTGCCCACTCTTCATACTTGTAGTGAGGAGGCTCTTCATATCCAGACAGCTTCTGTGACTTGGGAGTTGGTAGATATGGTGAGCCAGGAGCCTAGGCACATCTGCCAATGAAGATGTGGCAGCCACAGTGCACTGGTATAAGTGTTATGGGTGCACCTGTTATGAGTGTCATTACAGGGGTTAAGGATTTAGCCCAGTGGTAGGGCCCTTGCCTCACAAGGACAAGGCCCTGGGTTCAGTGCCCAGGACTGGAAGAAAAAAAAAAAAAGGGCAACTATGAGTGTCATTATGTCTCAGAGTTTTTCCACGTCATTTGGGTGTCACTGGGTAATTTGCATGTCCAGGGGTTAACATATGTTTGTGTTTACTATTTCAGTTTATAATTTCTATATCAGTCCAAAGTATCTCGTTTCAACATTGTCTTCATGTGTGTTGTATTCTATGAATGTGTCTCATCCTTTCTGTGTGCTGAACTGTTTGGGTTTTCCTACATGTGTGTCCCTGTGTTTGGCTTTATATAACAGCCAAACAACTGGACACTTAACATGTCACGATGTGAACATCGGCATGCTCAAGTTTTACAGTGTGCTCTCTGTGCATTACTTCAGTTGAGTTGTCAAGTTATATGCATCATCACCCTAAAATTATCATGATGTCTCAGTTGACATTGTGTGGGCTTAAATCTATTTCACTGTGTCTGAATGGCCCGGTTGTGTTCTTGTGAGCCACACGTTTCAGTACACCAAATGTACGTTTGGTTACGTTTAACTGTCATCATGAGGATAACATTATCTTCCCATTTAGTGATATAAGGGTATATGTGTTGCCAAGTTTGAGTTCTCAGGGGTATCCTGTATAGAGTCAGTTTTGGTGATACAATGTGCATAATTATGTCAACTTTTTGGAATCGTCCCCAAGTTAGGAGGGCATTATCAGGTTTAAATGATCATGATGTGTCTCTGGGTATGACTCTAATTTTGAGTTGTGATGGGTTATCTTTGTGTGACAATATATTTGCATCTTAACGACATGGACATGGTGTGTCTCTCTCAGAGTTGGCACAATGTATATGCCATCGTATTTAACTTATCAAATGTTTGTGCTGGTACAGTATGTGTCTATGTGAATCATTGTGTTTCCATCGTCACACTGCATGAGTGTCTATTATCATGTATGAGTTATGTGTCTGTATTTATGCTACAGTGTTATAATGCGTGTCTATGAATATCATGTTTAAGTTGTCACAGTGTGCATTGCTGTGTTTGAAGTGCTACAAAGTCTGTTCGTCACAATTGTTGAGTCTTCATAATGTGCACTAACATGTTTGGGTTGTCAGAGTGTATTTGCGTGTCGCTACGTTGATGCATCAGTGTTTCACCCTGTGAGTTCGCAAACTGTGTGTGTATGTGAATGGGTTTGAGGTGTCACAATACTTGGTGTCACCATGTTTGAGGTGCCTCTTAAAGTGAATGTGATAACCTGCTTCTCAGCATGGGTTCCAAAGTGAAAGACTGGCAATGATGGAGAGAGAGGGGCTACTGGGGAGAGAGGAGGCTGGGCCATAATCAAGATGGGTGGGATGGGGTCTGGCGGGGGTTAGGGATAGAGCGAGCTCTAATTGGTCCACGGTGAATTATTCACACGTATAATCCTCGCAGAATTTCAGCTCGGGCAGTGCCAGTAAATGCTGTGCATGTTTAAAAGTCATTTCCATAAGTAAGTGCAATTTCTCTACTGTTTGCCCCTGTTTAATGAAGTGAAATCTTGTTTGCATTCCTCCCAATTTCCCAACGAAAGGCGCCCAACCGTTTGCACCAAAATTACACGGCCCAAATTAAAACTCGGCTCCAAGGGAGGTGAGGGGACAGAGGCATTGGGCCCTTCTGGGAGGGCCTGTGAAGGGGTGGGGGGCAGGCAGAAGCAGGGTCTCAGTTTTTCAGCTCATTACTTCCCTGTAGTTCTTACAATTTCAAGTGCTCCCCCCGCCATGTTCCCCACCCCCACCTGCTCCCCATAATGTCCTTACCCCCTTTGGCTTCCCCCTTTAACTGAACTCCTGGGGTACAAGAACAGGATATGATATATTTGTCTGTGTATATATAAGTGCCCTCCTGTATGCGTTTATATACACATAAGTCTGTACTTGTGAATTTGTGTATTGTGAAACTGATATATAATAATAGATTGTGACAACTGAAATCCAACGATTCCCACAGACACACACTGTAACAACAAACCCAAATAGTTAGGTGTGGGTGTTTATGCCTATGGGAACACATGCATTTGTGTGCATGTCTAGTGTTATCTGTGAGGCATTCTGTACATGTCTAAAATGGATACTACATTGACCATATGGATAAAGAGAGAGGAGAGAGAGGGGAAATCCCAGGTGTTTATGCAGTTTCGGTTGCCCAGTGTTCTATTACTAAGACCTACTCTTTCCTGAGGGGTGCATGCTATCCCCCCTTCCCCTCACAGCTAGTGGCACTGGGGCCAAAGGGCCACTCCATCCCCGGTAGCACCATCTGACCCTGGGCAGACCAATGGGCTGACCCACCCACTCTCTGACTGGAGCTTGAACAAAGGTGCTCCTCAATGGGGTGGCAGGAGACCCCCTCAAGGCTCCACTCCCTCAAAGCTCCTCCCCCTCCTAGTGCCAAATGGCCACTACATGAGGGTCACTTTGGCAGAGAGCCCAGAACATAATTGCAGATTGCCCTTATTTGGATTAGTGGGAAAATTTATGGGAATGGGATGAGGTGGGGTTGAGGAAAGGGCAAGGAAATGTGGGCCCACCCACCAGAGCCTCCCAGTGAGTCCCCAGTAAGGGCTCTTGAGTTTTTAGGATTCCAAGAGTCCCCAGTAAGGGCTCTTGAGTTTTTAGGATTCCAAGAGCTCAGGCTCTGGAGGTGAAAGAGTGAGTGTATGGTTCCCTAGGTTGGCTGTGCAGCTTTGGTCTTTGTGGATATAATCACCGCTACCAGTCTGGTCACTGCCTGCTGCCCACCTTCTCCTGCTGATCAATCAGCCTGGACAGGACAGAGCAAGTAAGTCACAGACCTACACTGAGGCCACCACCCAAACACCCCCAGGCAGTAAGCCACCTCCCACCTCACCACTGCAGGAAGCTGATGAGGCAGCCTCCCCTCCAAGATTCCAGTAGCTGCTAAAGGCCTGGGGGACAATCATTCAGAGAGGAGACCCTAAGGGAGAGGACGCAGGAGACAGAGACATCAAGAGCAGAAGCCCTCCCTGGAGGAAGCTTCTCTCACACTTCTATTATGTCCTCAAAGAAGCGGGATATACTGGTCATGACCCCACCTCATCTTTTCCCTCGTGCATTTTGCTCTTGATGTAATCAGTCCAAACCACAACTTTGACTTCTGCTTGCACCATTTAGAAACTATCCATGGTTCCCCACTGCCCCAAAATAAAGTCCCTATTTTTTCAGGCAAAGCAAGCTCTTCACAACCGGACACTTCCTTCTTATCTAACCTGCTCTTCCAGTCTTAGCTCTTGACAATGCTCCCCCCACATCCTTAATGCACCCCCTACAAGCCCCCTACACTCCTCCAAACAAGTAGGAAAACTAAATATTTCTCCAACATCCTTCTTCCTGCCACCGCTTTGTCCACGTTCTTCCTTCTGTTTCCAGTGCCACCACTAGCCTCACTCCACTCCAGTTTCTGCATGTCAGGGGCCTAAAGTTCATCAAGGCCACATTTTACACCGCTTCACCCAGGACTTTTGTCCAGCCTCCAACATGACTACCACAGAAGGGCCAGTGATTCTTGGAGCATGGTTTCTCTGCCTCTGCAATAGGGAGTTCTTGTCCCTTCTCCTTGCCTGTTGGAGACCAGATCTGCTGGGCTCCAGTCTATACAGCTACCAGCCTTGGAACACCCCTGAGTGAGGGGAGGGGACAAAGCATGTGGAGAGTTAGGGTGGGCTTGGGTGCATGTGTTAGGAATAGAGCTCATGTTTGGAGCTCCTCTCCCTGGCCCAGGCTGGCAGAATTCATCTCCAGCCCCAGATCTCCATAGCTCCCTTTATGCTGTTTTTCTCTCTGGGGTAGCAGGAACTGTCCACCCCATGCCCTTATCAGAGGAGGTTTGGAACCCTCCTGCCAGCAAAGGGGCCCCCATGGCCGTGTGGCAGACTCTGGATGGAACTAACTCTCCTCCATGCTGTGCTGAGAGCCCCCATCCTGCCCCCAGGGAACCCCATCAGTGTTACCCAGGCTGCTACTTTCATTAATGAGGTTCTTCCCCCTTAATAGGAGACACTCTGCAGTTAATGTGCTGACAGCCCCACTTCTGGCCTGGGCCTGCCCCCCATATTAGTGCACCATTCCTCTCACCAGGGATCCCCCAAGCCCTTCACCATGCCCTCCACTGTAACCCCCTGGTCCCAAGACCCTCTCACTGATTTCCTCCATTAACCATTCTGGACCTTCTGTGTAATACCCCCCCCCACACACACACCACCATTTAGCCCACCCTTTCACTCCGTGGCTCATTGAAGTCCCACCACCAAATCTCCATTAACTCTTCTTGCCCTGCCTTCCCTCAAATTTTCTCTCCAACCCTCCTTCCCTCTGACTAATCCTCCATGCCCATAGCCACACCCTGGTCAGAGCCTGGCACCTGGCAGTCAAAATCCACAGACACAGAGCTCCCGCTGGATTTCTAGATACACCCTCAGGGCCCACTACTTCCCCTAGCAAAGCCGGACAACCGTGCTAGGTAGGTGCCTGGGGCGGGGGCGGGGTGCTCCAGACAGGAAGGAGGCGGGACTTCAATCTGGAAGGTCCCCCCGCATGGCCCTTCCCCCTCCCCTTAGCAAGTCTGGAAACTCGGCCCCAGCCTGGTCCTTGCTCCCCCGCCCTCCCCTCTCGGCGCTTTCATCAGAATTCAATTTCCTCCGGTAAGTGACTCCGCAGGCCCCTGATCCTTCTCTTGATGAATGAGCCGCCCGGCCCGGCCCCGTCCGTCAGCGTCACCCTAGCCTGGACCGGGGCCGCTGCAGCCCCAACCCTCCGCCCCTCCACCAAAAGCCCACCGCGACCCACCACAGCTCCCACCCAGGTGTCCACTGCCTCCATCCCTTCGGGTTCCTCCCCCATCTCGCAGCAGCCCGCCCCACCCCCGCCACCCGCTTGGCTTCCCGGGTCCCGTCTCTGTCTCTGTGTGTGACTCTATCTCTCCCTGTCTCTGTGCTCTCGGGCTTGCGCTCTCTCCTCTCTCTCTCTCTCTCTCTCTCTCTCTCTCTCTCTCAAGCTCGCTCTCTCTCTCGCTCTCCCTCCCCCTCCCCTGTCTCTATCCTTCCTCCCTCCCTTCCTCATTCCCTCCTTCCTCCTTCTCTCCCTCTCTCCCTCTAACACCTCTATTCATCTCTGGGAGCAACATCATTTATTTTGCACTTCCCAGATAATTTACTTTTTTTCCCTTCTACAGGAATTCTCCATTTCCCTATAAAATGAAAATTCATCTAGAATTACATCTTATGTCATCATTATGTTTATTAAGCGTGGATGATGTATATGAACAGGACGGGCTTGCTGCTGAGTGCTTAATGGTGCATAAGATTAAGCCGAGGCTCTCAGCTGCGCAGCGACTCCCCTCCGGTTCCCATGTTGTCGAGGCATGCTGGGAGTACAAGTTCCGAGCGCATGGCCAGGTGAACGCGCCGCCGCTGTCGCCGTCCCCCCCAACATCACTCCCCCAGGTCCCGCCAGGCCCACCCCAGCCGGGTTGGGGATGCCAGCGCGGCCTGCGCCTCCCAGATACCCAAACTCAGACGCCCGGGGGAGAAGGCCTGGCCCTGGGGTCACCATCGCCCCCCACCCCACCCCCGACTCTGGGCTCTTCGACGAGACTGGTCCCCCCCCTCCCCCCGCACCTTGCAGTCCTCCGGCGTCTTCCCTCTGGCCCCTGGGAGCCAGGAGTGCCCCTCTCGCCCCCCACCCCCACATCCTTCCTGGATCGCTGGGTTTCGGCCCCCAGTTGTCTCCCCCCAACCCACCCCTGTCGTGTTTTCTTGGGGCCCTTGTCTTTCTTGTCTGTCACTCTGAGTCTCAGGCTCTCTCTTGTCCTTCTCTGGCTCTGTCGCTCACTCTAGCCTCGCTGTGACCCTCTGTGTGTCCCCCTTTCTCACTCTCCCAGGCTGCGCCCGTCCGTCTGTCCGCATCTCGCGGTCTCCCCAGCTCCCCCTCTCCCCCTCTCCCCCTCTTCCGGCGCTGGCGGCCACCGCACTGCAGCGTGGCACCAGCAGTCTATGACAAAAACATTATCCTTCTGCTGCTAAACAATCCAATAAACCTCTCCACAGGGAGAAAGTTAACCTCTTGTCTCTTCGGCTGATGCCTTCCCGCCCACGTGACTGCTGCCACAGTAAATTCAAATCATTAGTCTCCTCACCCCATCAAAAAACTTCTATTAGTAATGGAGACCTCGCCGGAGACCTTCCGCGGAGAGCGCTGCCTTCCCAATTCCCAGTGGAAAAATTCTGCGCGAAAAACTAATTCTACTTTTAATAATCTGTCATCAGGACCAGAGGCAGTCATAAATTATATGGGAGCGCGTGCGAGAGCGCGCCACAAGAGGGAAATCAGGGCGAAAAATCAAAGCCCAAGTTTGACAAACTTTCCTGAAGATAAATAATAACTTACAAACAGGATTAGTTGTAAAGTCACGCTCCGGCGCGCAGCCACGGCGGCAATCACGTCTGCCTAGGGCCGCCACCGCCGAGGCACCTGTCACTGGCCGCCACCGCCGCCGAGCCTTCCTCCTCGTCCTCCTCGCCTTCCCCCCTTCCCTCTCCTCCTCTTCCTCAGCCTCCAGCCTTCCTCTCCCTCCCCTTCCCCTTCCCTCCCCTCCTTCCCTGCTTCCTCCCCGCTGTCCTCATCTTCCTCCTGCCCTGCTTCTCCCTCCTCCTCTTGTCTCCTCCTCCCTCCCCAATCCCCTCTCCCCGGGCCCGCTGGTGCCGAGGTTCACCTCTCTAAGGCCTCAGAACCTGATTCCTTTCCCTCCCCCACCTCCGAGGGTCCCCAGTGACCAGGACCAAGGTCAGAGCAGGTTGAAGGGATTCGCAGGAGCCCGGTTCGCCAGGGCGGTGACCTCGACTGGGGCCTCCGCGTGTGGAGGAGAATGTGGGTACAGCTCTAGCCCTGCCCCGAGTTTCCGCGGCCTCCCAGCCCTCACGGCCTAATCCCAATCATCCTGTTCCTCTGCCCCCACCGATCCGAGCGCAGGGACCCTGGCGCCGGCCGCGCGTGGGAGGGGGCGTAGTCCGACCCCTAAGTTTGTCTGTGTTGGTGCAAAGCGGCTGCCGGTCCGCTGGGCCAGCCCGAGGGCCCTGCGCCCCACAGCGCGACCCTCCCCCACCTCACCCCGCCCTCGCCCCGCACAATCTCGGCGCTGACAGCCGAACGGGTGATAAATGCCGGCGACGCGGGGAAGGAATTGCGCAAAATAAAGAAGCATGTTCCAACAAGTCCTGTCAGGATTGTATTGATTTAATCATCTGCAGAAATACACATTCTGGATTACTGTAGCGTGCCCGGGCCGGGGGAAGGGGCGGGCCGGCCTGCTAAGGCCGCTAAAGGCGGGGCGGAGCGATGGGTGAGGGGGCGGGCAGAGCTGGTGGTCCCGCCCACCCAAGGCCACGCCCCCGGGCGCCTGTCCTGGTGAGAAACTGTAGGGGTCTGCGACGGGGTTGGGAGTGGGTCCACACCTAAGGGGTTCTCCGAGAGGGGTTTTGCACCACAGGGGACCTCTTCCTGCACCAGCCTGGCCGGGTAGGTAGGCCTGCAGTCCCCTAACCCCCGACCGCCAACCGAGATGTCAAGGAATCTCAGAACTTGACGCGCCCCCAAGAGGCAGGGGCGGAGAGAGGAAGGGAGGTGGCGAGGTGGTGGAGGGGAAAGGGGAATAAAAGCCCTGGATGGCCCTCTCTCACCTGCCAATGTTTGATTCTGGTTCCCTGCCTCCGCCATCCCTTACCAGGGTGAAGACCTCAGCTGCCAGGCTTGTGGGGGTACATGTAAGGGGCAGGGCATCCCAATACCACCTCCGAGAGGGGCTGGCCTGCACCCACAGCTACTTCCGAGATGGGGATAGAAGAGAGACGGTGCAGATAGCCCTCAGCTTGCATTTCATGGGTGCTGCATAAAGTTTAAACAACCAACAAACATAGCTTCTGACTTCTAGTCCATAATCCAGGCTTACAGCCCCCACAGTGGAGATTTGGGACAGGTTGGATTCTTCTGGTTGAAAATCAGACCCTTTGGGAAAAACTCTCTCATGGAGGAGGGTAGCAAGAAGATGGAGAGATTGAGCGGCCCCTAAGAAATGGGGGAACCCAGAAGAAAATGGGGGCTGGGGTTTAGCTCAGTTGATAGAGTACTTGCTCTGCATGCCCCGAGGCCCTGGGTTCAATGGCACCTAACAACAATAACAATGGGAAATAGAGGAGGAAAGTAATCTATTGACTTATTTAATGAGTGATTTAACATATTTGACCTAATGGAATCATTCCAACCATCTAAGGAGGTTACTATTATATCCCTCACTATATAGATGGGCAAAGTGAGGTTCAGAGAAGTTAAGTGATTGGCTCAAGATCAACCTGTTGGTAGATTTGAAAGCCTACCTTTGAGGCAGGGTCTGTTATATTCCAGAAGTGTTCCAGTTAGAGGCCTGGAGAAGGTTCCTGTGGGTTCTGGAACTGTGTACAGGGTAACACAGAGACAAGTATGAGAAACAGGGGAAGCAGAACCAGCAGGCAGTAAACCTTGCCCATTGCAAAGAAACTGGGAGTGAGGGGGCTTAAAACTGGGAGTGAGGGGGCTGATGCTTGTACTGTCCCTAGGGATTGTGAGAACTACAGAGTGGGGCTTTCATTGGGGCACCACAAGAGAGTGAACTAACCACAAGGATTTGTGCAGATACCATCCATGAATTATTCTGAGGGGTCAGAAAAAGGGGAGATCATGGGGAGTGAGGAACATAGACTGGTGAAGAAAGTGGAGTTTTATCTCAAATCAGAAAATGTTACCAAGAGTATAGAGGTAAAACCATTCCTGGTGGGACAGAGGGACTTCATCAGAGTGGCTTCATCAAAAGAAAGCTCTTCCTTGAGTGACCCCTCATCCAATAAGAAGCAAAAGGAGTAATAACTGAGCACAAGTATGACGGGAGATTGTGAAAAACGGATCCTAGGGTCCCAGTAGACCA
This sequence comes from Pedetes capensis, assembly GCA_007922755.1. NCBI lineage: Eukaryota > Metazoa > Chordata > Mammalia > Rodentia > Pedetidae > Pedetes > Pedetes capensis. The sequence continues at coordinate 420,021 of VMDO01000020.1, read as the reverse complement.
CAAGCCTAACTGGAGTAGAGGCAAATAACTGAACAAGAGTGGGAGTAGGAAATGAAGATGCAATTGATTTCTTTGCCTTGAGAGGAAAGGCCAGGAAAATAGGGTAATAAAAAGAGGGGATGAAGGGAGGAAAGAAGGGAACATGGGAACTTCTCTCTGAGAAGGATGAGCCATTTGCCCCCTTTCAGTTGTGGAAAGAGTACTGGCTCACCCATTTCTCCCAACCTGCACCCATTCTGCCTCCAGGAGAGCTTCCCATTCAGCACCTGCCCTCCCCTACCTCCACCAGCCCAGGAGGGACAAGGAACAAAATCTACTTAATCAACAAACATTTTTGTAGAGCTTACTCTCTGCAAGGCACCGTGCTAAGCACTTTATGCAGGTTAACTCAATCCTCATAACAAGGCTATGAAGTGGGTAATATCATAACTTCATTTTACAGAACAGGACACTGAGGCAGAGAGTTTCATTCATTTGCTCAAGTTACACAGCAGTGATGAAACAATTTAACCCTCAGTGCTAACACTGGTACCTTGCCTAGCCCCAGTTCTACCACGACCAACTGTATGAACTTGGCCAAGACCATTCCTGGTTCTGAGCCTCAGTTTCCACATCTGTAAAGTGAGAGAATTGGGCCAATGCTCTCCTAAATCCCTTCCAAAACCATAAAGCCAAAAATGTGTGATTCCTACCCTAACCACCCCCACTCCCTGGCCCCTTGCTGACCTCCTTGCCGCCCAACCTCAGCCCCAGACCCAGCCCCACAACTCCTGCTCGCCTGCCCCGCCCGCTCCCCGCTGGCTCGCGCGTGACTTTAGAACGCGCCGCTCGGTCCGGAAGGTCACCTCCTTCATCACGGATTCTATTTGCATCCGGAATCGCATGTACATGAAAAATGTGTCCGCGTGCGGCCCCGACTGCAGACGCAGATGAAATTCTGTGCCGAGCCTGATGCGCGGTAACCTTTGCAGATGGCGCCGCTATTGCTGAGAAATGGATTGCTTAATAAAGCGTATCATCCGGCATATTTGCTGCTTGGCTAGCCAAATAGAAGTTGTTTTTTGCACAAATTTCCTTGTCAAATTTGTCAATGTTCATGTCATTTTTGCTTTAGGTCACAGAGCAAGGTGCAAATTCCTGGCATCTTTACTAGTTGCAGCCAATTTCGGCGATTTCGGCGGTGACGAGGATTCTCTGAGGAGTCGCGTGCCTGAGCGCACTCTCCTGTCTGCCCCAGAGAGCGCAGCCTAGACACCTCCTCCAGGAAGCCCACCGGCCCGACTTTGATTTAGAAGGAGAGGTTCAGGGCCCAAGCAGAGGGCATCTTCCCTTGCCCAACGTCCTTACCCAAATGCCCCTCACTCTGAAGGAGGGAGGTTAGGGGGTGGGGTAGGAAGACAAGGCTTGGCTCCAGCCGTCCCCTGTACCACCTCCTCTGCCCAGAGGTGGCTTGTACCCTTCTTCCATTGCTTTCCCTGACTTTACAGCCAAACCAGGGATTAGTGGGAAGGGGAGCCCTCTTGCCCTTTCATAAGAAACGTTTGCCCCAAGACTCCACCCACACCCAACTCCAAAGCCAGACTAACCTCTCCCCTCCCTACAAGGGACTTCCTTGAGGCAAGGTGGAGGGGAGAAGGGCCCCAGCCTTTCTCTCCTCCCACTCTTCATACCCACTTCCCCCAGGGGAAAAGTGGACAAGTGGGTATGTGTGGGACAGAGGAAAATGGCAAGGAGCACAGCAATCTGGGCAGTAAGGGAGGCTGGGTTCCACCATCTGAGCTTCAATCAGGGCTTTAGGCCAGACCCAAGAAGAGGTTCGGACTACGCCTATGGAAAGGGGTCACCTGGGTGTTGAGGCAGAGCAGAGCTTGGTTGTGGGGGTTATCACTGTATTTCCACCCAGCTGACACCAACAACTAGCACTGGAGAGTGCTTAGGAGTGTGGAGCCCTTTGCTTGGGTCATCTCCTAAGATCAGCCTTCCACAATCCCATGGGGCATTTGCTTATATTGTACTCATTTTACAGATGCAGGATCAGCTCTAGGAGAGACTCACTTGGAGAGTTTGGCTGAGGCTGGTGGGCCTGTGAAGGGAAGGGGCTGATGACGAGAGGGCTAAGGAGGAGGAGGGGGATGGACAAGTGGCAGGGAGAAGGTGTCATGGGGTAACTGAAAACCTGTCCTCTGTGAGCTCCCGGAGAGGGAGGATCTGAGAGGTGGCCAACATTCTCGAAGGAGCTTGTGTATGAGGCCAGGTGGGAGATTAGGGATAGGATAGATATGAGAGGGGTGTATTATGGATAGGTGTCTGAGACATAAAATGCACAAGTGTAGAGACCTTGTGAGGACAGGTGTAGGGAGCCGAGGAGGGGGTATGAGAACTGCTGTGTCGATTTGTGTGTGAATGTGGGTATTTGGAGTGAGGGTCAGGAGCATGAGGGTGTGAGAGGTGACACTGAGTTCCAAGAGGCTGGACGTGTCTGTACTGGCTGCTGTACTACCAAGTTCAAGCCCAGAGGCTGACGCATAGGAAGAGCTTAGGATGTATTGTGTACTGACTGAACACAGACAGGAGTTGACTGGGTACTGTTATTGACCAAGGTAGGTCATCACAGTGAGTGAGTAGAGGCAGGTTTATCGTGACATTCTAAGGCAGTCTGGGTTCTCTGCATGCTGGGGCAAACTGAGAAACGGTCAGATTTTCTTCCCTGGTATAGGTGACCAGCCTGGGATGAGAGCCCAGTAAATTGGGGGCTGCAAAGCATTAGATGATGGCGGATGGGGGTAGGGTGGGGTGGGGGGAGGACTGCCGTCAGATTATTAATGGCTATGCGTTGACTCAATTAAATCCAGCCTGCTTTTGTTGGCAGGCCTCCGCAATTATGCATCTCATTACGGGCGGCCGCCCAAATGCATCCTGGGAGGAGACCAGAACTCCAAATTAACTTTTCTTGGCGCTGCGAGGGCTGGTTGGCCGGCACTGCCTGCATGACAGCCAATCAGTGTTGGCTCCAAGGGGGGCGGGGTCAAAAGAAGGGCGAAGGTTGGGGGAAGGTAGGCTGCCTAGCCTGGGATGGGTATAAGTAAGGTAGGCTGAGGACCCTATGTTCACCCAGAATTGAACTCCCAAGCTCACCCTACCCTCATCCTCTGCTACCCCAAGAAGCCTGCGTGAGTGTTTGGGCTCAGTGTTGGAGAGAGTCTGTGCTTAGTTCTTATTCTCTTTGTGGGTAAGACCCCAATGGTGACCACAGAGAGCCCAGCTGTCCTGGTTTCTCCACTTCCCATTGATGCATGACTAGGACCAAATCTATGTGCCTCTGCAACAGCACCAACCCTCCAAGAGACCTGGGAATTAAGGGCAGGAGAGCAGAGAAGACATGGTTCTGGATGGGAGAGACCACTCTGGAGGGCGACCATTCTGGCTTCTGCCCTGCAGGGTATCGCTGGTGTCTCAGGGTGTGTGTGTTTGTGTGTGGGTGTGAGCCTGCTCACAGTCTGCCTCTCCGGTTACACCAGAGTATAAAGCGCTTCATTAACCTGTCCGTCACTGCTTGCTTCTCTCCAGCTCTGCCCTGCAACAGCCCCTGCTGTGTTTGTTGCTGCACATTGCGCCATCCTGGAGCCACTGGTATTGCCCAGCCTCTCTCTACAAAAACGTGGCTCCTGTTGCCTCCTTGTTGTTGTTAGGTGCCATCAAGTCAGGGTCTGACTCATAGTGACCCTCTGTACAACAGATGAAACACTATTGTCAGTGCTTCTCTGCTATTCATAGAGTTTTCAAAGGCAGATTGTTTTGAGGGAGTGGGCTGCTGGGTCCTTCTCCCAAGCCTACAGCACCTGGTGTTCCCAGGTGGTTTCCCATCCAAGTACTAACCAGGTCTGACCCTGCTTAAGCTTCTGAGATCTGATGGATCGGATGCCACAGTGGTGTGGCTGCAAGCTGTTGCCTCCTCCTTGGGAACCCCTAAACATTCATGCCTTACTCAGAATAGTCTGGGGCCCAGTGTTGCCTGTGTGTGGTATGTGCATATGTAGAACTTTATTTTATTGTGTGTGTAGCCTTGGTAAAAGCCATCCATGAGGAGTGGCTGTCCTAAAAATGAGCGCACCCTGGGCTAGTATGAGGAGGTCTGGCTCTGAGCTGTACAACCTTGGACTTGTTATCTCCGTACTTTGGGCCTCAGTGGCCTCATCGAAACATTAGGTGATCTGATTTGGACTAGATGACCTCTGATGTCCTTTTGCTCTCTGGCTTCTGAGTTCCAATATATGTGGCTGATTCAGAATTGCATACTCAGGAAGCTGATGCAGGAGGATTTGAGGGTTCAAGGCCAACCAAGGCTGGGTATGTATCTTCTAGCTGTTTCCCCTCTTGAGAAGCTGAGGTATAGGGCAAGGGGCTATCAGCAGCCAGCTTGGTGGCACGTGCTTGTAATTCCAGAGAAGGACATGGAAGTAGGAAGATCACAAGTTTGAGGCCAGAGACAGCCTGCACAACTTAGTGAAACCCTATCTCAAGATAAAAACTAAAAAAGGGGCTGGGGTGCAGTTCAGCAGTAGAGAGTTTGCAGAGTAGGTGCAAGGCCATGATTTCAACCTCCTGGTACCACACAGAAAAAATAAATAGGGTTAGCTGAAGCAGTACCCCCAAAGCCCAGAGGCTGTCCTGACGTGGAAGGAGGTTGCATCTCTGAGATTCCATATGCCACCATCCACTGGAGTCCACTGTAGGAAGAGACGCACCCGTTCACATCCACACTAGCTTGCTATGACCAAATCCCGCAGAGCTGCAGATGGGCATGCTTGAAGTGGGCACCAGAGCAGAGGTACACCCAAACAGGTATGGGCCCACACAATGCCCACCCTGCAAAGGTTGCCCCAACATGCACAGTCACCTGAAAATCTCACACTTCTCACTTGTGAGGACTTGGGTTTGCTTCTCGCTTCCAGGCCCAGATAGGAAAAGAGGAATGTCTTCCATGACAGGGGAAGACTCTGCTCACCCCACTTGTGGTTTCTTTATTGTGTGTTAATGAAACCCTGTTTCTTCTGGGTGTTTAATTCTTTCCATCTATTATGTTTAGACAACTCATTAACAATCATTCGTTATAATTAGACTTCAATTTTAGGCTCTTTTCTCAGGGGAGGCAATGCAGAGCTTTTACACATATTTGCATCATAAACAGCTTCTAAGTCTCTTGGTGCCACTCTTGCCCTGTCCCACTCTAGCCACTATCCCTCCTCTTCTCTCCCTCTATCCTTCCCTGCTCTCTGTCAACTTCCTGCTCCAAAATGTAGGAATGATGGTTAAGGAAGGGGAACTGGAGTGTGCTTCCCCTAAAGTCTCTCTGGCCTCGGCCTGGCACTTGCTGAATGATTCTAATGTGCAAAAGTGGGTAAGGAGTGTCCCTACAGAGAGCCCTCAAACTGACTACCAAGGAGTGTCACCAGACTATCGTGCCCCTGGTTGTTTCCCAGAGCCCTCTGGCTGTTGGCTGTCTCAGAGTTCCTAGGTAGATTCATCCACATGTGGCTATGCCTGCCTGAGCAGACTAGACCCATGTGCACAGTGTATATATAGATGTGAACAGCCACTTAGGACATGACAGAGGGATTCTCTTGTGAGGACCTTTTTCCTGACTCTAGACTAAGGCACTGGCTCCCACTGCCTTACTTCCCCCGAATTCATTTCGGTTTAAGGACTCCTATTCCTTTCCATCTTTACTTGCAATATCATCGGATCTCAATTTAATGAATGAATGTTTGTTGACAGAATGAATGAATGAATTTTAGTGAAAACAGCATGGAAGCTATAGTCAGACTTGGTTCAAATTCCAACTCTGTGACTGACTAGCCATGTGCCATGTGACATGGCAACTGGTTTAACCTCTCTGAGCCTCGGTTTACTCATCTGTAAAATGTGGATAATGACGTCTGCCTTGCGGGGATTCTGTGAGGATGAGGGAGATGACTGAAAATGTAAAGTACTTGACATTTTATAGATACTTGACCTGTGGTGGCTATAATAATTAATACTAGTGAATGCTTTTATTAATGATTTATGAGTAAGTCTAATACAACCTGAGGAAAAGGCCTTGCGAGATCGTCCAGTGAGGTGGGCTTTTCTACAGCACCCTGGAGCTGGCAATGGTGGGAGCTGGGTACCTTCCTGCTCTACTGTTGGGCAGATCTCCTTAGGAGAGAGGGTTACTTAGACCCTGCTACCATCAGCCTCCTTATAACCTTCTTCATTAGCCCTGGAGCTGCTTCTGGAGCTGCTGGGCATCTGCTTCCTGCTTATCCATGGACACCGTCATGAGCCCCCACCAGGGAGTAGAGAGAAGGCAAGATGGAGGGCAAATGCCACATGGGGTAGGAGTACTGGAAGAAGGAGGCAGGAAGGCTGATGAGAGAGGCAGGGGGTGGAGGGAGGCTGGACTCCTCAGGGGCTTTGGGAACTGGAGGGAGCCACAGGAGGGGAGACAGAGCCTGAGAAGGGACATAGGGAAGAAGGATTTTCTATCAACAAAACAGCAGGACAGATTCTGACTGGTCTCTGGAAACATCTTCATCCGGTGCCTGGGGCCAGCTCCGAGCTCTTTTTAGCTCATTACTGGCAATTAGTCCTCTGGGCCCAGCCTGGGGGAGGGGGCATTATTAGCTCTCACTCCCCTGGACACACACCACACGCCATGAATCAAGTTGACAACTTTGCCGAGGCCTGCCCTCCTTGCCCTGCTCTGGGTGGGGAGCTGGAAGCACATGTCTTTGTGGATGTGTGAGTGCGTGTGTTCTCCATGCAGGTATCGCAGCGCAGAAAGGGTGAGCCACTTGTGAATATGAGGAAGTATGTGTGCATGGCCAGGGGATGTGTTTATAAACCAGTACGCGAGGATAGGAAATGTGTGTGTGCGTGATGGGGACAGACATGGGGTAGAGGGAACCTGTGATTTCTCATAGGCCTATAATGTCCACATACCTCCTGCCTAGATGGCTAACATCTGGGGCTGGGTTTCAGGAGAGAAAAAGAAACAGCAGGTCCTAGGATTCCTGCCTCAGCTCCATCTCAGGAGGGCTGTTCGTTGGGAAGGCCCTTTCTCTGAAGTGGAAAACTAAGATCCCATTTGGTGAATCTTAGAGGAGACACCCATAATTTTCTCCCCCCTCAAACCCTTTCCTTCCCAGGTATTTTAGCCCATCATGGACCAGTAGAAATATAATTAACGTGAGCCACAATGCAATTTAAATTTCTCTAGTGGCTGTAGTTTTTACAAAAAAGTAAAACAAAATAAGTAAAATTAATTACAATATTTTATTTGTACCAAAGTAGCCAAGAGAATACCATCTTAACATGTAATCAATACTTTTAGTGCAGTAGTCCAGCATTTTACATTCTTCTTTCATGCTAAATCTTTTGAAAATGATGTATACTTTTCACTTACAGCACATCTCCACTTGGATTAGCCACATTTCAAGTGCTCGAGAGCCACTAGCCACATGGCTAGTGGTTACCATATTGGACAAGATAGAAGTACAGCCTAGCTTGGCTGGTTCCCCACAATCCAGTGAAGAGTGTTGCGTGTGTTAGTAGGTGTTGGTGGGGACCATGACGTTGCTTAAGGGTTGGGCTCCATGAGTTCTGCATTCTCACTCTGTCAGAGTCTGCCCTTACACAGTCTTCAGCCTGCATTCCCCACTGGTGGCCTCCAGTTCTTGGTCCCAACAGTCACATGGATTCGGTTTTGGAGTCTTACTCTGGGAGGTTCTTCCATTTGTCTCACTTCTGTGGTTCCCACTGCAGGTGACAGCCCATTCTCTTCAGTTTTTGTGCAATCCCTTCTCATGAGTGCTCCTCCAGCCTGCTTCATCTAGGAGAAGTTGGGATGGCAGCAGGGAATCATGTAGAAACTGAAGTGGGCAGGGAAGTGGGAGAGAAAGGCTAGGAGAGCCTAGGGCTTAGGAGGAGTGGGGAGGGGAAGAAGGGATGGGTAGACTAGGAAAGGACCACAGTATAGAAGGTGACTTTTCAGCACCTTGGCCCTCTTTATCCTTTCAAATTTCTGTCTCTGCAGCCTCACAGATTTCTAGAGCCCATCTAGCCCACCCCCGTTTTGACCTTCCCCCTTTATTTCCCTCAGCCTTTCATCACTTCCACCTTGGCCTTGTATCTCTGTCTCTCAGCAACTCAGCCCTTCACCTCCTCAGCTCACTTCCGGTTCCCACACTTCCTCTTTCTCTGACTCCTCCCCAGCCCAGGGTGCTGGGACCAGGAGAAATTTGGGGAGTGGAGACTCAGAATGGGGCATGAGGTCTGAGCTGGCAGCATCTCTAGGAAAGAGAAGGAAGCAAGACCCTCCCAGTTTCCTCCCATCCTCTTACCCTCCTCCCACCCCTCCCCCACGGGGCTGCAGCGATTCCACAGTCTCAGGGCTTGAGGGTCTCGGGGCCCCTCACTAATGTAAGGTTATTGTAATTGATATGAAGGTAATTGATAATGTGTTACGGTGAATAATGTCTTCAATTTTCTGCTAAATCCCATTTTTGTAGCCATCTGGGCTCCTCCAACTGCCCCCCTGGGACGCTGGGTAATAGAGAGTAATTATTCTCAAGTCATTTACTTTTTCAAAGTGTTTAGTGCTTATCTGTTTTACAATTAAAATGGAAACGACCCTGATTCACTTCCTTTCTTTTTTATTTAAATAGCACTCACCCCCCCACACACACCCCTAACCCACACTCTCAGTCACACACAACCACACGAGTGAGCACACAACCCTCCATCATACACACACACACACACACACACACACACACACACACACACACTGTTTCCCTGTATGCAGTTACATCTCCACATTCAAAGACACAAAAACACATGCACGTTTTCTTTGCTGGTCACACACAAAAAGCACACATACACAAGGTTCCATTCAGACAGGGACATAGCCTCAGTGACCCAGATGGACAGACATACCCTTTTGGTATTCTCCTTAGTAGAAGGATTAGGAGTGGGCATTGTTAGGTGGGGGGCAGGAGGAAGGAGTCGCCTTGGATGTGTCTGAGTGTGCAAGGTTATTTGAATATGGAAGCTGGCAAGCAACTTGGTATACACACGAGTGTGCTCTAAAGACATAGTTCCGGGTGTGGGTTCTTATGAAGCTAAAAATTTGTGGGTTTAAAGCAGTATTATGAGAGCACATTCTTAGCTTTGCTTTTGTGTTCAAAGGAGTTGAGTGGGCAGGTGTGTATGGAGTGGGCATTCACACCCACTTACACACTGATGAAGGTCCCTGAGTGCAGCCCCAGCTGGGCCAGACTCCTCAGAAACAGGGAGAAACAGGGAGAAACCAGACTGAGGTTGTGACCTCACTGATCCCTCACTGAGTTGGCCTAGGACCCAGGAATCTTCTACCTCCCACCATGAAACCTGACCTACCTTAACTGCATGTTCCTTAGAGGGCCAGGAGAGGCAAGGGACAGGGAAATCAGGAGACAAGGACACTCACCCCACCCATTGCTGACTCCACCACGGGTCCTTCCTGACCCAGTTCCTTCTCCTTGACCTCTCACTGACTCTCCCACTGCTGGAGCCCCTTGGCCTCCTCACAGGCCCTCCCTGAGCTCCGGTTCTGGCTGGAGGTCTGGAGCCAAGAATGGTCCTCACTGACAGCACTTCCTGCGCCCACCTTGGCTGTTCCCCAACAAGAGGTGCCCCGTCAGGGCAGCCATCATCAATAGTGAGGCACTTACCTGTGGGCACCAAAGCACAAGGCCACGCACACTCCAAATCCTTCCACACAACCAGTCGTGCCATCTCTCCACCATCACCCAGGCCCGTGGGAGGACCACTAAGCCATTGAATTCACTGGGACACATCAGCCTGTCACTCAGGTGACCTGTGGAATGCAAGGTTAGGGACTGGTTCCCACTGTCCTGTTGGGGAAACTGAGTCACAGTATGGCCCAGTATGGCTATGAGCTCCACAGGGAGTCACGGTGCAGTGGACCCTGCGGCCTATCTGCTTTGCCCAGCATCTCCGGCTTCAAGCTCTCCAAGCCTTTCGCCCCGTTCTGCACTGACCTAGTCAAGACCTCCCAGCTCGGTAGGCCCCTGAGGTCCCAAGGAAAGCAGGTGTGGAGGTACAGCCACAGGGAGGAAGCGCTCTTGACAGGGCCTGCTGGCCCACCCCGCACCTTCTGGAAAAGCTCACCAATTCTGTTTTAATTTTTTTGTTTCTTTAGAGTGGGGGAGGGGTGGCGAATGCTTCTGCTTTTTCTCGTCTGTTGGTAATTGTCTGCCTTGGACTTCCTCCTCGCTTGGCGTCTGTCTTCCCACATCTGTCTTGTTTGGGGGTTGATTTCTGTTTTCTCTTGCTCTGGCCCCTATGGCGCGCTCTCTTTCCCTCTGTCTCTCCCTGTCCGTCTGTCTCCCCGTCATTCTGCGGGCCCATCTCTGCCGGCTCCCAGTCCGTCTGTCTGTCTGTCTGGAGGACTCCTCTGGCGGACCTCAGTCTATCTGTGGTTCTGTCCCTGCGCCTGCCGCTCCCTCGGCCCCGCCCTGACTCCCGGCCCTTCACACCTTCGCAGAAAAGTAAACATATAATTTTTTTTTTTTTTTTTTGCTGTTAATAGATTTAATGTTCATTTGTTGGTAGCCCAGGGGCAGAAACGCGTGACATTTCAAATAATTGTTGTTTCAGGGGTATCCTCAGGAGGGAAATGCGGCAAAAGTGTGGAGAAGATTTAAGCAAATGACTGTGTCAGCTTCTATTTACTCCTGACAGGATCGCCGGGGGCACGGCTGCGAGATAACCATTAGCGCGGCCGCCGATAAAGCGGGAGGCTGCATTTCTAAAGGCTCCGTGGCCATTACGGGAAAGTTAGTGTGAAACATGTTAAATTATCCCCAAAGTGGAGCGAGCGGGGGAGCGGCGGGCGGCGGGGGAGGGCGGCAGGCCGCGGCGTCCCCGCGGGGCCTCAGAGTAGAGACGCGGGGCCTGAGAGTAGAGACGCGCGGCGGCCGGGCAGAGCCGGACCGGGGACGGCGCCGCGCCCGCCGCCGCCGCCGTCCACCAGGGGGCGGCCTCGAGCGGCCCGAGCCTCAGTCTGCTGGGCAGGAGGGTGGGTGGGCGGCTGGGGGGGGGGGCGCCCTATGGTGCGGGCAAATTCTGCGCCTTCTCGCACCTGCAGACGCGGGTTCAGATCTTGGGACCCTCCACCCGCTCCAGGAGTGCCTGTCATCCCCGTGGGCCCACCCTGGCGCGGCCCCAGAAATCAAGGGTCTGGACACAGATGCCAAGAACCAACTCCATGGGGTCAGAGAAAAAGGCCTAGTTGTGGGGAGCCTGCAGCCATAGCACTGTGGAGTCCGATCCCCTCAGATCTTGGAAGCTAAGCAGGGTCAGGTGTGGTTAATATTTGGATGGGAGACCACCTGGAAACATGAGGTGCTGTAGGCTTGGGAGAAGGACCCGGCAACCCACTCCCAGAAAAGTCATTGAAACCCCTATCAATAGCAGAGAAGCAGTAACAATACTGTTTTGCTTGTTGTATGTAGGGTCGCTATGAGTCTGATACTGACTCGATGGCACCTAACAACAACCTGAGGCTTGGAACTGTTTGGCCTCCCCTCTTTTAGGGCCTCTACTCACTTAAACACACCGTTGTATGAGGGTAATGTACCTGCATGTGCTAGGGCCCAGGTTTGTGCAGCACTCTAGCTGAGAAGTGAGTTCATCTCCAATCCACCTGTAAGTAATTGGCTGGCCCTGCAAACTGAGCCTCAGTTTCCCAGTTGTAAAGTGGGAATAATATCTGCCCCTCACATTTCATTCCTTAAGGATTAAAGCAATGGGGCCTTGTAAAAGTGGCATTGTTGTTGTTAGGTGCCATCAAGTTGTATCTGACTCATTTTTGGCTGATTGTTTCAGGATTGCCTCAGGAGTGGATTGCCATGTCCTTTTCTGATGTTTGCGGTGCTGGGTATCGAACCTGGGACCTCTGAGACTGCAGAGCAGCACTCTACCAAGTGAGCTAAATCCCAGCCCCAAAACTGACCTTAGAAACCATTAAATGCAATACAACTATTACTACTCAATGTTTGTTATGATCAACATTCTGCTGAACCTACAGGGGATATCAGGGCACAAAGGCCACCAGTGGATACACCAGTGAATGGGAAGCCAGATCCCAATCACAGTTTCCTCTAGTTTGGAGTTGCCTCTTCCACACCTCCTAGTTTTGCTCCTATTAAGCTGCTCCTGTCAGATCTTAGAAGCTAAGCAGGGTCAGGCTTGGTTAGTACTTGGATGAGAGACTACCAGGTAACACCAGGTGCTATAGGCTTGGGAAAAGGACCTGGCAACTCGCTCCCAAACAAAAATAAGCCATTAAAAACCCTATGAATAGCAGAGAAGCACTGATAATCATGTTTCGTCTGTTGTACATATGGTCTGTATGTCGACTCGATGGCACCCAACAACAACAACAAGCCACTTAGGATAAATAAATATCTGTGGGCTAGCCTAGTGGAGAAAGTAGTATTACAGGTGGGCATGCTTAACTGATAGCATGCCGAGACCAGAGCACTGGTGGCTGAGACTCTGTGCTAGGGAGGGGGGGGGGGACCACAAGAAGCAGGAGGGAAGAAGAGGAGTAAGGGACCACCTTCCCTCTCTCTGGTAACGCTCTTTTCAGGCAGTTTCTTCCTTCCTTCCTTTCTTCCTTCCTTTCTTTTTGTGGGGGTCGTTGGTTTTTGTTTTATTTTGGTTTTGGTTTTTGAGACATGGCCTCACTTTGTAACCCAGCCTGGCGTTGAACTCACAGCCCTCCTGCCTCAGCCTGCAGTGCTTAGATTATAGACATAATCCACTACAGGCTTGTGCCACCACACTGGGCTTCTTCCCTTCTTTCAGAAAAAAAAAAAAAAGTAAATATATTGAGATTTTGGCATCATCTATATTATATTTTAGGTCTTGAAACACAGTCTGTGGTGCAATGGCAAGCCAGCGCCTTAAAGAGCTGCCATTCATTTTGCATATTCACCCAATTCCGACACACTTTCAGGCTTCCAGGAGCTCTACAGTCCCTCCAACATTTTGAACCTCTCCTATGTGGCAGAATCACTAAAGCAAAGGAAGGCAAGACTCCCTTTGCTTTCCTGGAGTTCACTGTGGTGGGGGTCTACCACCTACAAATGATCGCTGCTCCTGGGGCTGCTGACATAGGTACACATACCAAGTGCTGCATATTCAGAGGGTGAGTGGAGACCAACTTCCTGTGGATGTCTGGGTGGTATTCTTGCATTTGATCTGGGGCTTGAAGGGTGGACTAGAATTTTACCAAGTAGGAGAAATAGGCTACAAACAACAAAAGCAACAGTTAGAATAATAGCAGTTAATCTGTGGCAAGCACTGTTATCAGGTGCTTCATACTGTTACATTTAATTTGTCATTACAACTCCAAGCAAATACTATTATGTACCTCACTTCACAGATAAGGAAACGAAGGCTCAAAGAGGTCCAGTAACTTGCCCAAGATCATGCAACTATCCTAGCATTGACAGCATTCCACCACCCATTCCAAGACTGATTTTGACAAGAGTTGGTTTGCCTTTGATGAAGGACATGTACCCCCTCCTCAACAGCTCCTTGTTTATTCAACTGTTTCCTACATGTCTCCTAGGCATCAAGAATTGAGATGGTCCTGGGAGTAAAAAAGTAAGATCTAGACCCTGTCTTTGAGCAACTCACAGTCCAGTGAGGAAGACCTTCGAGTTAGGCAACTACAAAGCAAGGTGCCAAATGCAGCTCTGAGAAGCCCAGAGTACTCTGAGCTGACAGGAAGGGCTCAAACTCAGATTTAAGGGATCAGAGAAGCTGGGGCATGATTTGCAAGAATTGAGACTGGGCAAAAGGAAGAGTTTTTTACCCAACAAGGTGAGACGTGGAATTCAAGGCAGAGGGCAAGTGCAAAAGAGCAGAGATGAGAAAGAACATGGCCCTCAGGTGCACAACACTTGAGGAAGTTCAGGGGGGTTGAGAAGTGGAGACTGAAGAGGTTGCCTGGAATCAGATCATATTGTGTCCATTGGACATGCTGAGAAAAGTGGCCTGAACTTAATCACTGAGTAAAACTGGATGAAATAAGGGATTACTCTCTCCATAAGGGATCTTCAATTCAAAGGCATCTCTCAATACTTTACAAAAATAAAGAATTTGTGTGTGTGTGTGTGTGTGTGTGTGTGTGTGTGTGTGTGTGCTTTTAGTATGGGCCACCATCCCATTCAGTGACCAGCCTAATGTCACCATAATTCATAAGTGGTTTTCAGTAGGATTTGACATCATATGCTTTCCTCATTATACTGTACCATCTCTCCAACATTACCAAGATTTGCTTTGCTCTTGTCCCACAATGGGAATCCTTGAACCCACATGTGGGTCTATATGTTAACATGGTGGCAGCTAAGGGCATGATAGAAATAGCTACTTAGGAGGCTGAGGCAGGAGGATCACAGGTTGAGGCCAAAGGCAGCCTGCACAATTTAGTGAGACCTTGTGTCAAAGTTTAAAGTAAAAGCCAAGTGTAGTGTCGTATGCCTGAATTCCCAGCACTCAGGATGCTGAAGCAGTTGGGTCCATGTGAGTTCAAGGCCACTCTGGTCTACATAACTGAGGTCCAGACCAGCATGAGCTACATAGTGAGACCCTATTGCTAAATAAATAAATAAATAAATAAATAAATAAATAAATAAAGGTAAGTAAAATTTTTAAATAAAAAGTAAAATAAGAGCTAGGGGTGCAACTTAGTGGTGGAGCACTTGCCTACCATGTGCAAGATCCTGGGTTAAATCCCCAAGTATTGCAAAAATTCATAAATACATGAATAAATAAATCAATAAATAACAGAAACTTATTTCTCAAAATCTGGAGGCTAGGAAGTCCACTATCAAGGTACTGGAAGATTTTGTGTCTGGTGAGGATCTAGTGCCTCATAGATAGACATCTTCTCATCATAACCTCATGTAGTAGAAAGGGCAAACAGGCTCCCCTGGGCTTCTTGTGTAAGGGAACTTGTCCCACTCATGAGGGCTCTACCTTCAAGATGTAATCACAGCCTAAAGGAGTCCCCTCTCATATTATTGCCTTTGGCAATTAGCGTTTTAACATCTGAGTTTTTAGGAGAGCCAAACATTCATGCCATAGCAACCAACATTCTTGAAGACCATCTCTTTTATAAGAACAGAAGACAGATACCTCTAGGAAGCAGACTGGGCTCGCTCGCTCTTTCTCTCTCTCTCTCTCTCTCTCTCTCTCTCTTTCTTTCCCTTCCTTCCTTCCTTCCCTCCCTCCCTCTTCTCTTTCTTTCCTTCTTTCTTTCTTTCTTTCACTTTTTTCTTCTTTCTTTCCCTTTCTTCCTTCCCTCCCTCTCTCTTTTCTTTTCTATTTCTTTCATCCCCCCCTCCCTCCCTCTTTCTCTCTCTCCTCTCTTTATTTCAATAACTGTCTAATCATTTGAGTGGAATGAAACAGAAGAGCCTGCCTCAAGAGAGACTGAGTCTTGCCAGTGCCCTGGTGGCATTCAAGCAAAGGCTAAAGCTCCCTCAAAGGGGACCATTGTAGGGAGCAGTGCAATCCCTGGCAGCTAGAATCACTTGAAGCCACAGTGCTCTAAGAAGTTTGTCCCCAGAGGAGAATAATTTCAGGCACTTTCAAGAGGATTATTTGTATTAGAAAGTAAAAAGTTATTCAGGGTAGACATAGGCTGTGAACCCATATTATGGGGAGGGCCACTAAAGGCAGAGGCAGCTGTAGGTTCTCCTCTCCAAAGGGTGTCTCTAAAGCTACTCCAACCCTCCAAACTCACAGGATCTCCAGGTGATCCACATCTTCTCCCATGGCAAAAAAAAAAAAAAAAAAGGCCCTAAAGGGCCAGAGCCTCATCCATCAGTGTGCCTGCTATGCCAAGTAGGGACTGGCACAGAGAAGGCATCTTTTTTCCTGCTCTGTTAAAAAGATACATATTCACTGTAAAAATCAACTATATAGAAAATACAAAGAAAGGCAAAAATAAAGCCCCCTACAGTCACGTAAACACTGTTACTATTTTAGTGACCATCCCAGAAGATACCTTTTTGTGCCTCTAAATAAACATAGATACAAGTATGAGATATAAACAGTGTCAAACTTTATGTTCTGCTCCATAATCTGCCATTTTAATAAATAACATATCATGGAAACCTTCTATTTCAACAAATACAGAGCTGTAGGATTGTTTTAATAGTTGCACTCTAGTCTACTCTTCCATGAACTGAGCCAGTCTTCTGTTGCTAAGACATCTAGGTAGTTTCCAGTTTTGCACTTTTATTTTATTTTATCTTTTTATTTATTTGTTTGTTTGTTTGTTTGTTTTGTGACAGAGTGGAACTCACTATGTAGACCAGGCTGGCCTCAAACTCACATTGATCCTCCTGCCTCAGCCTCCCAAGTGCTGGAATTACTAGCATATGCTACCACATCCAGCTTTTTACCCTGAGATGAATGTATTTGTGACAGATACTTTTGTACAATTATCTCCTTCGGTTAAATTCTTAGAAGTAGGATTATTAGATCAAAGAAAATGCACACTTTACAGTTGGGCATGCACTGTCAAATAACCTTCTCAAAAAGTTGTAGGCAGTCACAGTGGTACACGCCTGTAATCCTAGTGACTCAGGAGGCTGAGGCAGAAGGATCACAGGTTTCATGACAGAGGCAGCCTGTATAACTTAGCAAGACCCTATCTCAAGATAAAAAGTAGAACAGGGGCTAGAGGTATAGCTCACTGGTAGAGCACTTGCAAAGTATGAACAAGGCTCTAGGTTCAGCCCCCAGTACCACACACACAAAAAAGCTGTAGCACTGTACGAAAAGAGTATTGTCAGACCTTTACACTTTGCTTAAGTGAATGGGCTCTTTCTTCAAAGACAAAAGAGCAACAACAGAAACTGATTCCTCACGCCAGTTTCTATAAGTGTGAATGACTATGAAGATCTAAATGAGCCTTACACAAAAGTGTGTTGTGTACCTGTATGTTCTCTCGCTCCCTCTCTCTCATGTGGGGACTTGAACCCAAGGCCTCAAACTTACTTTGTAAGTGCTCTACCCCTGGGCTGCACTCTCAGCTCATTTTTTATTTTTTTATTTTGAGACAAGGTCTTGCTAAACTAAGCAGGCTGCCTCTAGCCTTGAACTCACGATCCTCTTGCTTCCACCTCTCAAGTCGCTGGGATGACAGACATGCACCACCATTCTTGGCATGTACTTGTGTTCTCTATTAAAACCCAAAGTTCTACCTCATAAGCTGAAGTCCTGCATAAATATTTCAAGAAAGGGCTATACTCTTCCCAAATCCTCTCCTGCCACCTCCGTGCAGGGATGAGGTCTATTTCAGCCTCCCTGGCCCCAAGGATACACATGCATTGCCAGTCTTGCCACTATCTCTGACCTTTTGGTCTGCTGGCCAAGATAGTTAAGGAGAGGAGAGGGAGGGCAGCTAGACTGGGTTTGCCTGAGGTGGGACCTCAAGTATTATCTCTGACTTGCCTCAGATGGCACTGCTTACACCATACCAGAGAGGCATACAATTGTGGAAACAGGGAGCAGATCATTCCAAATCACTGAGCTGGCCACAGATCACTCCAGAGGGGCCCAAAAGGGCAGAAAAGGGAAGAAGTTCTGTGGCACAGCCTCTTCCTGTATGTGGTGCCTATTTTACAGAATCCCCCATCATTCCTCTGTGCACCATCAGCCCATGGTCAGGACCCCTCCCACATATATCACCTCCACATGCACACATTCAGACATAATCCCACAACCCATATGCTTCCCTGTAAGCCACTTATACACTCCCATTCTCATATAATTTGACTATAATAAGTTTCTTGCCCTTACATCTACATCCTTGCATACAATCCATTCATAGAATTTGATGCTTATTCACATCCACTTACATAAACACATCCAGCCACCCAATATTCTTCACTCCTATGCAGTCTCACATTGATATACTTTGTCCCAAGGAAGCATAGTCACAGGTGCCTCCCAGTCATTGTAATTTATGCTGTTGCAATCACATCCCCATATCCTACAACCTACCTAATACCCCTATCTCACATACTCTCAGAGTCCCACAAAATTTAATCATGGTCATATCTTCACATCCTTGAATTTCTGGAACCCATATAGTTACCCAGAGAATCTTATAATGCCACAGTGCACCCAGTCTACCCTCCTTATTTTACAAGCAGGATATCAGACTCTGAGGGGGAAAATGTGACTAAGCCAAGGATACAGAATTAGTGGCAGCTCTACGGTGGTGAGTCAGATCTTGTGACTTCCAATTGCTCTTTCTCCTAAGGCAAAGCCCTTTCCTCTCATCATCTCTTTCAACCTCCTATGCCAAGCCTCCATACAGCTTTTCAGAAATATTCAAACAAAGCAAAATAGTTCATGGTGAGGCAAGCATCCAGGTGACAAGAACAAATATGAATTTGAAATACAAAGAAAAAGAGCCTGGGTTAGAATACTAAATCAAAGGACCCAAAGAGAATACATGTAAGGCACCTGGCACAAAGTAATAACTGCTGACAATTATTGGGCATTTACTATACACTAGGCAAAATGCCAAGTACTTTTCACATTATTTCATTTAATTTAAAAAGTAATCTTAAAGTATCATTATCTCTCTGTCACAGAAGAGGGAAGTAAGGCAGAGAAAAGGTAAGTATCTGACCCAAGGTTACTCAACTAGTAAATTTTGAGACCAAGATTACACCTTGCCCTAAATCCAAGTCTAGTTTTTATGTATTACATTGTGTTTCTTCCCTCAATAACAAAGGTCACTCTTTATTGAATCCTTACTCTGTCCCTATGCTATGTGTAGACAATTTCTATGCATTGTTACAGATAAGGAGACAGAGGCTTGGGAAGTGTTTAATGAACGTTTTATCATTATGGAGGGGAAAATGTTTAGTGTTTTATCATTATGGAGGGGAAAATTCTAACTTCAAAAACAAATTTTGCTTCATTTTATTGTTAGATAAGTCCTTCAGGTCATGTAAATATTTAGTAGACCTTATCATTCCCATTAACTGGTTCATGTCAAATCAACCTTCCTTCCTTACCGACCTGTAATTCCCTGCCTCTGTCACCCCAGTGCATCACAAGAAGAGAGCTCCTGCTGTGGCCATATACACAGTTTCTCTCTTCTACCAAGTAGAGGAAATCATACTCAGGCACAAATCTTACATACACTAATAAGACCCTGTGGTTTAATCAATCAACATGAACATTAGGGAGTAGAGTCAACATACCTAGGTTCCAGTTCTATCCCTTATTAACTGTAAGGCCTCAGGCAAATTACTTTCTCTGCCTCAATTCCTGAATTTGTAATATTGGAATAGTAATTCTCTCCTCTCAGGGTTGCTGAGTTTGAAACGTTCTAAGATAACACTATTGAAAATCTAGCATATAGTAGGCACTTAAAATTTGCCACCCACATCCTCACAGGGATATAATACCAGCATTCACACAAACTTATAGATAAGCCCATATAACATACCACACTGTAGTCATATACAGATCTGCTGGTGATGGACTATCAGAGTAGTTAAGAAAAAGGACTCTTTCTGGGCAAAGTGGTACACAACTGTAATCTCAGTGACTCAGGAGGTGGAGGATTCGAAGCCAGAGGCAGCCTGCTAACTTAGCAAAACCCTGTCTCAATACAAAAAATTAAAAAGGGGGTAGGGGTTCAACTCAGTAGCAGAGTACTTGCAAAGTATGTTCAAGATGTTGGGTTCAGCCTCCCAGTACCAAAAAAAAAAAAAAAAAAAAAAAGGTGGGGGAAAACTTGTAGGCAACATTGGACAACTCACTTAATAGCTTTTTTAAGAAAGAAAAATTGAACTGGGCCCCGCAGCTCACACCTGTAATCTCAGCAACTGGGGAGGCTAAGGCAGGAGGATCATGAGTTTGAGGCCAGAGGCAGCCTATGCAACTTAGAAAGACCCTGGTTTGAAACAAAAAAGGGGGAGCTTAGAGGTGCAGCTCAATGGTGGATCACTTGCTTAGCATGTGCAAGATCCTGGGTTCAACCCCTCAGTACTGCAAAAATAAAAAAATGAAAGAAAAAAGAGAAAGAAGAAAAGAAGAGAAAAAGAAAAAAGAAAATAAAAAATTAACAGTTAAAGACTTTTTCAGACAACCACAATATCATTATTACAACTACAACTACAAAAATGGGCAATAATTCTTTAAAATCATCAAATATCCAGTCCATATTCAAATTTTCCTGATTCCTCACCCATTGTTTTTTATATTTGATTTGTTCAAGTAAGGAACCAAACAAGGTCCATTCAACAATGTATTTGATGGTTCTCTCTCTCTTCCTCCCTCTTAAAAGTTTGGGCAACTATTTTTCATTTGAGGAACATGGATCCTTTGACCAGAATAATGTTTCTGTCCTTAAGAAAAAAATTTGGATATATTTCAAAACTTATCTTTGATGCACAAATAATACATGTTTATATATTCCCCCATCACCACTACCTCCCATGCTGGGGACAGAACCCAGGATCTTATACTTGCTAGACAAGTATTCTACCATTGAGTTAAATCTCCAACCCTACGAATATATTCTTGATTGTAAGAAAAAAGAGCATTAAAAAAATCAAACTATCAAGTGAAAGCCTGCCTTTACCAGCCTCAACTTCATCTCTTCCAATTTTTCTGTCTCGGCTTTCTCATCTTTAAAATGGGAAAAACTCTCTTCCTAGAGTTACTGCAAGAATTAAATTATACAGAGTTTGGAAGCACTTAGCTCATTGCGTGGCTGACAGTAATCGGTCAGTTAAAGTCGCCCATAATGGTTTTAGTCGTTGTTATTATTATCCTGGCAAACGCAGCAGAGCCGCTCGCTCTGTGCGCATTCAGCACCCTGGACAGAGGCGGCGGCTCGCGCCCTCACTGCCTGGCCTCAGCGCGCTGGGGGAGGATCGGTAAATAAAACCACCCGGCTTCCGTCGGGCCCGCGCAGCCAGTGAAGGGGAAAGAAATCCGGGATTTTCTGAGCTGCCTGCTCCAGCTCCGCGTCTGGCGGAGACAATTACTCGGATACGCTCGGGCTGGTCTCCCCGAGGCCCCGGGTCATTTCAGACCTGGACCCGTGTCTTGGGCAGAAGCCCGGCCAAGCAGAAGGCTAAAGCCAGTGCCTCAGTCTCCCGGGTTGCAAAATAGCCAGCCCGGACAGTGCGGAATTCGCCACAGGAGGCCCCCATGGGGACCTCCTCCCCGCCCAGCCCCCACTGTCCTCTCGGGTTCAGGGGAGCGGTTGGGGTGGGGAGAGCGGCCTCCGGAAGCTGGCCTAGAGCACAATTAGCAGGGAGCAGAGACGCCCTCGAAGGCTGATTTAATTAGGTGACACGGTGCCAGGCAGGGATGCGGGGGGGAGGGGAGAGCAGGGTCAAAACATTTTGTAAAAATCTGTTTCACAAACGCTGCTGCTCCCCTCGGGCCAGAGAAAGATTACAGCGTCTTTGGTGTCGATCAAGGCTGGCAAGAGGCGGCAGGAGTGCAGGGAATTTCCTCCTCCTCAGCCTCTCTTTTTTTCCAGTGCCCCAACAGTCCCAGGAGCCATCAGCTCCGCCGGGGGCGGGTTGGGACTTGAGAAGAAGGTGATGACCTGGGAAATAGATCTCTAAAAGGGGGAATGAAGGGTCATCTGATACACATTCACATGAATAATACTAGCAGTCTTGCAAGATCTACTTGCCAAATAAAGTTATCATTTGATGCTATTATCAGCTGTCTGATGTTGGTTATTTATATTCTGTGCCTCAGTTTCCTCATCTGTAAAACAGTAAGGATCCTTCTAGAGTTGGTGTGTGGCATAAAGGAAGCAGGTATGTAACAGTAAGCACTTAATGCTTTGGCCTGTGGCCCTACCACCCAGACGTCCAATCCCATCAGATCTCAGAAGCTAAGCAGAGTTGGGCCTGGTTAGTACTTGGATGAGAGATCACCCGGGAACACCAGGTGCTATAGGCTTTGGAGACAGACCTGGCAATCCACTCCCAAAAGACAATCAGCCATCGGAAACCCTATGAGTAGCAGAGAAGAACTGACATAGTGCCAAACATGGCACGGTGTCGGATAGTGTTTCATCTCTTGTACATAGGGTAGCTATGAGTCAGACCCAACTTGATGGCACCTAACAAGAACAAGAATAATGCTTTATTGTTACTACTACTACTATTATTGTATTACTATTAGAGGTCAGGCCTGCAGCCACACAACTGTGGCATCCAATCCTGTCAGATCCTGGAAGCTAAGCAGGGTGGGGCCTGGTTAGTACTTGGATGGGAGACCACCTGGTAACACCAGATGCTGTAGGCTTGGGAGAAGGACCCAGCAATCCATTCCCAAAAAACAACCAGCGATTAGAAACCCTATGAATAGCAGAGAAGTACTAACAGTGCTGTTTCTCCTATTGTACATAGGGTTGTTATGAGTCAGACACTGACTCGATAGCATCTGCCAACAACATTAGATGCCAGGCAAGTTTCTTAACATCTTTTGTCCCTATTCCTTATAAAAACCTTATGCCATAAATATGGTTATCCCCATTTTACAGATATGGAAACCGAGGCTCAATGTTTAAGAGATTTGCTGTAACTACCTGTTCAAGGGCAGAACTAGGAATTGGACTTCGGACTTTTCAAAGCCTGTGCCTTTTCACCACTCCACTGCCGCCTCATTTCCCCACTTGTGGCTTTATCTCAGTTGACCTTACTGGACCTATCAACACAGCTGTGAATGCCTTGCTCCACTTATGACTGGCACAACCAAACCTCACATTTATGTGGCACTGACTCACAGGAAGCATACAGCACACACACATGCACATACATGTGTCATGAAAGACAGCCACAGAGACTGGGCACAGTGGCACACACCTGTAATTTCAGCAGCTGAGGAGGCAGAAGCAGGAGGATCACAAGTTCAAGGCCAGAGGCAGCCTGCGTAATTTAACAAGACTCTTATCTCAAGATATATTTTTTTTAAAGGGAGAGGATGGGGGTGTGCAGCTCAGTGGTAGAACACTTGCAAAGTATGTTTGAGGCCCTGGGTTCAGCCCCCTAGTACCATGAAATAAAGAAAGAAGACAGACAGACAGACAGACAGACAGAAAGAGAAAGAAAGAAGAAAAAGGAAAGAAAGAGAAGGAAAAGAAAAGAAAGGAAGAAAACAGTATCACCCTCCTGTGGAGGGAAGCTCCCAGACTCCTCACCTCACTCAGAAATAAAGCAATCCACACACAAGTGTCAATTTGCCATTGGTCACATGCACAGCAGTCCATCACAAGGGAAAAGGATTGTCCATTTCAGAAAGTTACACCCAACATCACAAAAGAGATTCCAAAATGTGCAAATACACAGATACACAAAGCATGCAATGTTGTCACATACAAAAACACCAAGGTAGAAAGATAGGAACAACTGCATACACAGTCACATATACAGGAAAATAGGTTTTTGTTTGTTTCAGGTTTTTTGTTTCGGTTTGGTTTGGGGAATTTTTTTTGTAAGACACCATTTACACAGATACACACAGGGATACAAAACCACAGCATACCTACCCCACACTGTCACACACCATCTCATGGAGAAGTATAGCTACATACTCGCAGTAATAAACACAATACACTCATGTTTGAGAGAGACAAGTGACAGAATGAATATCAGTCAAAACACAGTCTACACACACATACTTCCCAGACACACCTATCCAGATCAATGGAGACAGGGAACCATAATCTCGCAGTCATACACCCACATGCACACAAACATACACAGTCTCAGACCCTCTGGAAGCTGGCTTCCACCCAAGAGTTTCCTGCCTCCCAAAGTCTTCAGGGCACGAGAGTCAATTGACTCCCTTCTCCTCCTTTCTCCCAGCTGAGCCCAGGGCAGCAGGAACACAGTCCTCCAGCAGACATGGGGAGGGGAGCCTGGACAGCCAGTCTTGAGGACATCTTGTCTATCATCACAGCCAGCCCAAACTGGAGCCAGCCACTGGGACTTGGGGGCTGTCCTCCCACCTCCCAAATTCATTCCTGCCTCAGCCCCCAGCATTTCAGTAAAAAGCAAATGGATTCACCAGCAACCTCCTTTCCTGGGGAGCAAGGGGTGTCTCCTCAAACCTCTGCCCCACCTGTTGTCACCTACCTGTGCAGGTGCTCTGTCTCAGCAGCTCAAAGATCCAGCCTGAGCAAGGTCCCGAAGGCAAGTGGGTGGAGCCTGGTCCATTCTCTACACCCCCAGTTCTAGCTCCCTGTGCAGCTGCCCCCTCTGGCTCCAAGCCCCCTGGGCAGCCCCTCCCTGCCTGCCGCCTGCTTGCCCAGCACTGTGTCTCTTCTCTGAAAACCAGACTAGGGACTGGGGGGAGGGGGGAGGATCCCAGGAGAGGAAGTGGCATCTGACGGCCCCAGCACCAAACCTGGGGGGCTGTAGGGGGAAGGGGAGGAGCAGGGAGGCTTCTCATTGTGTGAGGGAAATTTTATTTTTAACAGATGCTAAGGCAGATGGCGCAGAATTAACAGAAAATGGGAGAGGAAAGAGAGGAAGAACATTACTGACTCCGGAGAGAGTGGACATTAAAAAAATAAAGAATAAGGGAATGAAAACAAGTTTAAGTGCTCTCTCCGGGGGGGAGGGGGAAGGGAGGGAAGCTGAGAGAGGCAGAGAGGGACGGAGCAGCGTGGTGATAACCAGAGGCGTGAAATTACAAAAGTAAAATTTGTGGGACTCGGGAGGGGCTGAGAAGGCCCCAGTTTCATTGCAAAACTCACTCAGAAATTACTGATGTGATGTTTGAGCTTTTATCATTAATAATAATCGAGAGGGGAGGGGAAGACAAAAGGACTCATGGGCTGGGGGAATCTGAGGCACCAGGAGAAAAGGGGCTTGAGCCCTGAGGGAAGGGTGAGAGAAAAGTCATCTCTGCCAGAAAAGGGAAGAGAAGGGAGAAAAACTCTGGGAGGTGCAACAGAAGCAGATACCTGGAGAGAGAGAGTGGAGTGAAAGAAAAGGAAAGAGAAGGAGAGAAGCTGCAGAAAAAGGGGTAAAACAAAAGGGGGGGGCGGAAGGAAAAGAAGACAGAAGATTCAGAGATGGAGGAGTTGAGACAAAGAGACAGAGATAGCAAAAAACAGGCCGGGCCAGGGATGGGGAGAGATGGGGCTAGAAAAACAGCGTCAGAAACAGCGAGGGACAAAACACACAGGGACACTAGTGGGCAAGGAAAGCAGCCCCAAAGATGAATGCATAGTAGTCAAAGTGACCAAAAGCAGAGACCAAAAGACACAGGAAGGAGGACAAAGACAAAAGGGCAGAGGCCCCGACAAACAGAGAAATGGATGATGAAAAAGAAAGAGACAGGAAGTGAGAGAGACAGACACAGCTGGCAAAAGGAACAGAACAAAATGGAGAGAACAAAAACTAAGGCTGACTTTAAAAAAGACACAAAAAGAGTTAGAAAGACAGAAATTTCAAGAGACAGAAATGGACCCACGCAGTCAAGCTGAGAAAGAGAGGTGACAGAGAGAAAGGAAAAAGGAAAACTGAGCCAGAGGCAGAGAGAGACAGAGATACAGAGAGGCTGTGGGGGAGACAACAGAGAGGGCAGGAAGGGAGGAAGGGATGGGAGACAAAGAGGAATGGCCGTTTATCTCTCCTCCCAAATTAATTGAGGCTACATCAGCCTGAGCCACTAAAACGGAGCGATTATGAATGGGTTAGTCAC
Source organism: Pedetes capensis (assembly GCA_007922755.1). Lineage (NCBI taxonomy): Eukaryota > Metazoa > Chordata > Mammalia > Rodentia > Pedetidae > Pedetes > Pedetes capensis. Next base: position 394,179 of record VMDO01000020.1, on the reverse strand, counting down.
AGGTGGAGTTAAAGGCCTTCAGAGGGATATTAGCCAAAATTGAGTGGCTTTTAATTTCTTTCTAACGAGAGACTGTGGCTGGGGAACTAGGCACCGCCTCCGCTCAGCTCCACTGCTAAACACGGCGTGGGGGCGGCCCGGGCCACTCACCACCTGACCTGTGTGGTACAGGCAGCCAAGTGGAAATGGCCATGCCTGCAACACGCCTGCAACATGCTTGTGACATGTCTGCAACACGCCTGCAACAATGGTGGGAGCCTGAAAGGGGGGAAGAGGTCAACACCCTTGGAAATGGCCTGGCTGAAGATCACACAGAGGCAGGGGCAGGGGCTGAGCAGTCTGGGATGCAAGGGAGAGTGAAATGGGCAAGCAGGGGTGGCTACTGAAAGTCCTGCCATTGCCACTGGTTCCCCAGTTACCCCTGACCCCACTTCAAGGAAGGCACCCTCATCCAGGACTGCTTTTCTCCACCAGGAAGACATCAAGACATCATGATTTAAAGTACTACTGCCTACTTATACAAGTGACAATGATAACCTGAACTCTGGGAGCAGAAGGGTGAGTGCAGAGAGTGTTGAAATATGAATTTCTCATTTGCCTTCCTAACTCATGGCAGAACCCTACACTGCTGGACATAGTGGCACACACCTGGAATCCCAGCACTTTAGAGGCTGAGGCAGAAGGATTTCAAGTTCCAGGCCAGTCTGGCCTACATAATGAGACTCTGTCTTTAAAAAAAAAAAAAAAAAAAAAAGCAAGCAAGAAAAAAGAACCCTGGGCACTGCTTCTCTTGCTAAACCTCAGTTTCCCTATCTGTAACATGAGGGAGTTGGGCTGGGAAGGTAGCTCAGTGGTAGAGTGCTTGCCTAGCATGTGCAAGGTCCTTGGTTTGATCTCCAGCACTGAAAAAAAAAAAAGAGCGAGAGAGAGAGAGAGAGAGAGAGAGAGAGAGAGAGAGAGAGAAAAGAAAAAAAAATGTAAAATGAGAGAGTTGAAGTCTCAAATTCCTTTCAGCACCAACAGGCTCTGTTCTACACAGGCAGATTTCCTTTTCCAGCAGTCTCTGCTGCTGTGCATGGGACATGCAGGAAAGGATATGTGATCCAGGTGAGCATTTGTGACCACTTGAATAAAGTATGTGGACTGAACAGAAGGTTCCTAATCCAGAGAAGAGGGAAGAACAAAGGGGCATTTTGGAGCCCAGCCTGGGTATAGCTGGAGGTGGGTCATGAATGGTGGATAGAACTGGAGGATAGTGGACATTTTTAGTGGGGAAACCAAGAACAAAGGTGTGGTGGTGAACCCAGGACAGACCTGACTCTCCATGGATATATGGTGTCAAAAGGCAGAGACAAGAGAGGAGACAGTGGGCTGTAGTCACGCAGGGGTGTGAGGCTTGAATGAGAACATGGAGCTCCACCCTGTTGCATAGAGCAGGTTTCTGAACATGAGCAGGAGAGCACTTGGGGATTTGAGGTATTCAGGGGAAAGTCCCTATGTGGGAGGACAGGGGGAGAACATGGAAACAAGTGAACAGGTGGGGGAAGCTGAGTGAAGAGAAGAAAGGACAGGTATAAGGCAGGACTTGGTAACTGACAAGTGTGGGGCTGAGGATAGGACACACATAAGAAATGACCTTGAACTGTTAAGGCCAGAGCCTTGGAGAATGTCATGCCTATAACAAGATGGGTAAAGTTGGATGGGAGCTAAGGTAAACACCAAGATGTTGGCTTCCATCTAAAAGTAGAAAGAGGCTGAGGGAGCAGTGTGGTTCAATGAAAATGCATTCAGCTAAATATCTAGGAGGTCCTGCTTCTTGTTCCATCTCAGCCATTAATGAGTTGCTAGACCTTGAACAAGACACTCCTCTTCTCTGGACTTCAGTTTGTTCATCTATAAAATGTGGGCTCAAGTTTTCGCTCTGGGCCTATGGGTCTGAGACTCAGAGACAAAGCCAGGAACAGAGACCTGCAGGGAAACAGAGACAGGGATTAGAAGACAGAGGGTGATGAGTCTCACTGCCCTCAGGTCCCCTGAGCCAACAGCTGTGCCCCCTCCCCCTCGCAACTCCATTAACACTCAATTAGGGGGCCTGATGGGCTCGAGCCTGGAGAGCCCCCCACCTCACACACAGGCAGTCCCCATTCGAGGGTCGGTCTGATGAGCCCATGGGGAGAAGGCTTCACTCAAATTTACAACTAACTCCAGTTTGCTCCTGGCCCCTGCCTCCTCTCTCTTCTTCTGCCCAGGGCAGAGCCTGCAGGGTTGGGGAAGATGGGGGAGGATAGAGGAGGATGGAGTGGAGGATGAAGAGGGAAGAAGGGGAGGGCAGTGCCCAGGCAGGAGACCCAGAGATGAAAGAGAGTGGGCCCAGGAGCAGAGGAAGTGGGAGGGGAGAAGTGAGGAAGAGCCGTGAGAGTGTGAGAGAGAAAAATGACAGGCCCTGAATATTGGGCGCCCTCACTTTAAATCAAGATAAAAGACTGAAGTGGAAAATGAGAGTCCAGAGAAGCCCCGGACGGCTCGGGGCGCTAATGGAAACACATGGCTGCCGGCTGCGGGCTTGTCAGCTTCCCCCGGCGCTGCCATTCCCGTCTGATAATCCGGCCTGCCATAAAATTAGACTAGCAAATACCTCCTGACAAAGATGCATGTTTCTCTCTATTGTGCCATCATAAAAAAAACTCCGCTGGTGACTCGGGGAGCCGCAAACTTCAATTTAAATTTACAGTGCTGCGGAAGGAAAGTGATATGCACTCAAAAATTTTAATAACCTATTAAGTTACGACTTCAATTTCATTTTATGAATATTTTCCTTGGGGAGCACGGCTATCACAGAGAAAGATAGAAATTTAAAAAAGATAAATAGTGCCATTAATCTCCAACATTTCTCTTCCATTATCCTTGAAAATTAGGAGTTATTTTTGTTCAGATCTTCATGTAATTAGCTCCCTCCACTTGATTCACTAGCCAGAAAATGACCATGTTCAGAAAATTAAAAATTTGTCATTAAGTGGAATTTAACATAATATCATTTATCTTTATCTATTCCCCAGCTGACAGCAGGAAGCCTTGGCTGCCTTACCGGCTGGTGTGTCAGAGTGGGGAGGGACTGCTGGGGAGAGACACTGGGAGAGACAGAGACAGAGACCCAGGGAGGGAGAGAAGGCTGGTGGAGAGGTGGCCAGAGAGCAGTGAGGAAGAAGGAGAGCAGGCCTGGGGAGCTGAGGTCCCAGCCTAGCAGGGTGGCAGAGGAGGTAGAGGCTGCTGGTGGTGGCAGAGCGGGGTCCAGGAACAGGGCAGGCGGGAGGAGTTGGGGCTAGAAGAGGAAAGACAGAGGCCAGCGGCAGCACATGCCCAAAGAGGAAGGTGGCTGGAAAGCAGGGCTGGAGGGACGAAGTGGCTTGGGAGGACACAGACCCAGCAGAAGGAAAGAAACCTCTAGAACATGGGGCTGGAGATGGGGTGGGAGAGGTGGGGCATCACAGCCTTCTCTATCCAGGGGGACCTGGAGCTGCTCATCCTGACCACAGTCTGGCCTTGAAGGAAGAGAGACAGCAAGAGCCAGTCCAAGAGCCTGAGGAGGTGAGGAAGCAGTGAGAGCGGGAGGCAGGGGTGGAGTGAGGCAGCCAGAAAATGTGAGTAGAGGAACACAGACAGACAGACTGACAGAGGGGCTCTATGAGCCAACTCAGGCCCCAGGAAGGCTCTGTTTTAGGCCCCTAGAAAAGCCCTGAACTTCTCTCAGGGCTACATGGTTCTCTCTCCTCCCCCTTCCCCTAAAGAGCCCCTGGCCTGTTCCCTACCCCACCCCAGTCAAAAATCATCCAACAAACCATTCAGACCTGGTCCTGGGTGGAGAGAGCTGTGGCCAAGCCTGAGAGACTGAGAATTGGATAAAGGGATTAAACAGCGGCACATTAGTGAGAGATTTAGAGTGTAATAAACCCATTTCATAATAATATGTGCGTTGGGGCCAGCGATTCATCATCACAGGAGCCTGTACATGGCGGGGGGAGCACTGACCTGCCAGGAAGGGACCTGGATGGATGGCTGAGGTTTTTTTCCTCTGGATCTCAGGATGTGGGCAAGGGGCACAGACAGACCCTTGGGGCAGGAGCAGGGCACAGAATGTGGAGGGTACCTTTGGTTCACATTGTACAGGAACCAATCTGAGGGTGCTGCTGGGAGAAGCTAGGCTCCAGAAGAGGCCAGGGAGCCTGAGAGAGTCCCCTGAGCACCCAGTCTAGGACCTCAGCAGCAAGAATGAAAGGATTCCCTGAGGGCAGGGCAGAGACTGCTCCAAACTGCAGAGTCCACAGCCACACTCAGGACCCAGCAAGTTGAAGCCTCCCAAATAAGCCCCCTGGTGCTCCCTGCTAGGATGCTTATCCACTCTTCCCCCTAAAATTCCGATCCACCCAGAGAGGCCATGCCCTCTACCAAGGCTTCCCCAAGTCCCCTATACAACTCTTCCACCCTGTAGAACCCTGCAGTTCTTCCTGGAAGTGCTTAGGCTTCAGAATTAGAGTTGGGTTCTGAATCCTGGTTTTGTCACTTACTGGCTACTGGATCTTGGCAAGTGACTTCACTTCTCTGAGCCTCAGTTTCCTATCTGTCAAATGTAGATAATTAGGTGTCTCTCATAGGATCATTATGAGAGTCAACTGAGATAGTGGGTTTGAAATTATTCCATAAGCAGAAAATCTTGGGAAAATGTTATTACTGCTATGATTCCCCCACATTTTGCCCCCCACTCCCAGACAGCTTTGTGACACTGCTCCACTTATAGTCAGGGAGAATTTTATCACCCTAACTGGACTCAACTTATTCAAGGGCTAAGACAAAATAACCTGTTGGTTTTATGGTTATTTAAACTCTCCTTTTACTGGGGCAGAAGAAAACATCTCCTGCTGTTTATTTCCACTAAAGAAACAAGTAACCAGAATTAAAAAACACACTTTCCTCTGGAAAAGACATTGAGAAATAGGAATAGCCCACTGAGTCTCAGTTGTCTTGAAATATTGGGGGAAGAAGAGGATAAAACCTGGAGATGCCAAGAAAAACTGGAGATGGCTTCCTAGGAGAGAGGCCTGAGATATTTGGGCTGCAATTGGCAACAATCTGGGTGGCCCAGAGAATGTGGAATAGGAGGAGTGGGGATATCAGATGACATTTTCCCAAGACCCTGAAATATTTGCCATCTTCTCTTCTTCCATTGTCTAGGTACTTTACCCTCTACACTCATCCCAGACCACCATGTTCCACCTGTTGAAGCTATGCTGGCATTTCCCCCACCACCATCCCAGAAGGCCAAGTAGGGGATGGGGGGGATTCTGCTCTAGTTGCAGTACAGAAAGTTCTACCCCCAGAGGGTAACTTATGTCTTCTCCAGTCTCCAGTCTGCTCCCAATTTGGACTCAATTCAGTGTCAAACTCTGATTAATTTCTAGGGACACAGAAATTAACTATGGTAATCCTACCCCAAATAATGGAATCATCTTGAACCCTCTGTCCAGCCCAAGTCACCACTGATTCCTCCAAACTCAAACGTTTCACTCCCAGATAAGTTGGTTAAGATCATCATTGGTCTGCCTGCCCACCCCCCACCGAAATCCAATTAAATGTCATTACCAAGTGCCCCAGCTTCTGCCAGAGGTCTTCCAGATCCCACAAAAGAATAGGGATGCAAAACTAATTCTTGCTTTCTTCTGAAACTCATGCTAATATATTGTTCACTTTTTTTCCTATAAATATTTATTACAAGCCTACCAAAGTCAAAGGCAAGTATCTGTAGTATAAAGTAGTAAGGGGATCCTAGGTTCCCTCTGAGTAATCCAGACCTGGTGTGCCAGAGTGGGGTGCCAGAGAGGGACAGGTCTCTGCAAACTGGCAGAATCAGGATTACTGGAGCTGGGCAGGTGCCGGAAGAGATTCAATAGGTCAAGCCTCAGGGACTGGCTTGGCCAGAAGAAAGACATACATGAACAGATACCTAATCTATAACTAGTTAAAAGGTTAGATATCTCCTGCAAAGGAGGAAAATAGTATTTAAGGAACATCTACTCTGTACCAGGAATGAGTTAGCAACTTTCATTAGCGTTATCTCAGTATCCCTTCCCAACATCCTTAGAGATAGGTGTTATTATCTCCATGTATATAGATGAGAACCAAAGTTCATATAGCTAGGAAATAGCAGAGCCTAGCCTTGAAACCAGAACTGGTTGCCTCTAAAATCTATGCTCTTTCCTTTACACTGTGATGCCAAGTATGTTGGGGAAAAGAGGAGCGGCCCAGTTTGTTGGAGCAGAGTGTGTGGAAGGGATGTGGAATCTATGCCACTGGGTCACTGCCTGCAAGCACGCTGCACTATTTCTGAGGCTGAGGATCATCCCTACCGGAGGCCTGGGGCAAGGCAAATCTCTCCCTGTGGGTCCCTTGCTGCCCAGGCCCTTGGGAATTCAAGAGAAGCAGGGAATGGAGAGAGGCAAGGCTCCAGCCACACGCTCCTTCAGTGTCCCTCTTTCTCCCAATTCCCAGTTTTTCCTTCTCCCATTTGAGCCTTGAGAGTTTTCCTTCCAGGCCCCCCTACCCTCTGGACCTAGAATCCTATTCGATCCTTCCCCTCACAGTCAATCATCCCCACCCCCTGCTGTGTGGTTTTTACCTCCACCCCTTCTCTCCCTAAGTTCTCTGCTCCCACTAACTACATCACCAGTGACCTCACCAAAAAATATATAGTGATTTCATTTTTCTTTTCCTTTCCTGTTTTTGAAATAGGTTCTCACTATGTCACCCAGGCTGGGTTTGAACTCTTGATCCTCCTACCTCAGCCTTCCGAGTGCTGGGATTTTAGGCATGCAGCACCATGCCTGGCTCCAGTGACTTCTTATAGGCTTGTAAGCCAGCTCTTTTGCTCACTAGGTTGGTAAGTTTCTTTTGAACTTCAGTTTCATCATTTGTCAGATGGAAATGATGACAGTACCTACTTGTAATTCAGTGAGATAAAATCAAGAAAGAACACAGTACATGGTACACAGTAAACACTTTCAAAATATTGACTTGTAGCTGGGTACCATGATGCCTATAATCCAAGTGACTCAGGAGGCTGAGGCAGGAGCATCACAAGTTTGAGATCAGAGGCAACCTGTACAACTTAGTGAGACCGTGATTCAAAATTAAAAACACAAAAAACAAAAAAGGGGCTCAGGGTGCAGCTCAGTGGTAGCAGACTTACCTAGTATGTGGATGTGCTAGGCCCTGGGTTCAATGCCCCCCCCCCCAATACTGAGAAGTCTCTCCCTCCCCCTCCCTCCCCCTCCCCCTGTCTCTCTTTGGCTGGAGTTTATGGGTAAAGGATGTGGCAATCCACCCCCAAAGCAATCCCAAAACAATCAGCCATTGAAAACCCTATGAGTAGCAGATAAGCATTGACCTAGTGCTGAGCATGGCATAGTGTCAGAGAGTGTTTCATTTTGTTGGACATAGGGTTGCTATGAGTTGGACCTGACTCAAAAGCACCTAACAACAATGATTTTATATATACATATATATATATATGTATACATATATATGTATATATACATATATATGTACATATAAAATCATATGTATATATGTATATATATACATATGTGTGTGTGTGTGTGTGTGTGTGTGTGTGTGTGTGTGTGAGAGAGATGTGTGCAAAAGCCCTGGCATAGGAGAAAGCAGAAAGCAGAACAAGAAGGTCAGGATGACTGGAGATAATACAGATAGGTAGATACATAGATATGTAGATATCTGCTGTTACTATTTTTCTCATCCTTTATTCTTCTTGGTCTCAAAAGGCCAACAGATAATGGATTTAAAAACATATTAAATGATACCACATTGCTTACAAAAAGACTAAAATCTCCTCAGCCAGTTACTTAAGACAGCCCCCGACCATCACCACTGCTCAGAATCCAGACAGTCCATCTATTTCTCCCCCATGTGGAAAGATGCAGTCTGACCAAGGGGTTTCCAGTGTGGGACTAACAAAAACATAAAGTTCCTTAGAGGTATGTAAAGGGTCCACAGCATTTTGAATTGAATATTTGTATAAAGACACATATTTTGAAACCATAGCAAAAGGCTACATGCTCACAGAAATGTTGTGAACTTAATTTTAACACATTAGAGGTTACCAGCATGATAAACATATGGGCTGACATGTTTTTATCCAAGAAGCAAAAGCCAAAATTGGAGACTTCATAATATGTGCTAATAAAATGTTGCATTTCTTCAATTTTATACACTTTGTCTGAAAAAAGATAGGATTTCTCTAAATAAATAAATAAATAAATAAATAGCTTGAAATCATTAGTAACTTGGAAGCAGTCATACAGACCTGGGTCCCAGTCCCTAGCATGTTACTTCCTTCCTCAAATTTCTTAAGACTTTGGACCTCCATTTCCTCATACATACGTGTGTGTGTGTGTGTGTGTGTGTGTGTGTGTGTGTGTGTGTATCTCAAACACATGTGGTGAACAACAGGCTTAAAAAAATATGAGAAGTGCCTGGCACTATGTGCGGTGGCAAATGCCTAAAATCCCAGTACTCAGGAGGCAGAAGCAGGAGGATCACGAATTCAAAGCCATCCTGGGCCAGACAGAGAGTCTAAGGCCAGCCTAGGCCTCAAAGAAGACTCTCACAGCAATACCCTGTGTCTAAAAACAGAAAAAACAAATGAACAAACAAAAAAAGCCTCCTAGCACCATACGTGACAGAACAGTTGTAAGAGCAAAAGCTAACGCTTATTGAGTACTAACTGTATGCTAGGAACTGACTAGAGTTTGCATAGATTATTACATTCATCCTTGCAACAACCTTGTAAAGTAAATTTTACCACAAATCTCTTTTACACATGGGGACCCTGAGGCTTTGAGTGGCTAAGTGATTTGCCAAAGGTCGCAAAACCATAAGCTGTGACGTTGGGTTTTGAATCTAGACAGTGGAACACAAGAGCCTGTACTTTTGGAAAAATATTGAGCATTTACTAGGTACCAGATGCTATTATGAGTCCTTTTTCATGTTTTAGTTTGTGGAATTTTTATGACTCCTGTAGCAGCTTGCATATCCCACAAGACTTGTACAATGTGACTCTGTGCAAGGGGTGGCATCTACTCTCCTCCCCTTTGGATCTGGGATGGCCATTGACTTGGCTGGCCAACAGAATGCAACACAAATAGCACTTAGTGGTCTTAGGCCTTAGGTGGCCTTGCAGCTTCATCTCCTTGGGAGGGTGCTAGCATGTAAAGAAGTCTGGACTGTCGTGCTAGAGGAGCCAAGGGAGGGAGAGAGGCCCTGCAAGGAGAGAGACCCCATAGAGGAGAAGCTCATCTCTCCAGCCGACAGCTAGCATCAATTGTGAGACATGTTGGTAAGGCGACTTTGGCTATTCCAGCGGCAGCTGAGTTTCCAAATGAATGCAGCTGCATGAGCAAACTCAGATGGCACCACCTAGAGTAATGAAATGCCCAGCTGACCCTACACCAACCACAGAATCATGGGGGTGGGGGAAATACTTCACTGTTTTTAGCTACCAAAGTTTGGGGTGGCTTGCCATCCATCAATGGATAATTAAAACAAAGGCACACACTACTATTTCCTTGTTCTACATATGAAAAAACTATGGCTATGTTGTTAGGTGCATTCGATTCAGTGTCCAACTCATAGCAACCCTATGTACAACAGGTGAAACAGTATTGTTAGTGCTTCTCTGTTATTCATAGGGTTTTTAATGGCTGATTGGTTTCTTTGGAGGGAGTAGGTTGCCAGATCCTTCTCCCAAGCCTACACCCCCTGGTGTTCCCAGGCGGTCTCCCATCCAAGTACTCACCAGGCCCAACCCCACTTAGCTTCCAAGATCTGACAGGATCTGGATGCCACAGTGCTACAGCTACAGGCCACAGAGGGTCTAAACAATTCATCCAGGATTAGGCCACTAATGAGTGACAAAACCAAGTCTTGAACTGAGGCACTGTGGCTCCAGAGGCCACATAAGTAACCACTAGAGTGTGGTACTCTGAAAAATGGCCCCTCAAAGACATTCACATCCTAACTCCCAGGACCCATGAATATGGTGAAAGGGACTTTTTGGACGTGACTATGTTAGTTACTTCAAGATCAGACTATTCTGGATTATCTGAGTGTACACAATGTAATTACAAGGGCCCTTATAAAAGGGAGGCAACAAGGTCAAAGTCAGAGAAAAAAGTGACACTATACACGGTCATGAGCCAAAGAATGAGGGCAGCCTTTAGCACAGGGAGACTGATTTTGAACTTCTCACTTCCAGAGCTGTATGATAATAAAATCTGTTGTTTTAAGCCCCCGAGCTTGTGGTGCTTTGTCACAGCAGCAACAGGAACCTAAAGCACAAGGTCTTTTCTATTTAAAGGGAGCTGGGACAAGCCAGCCCAGCAACCTTACTGTCTGTCAGCTGTCACTTTGGTGCCGCTGTGCTTCTGTAGTTCTTGAAAATCTTTCTTCTCTCCATGCATTTAATTTTTTTCCTACCCACCTCTTCCAGGAAGTCTGCTCTGAACATCCCAGCTCATACTGCTCACGCTGCTCCATCTCGTTTCTACAATACCCTCTTACTCAGCACTTACTAATATCAGTGCTAATGTGCTGGCGGGCAGCCCAGTGACATTCTCATGACTGCAAGTCATGGAATCCAAGGATGTCAGGCTGGAGAGGCCCTTTGAGAGTCTGTTCCTTCATTTTATGGATGATGAAACTGAGTCCCAGAGAAGAGAAGAAAGCCATGTACACAAGGTCACATAGCCAGTGCTCAAAGACAAGCCTCCTGACTTCACATTCATAAGCTCATTCATTTAGCAAGTACTTACCAAGACTTCACTAAACTATGTGCTGAGGGGTCACTGACAAATGTAAGCAGAAAATGTTCCTGCTTTCATAGAGATCTCTGATAAGTGAGAAGAATAAACATCTATGCAGTAATCACACAGATATACAATTACTCACCACAATAAGTGTTAGGAGAGAAAGTTCCATAGAGCAAGCTGTGGGAATACAAAATATAGGAAGCTATTTTAAGCTGCCAAATCAAGGAAAACTTCTCGAGGAGATGATCATTGTGCTGAGATGTAAATAATGGTAAATACAGTTGACTAGGACTTTCTAAAGGAAGGGAGGAACATAAAAACATTTTAGGCAGAAGAAATGATGTGTGCAAAGGTCCTGGGATAGGAGAGAGCAGAAGAGGGAAAAATGGTCAGGATGCCAAGAGAGTCAGAATGACAAGAAGAGAGGTGAGTTGAAGTCTACAGAAGTCAATGGCGGACAGACCCCAGGGGCCCAGGAGGCCATTGTGAAGTTTTGATCTTTGTCCCAGTGGCAATGGGAAGCTACAGGAGGGTTTTAAGTGGGGCAATGACATGATCATATTTGAATTTTATGGTGTTTTCTCTATAGGCATGTTAGAGATCATTATTATTACAGGGAGTTTTATACCACTCTGTATTCTGTTCCGTACATAGCCTTGTACAAAGCAAGTGCACTATAAATATGTGTTGATTAACCTCTCAGCAGCTGTGGATCGCTCCCTCCCTCTTGCAGCTCTCTTGCTTTGGCTTTTTCCCTGCCTACTTTCATGCTCTGACCACTCCACTCTCCCAATTTCCTACAGTTTCATCTTTACTCCCTCTTCTTTGCCCCACTCTCCCCAGTGTTATCTTGTGACCTTCAACAATAGTGATCTCTTCCTTTTGGGCCAAGCTTAAGTTCCATGAGGATCACTGATACATACCCAGAGTCTGGCACAGTACCCAGGACACAGCAAACACCCCACGAATACTTTTAGTTTGGGTGCTGGGGGTTGAACCCGGGGCCTTATACATGCTAAGTGTGCACTGTACCATTGAGCTAAAACCCAGCCAATCATAAATTATTTGATGAGAGTACATACTATACAACTCTGTTCAGATGAAGTTCAAGCACAAGAAAAACTAGTCTATGGTGATTGATGTCCAAATAGTGGCCACCTCTGGGGAAATAATGATTGGGAAGGAGCACAGGGAATTTGGGGAGGGAAAAGACTGGAAATCTTGACCCACACGGCCCTGGGGTCAACATACAGAAAAGCCATGGATTAGTGTTCTCCACTGTGTTTGTGGTATATCTCAACAAGAAGGAAAAAGGGGGCTGAGGGTACAACTCAGTGGTTAAGTGCTTACAAAATGCATGCATCAGGCCCCAGGTTCAACTCCCTGGTACCACCAAAAAAAAAAAAAAAAAGGCAAAAAGGGGTGTGGCATTACCAATCTGCTGAGAGGGACTATCCCATTTCTAACTGCTTTATTGGACATATACTCAGGAGAGACCAATCCCTGGAGAAGGACATCATGTTTGGGAGAGCAGCAGGTCAATGAAAAAAAGGAAAACCCTCAACTAAATGGATTGACACAGTGTCTGCAACAATGGGCTTAAGCATAAATAAGATCGTGTGCCTGGCACAGAATCAGGGAGTGTTTCATTTTGCTGTACATAGGGTTGCTGAGTTGGACCCAACTCGACAACACCTAACAACAATTGCTTTATGTCTTCTGCTTCAATGCCTTGTGCATTCATTTCCTTTCCCAGGTTCCCTGACAGCTCTCCTCAGTGCTGTGCCGAGTGTTGTTGCCACTATTCTCCCAATTACTCAGTTCCTAAACTTCAGGCCCTTCTTGTCCCCATACCATCTCTTTTTATAACCCTCCTCACCTCGCTCTCCAAGACACATGAACACAAATGGCCCTGTGGTTGCACAGAATTTTAAGATGGCCTCATGACTTTTTTTTTTTTTTTTTTTTTTTTTTTTTTTTTGAGATAGGGTCTCATTATATTGTCCCAGCTGGTCTGGAGCTCTACACGTAGACCAGGCTGGCCTCGAACTTGCTTTGATATTCCTGCCTCTACCTCCTGAGCACTGGGATGACAGGCAGGAGCCACCTCAATTTGCTGGCCCCATAACTTTCACCCCTAGGTATCATTCCAATGATTGCACTATATGGCAAAAGGGAGACGATCTGGGTGGCGGCAGGTCAAGTATAGTAAAAGTCCTCTAAAAGCAGAGGGTTTTCTCTGGGTAGGGCCAGAAGATGAAGGTGGGGATATTCAAAGCACAAATATGGCACCCTGTTTCTGGCTTAGAAAATAGAAGGACCCCACTCAAGAACCAGAGAGTGGTTTCTAGGAGCTGACTCCTCTACTGACAGCCAGCAAGGGAGCAGACACCTCAGCCCTACACCAGCAAGGACCTGAATTCTGCCAACAATGGGAATCAATGTGGAAGTCCCCAAGGACCTGGACAGCCTGGTGTGCCAACATCTCCAGGTGCTTTCTCCAGCCACCAGAGCCTCAGAGAAGAGCCCAGACCAGCTGACACCTTGATTTCTGCCTTGTGAGACAAAGAGGGAAACCAGTCATGGCTGCCCAGACTTCTGACCTATGGGACCGTGAGATTAAAAAACAGGTATTGTTTTAAGCCACTAAGTGTTTTAAGCTACTAAGTTTTAAGCCACTAAGTGGAAAACTGTGACAGCAGCAGTAGAAAAGTAATACATACCTAAATTCTGTCTGTGCACAATGGCCTTCGCTTTCACCCCTTCCTTCCCATTCCTTTGCTCCCACTATGCCTTGGAGTCCCTGAACTTGCTCCTGCCCACTAGAAATATCCCTCCAAGCCTGTCTCCCTAAGGCCTTCCATCCTATTCACTGCCATCGGATTAATTTTCCAAAGTCACAGCCCTGATCACATCCTTCTCCTGCTCTAAAGGCTACCATGGCAGGGTAGCTTGGTGGTTGTCCTCTGGAACCAGGAGTCAGGGTGGAAAGCCCAGCTCCTCCTCTTAGTGGCAGGTGACCCAGATCAAGCTGCTTGACTCCTGCATTTATTGAGAGTAATGATGCCATCCTCACAGGGTAGGTGCAAGGATTAAGTAAGATAAGCATGTAAATAAATGGCCCAGCGCAGGTAAGCATTCCACTCTGAGAGGTGGCTTTTGGCATATCACTACCCATGGCTCCAAATGGCTGATTAAAGTCTTCAGCCTGATCTTTCAGCCCCTCCCACAGTTCCACTTCCAGCCCCACCCCCATACGCATCTCTCCAGGCTTTTCTCCCATTCTTTTCCTTCCATCTTCATCTCCTCTCCCCTCATTCACATTATCACCTTCTATTCCCTGGGGTCTCTTCACTGATTCACACACTTCCACCCTCAGCAGCCAGCAGGGCTCCTAAAACCACAAGCCTGATCCCATCACATGTAGGTTTAAACCCATCTATGGCTCCTATTGCTCTCAAGATAAAATTCTTATCGCAGCCCCCAAGGACCTGGACAGTCTGGTGCGCCAATATCTCTAGCCCTTTCTCTTGCCCTCTGCAGTTATGCTGGGCCATCACCTTGCAGTTCCCTCTTCCTTCTTTGCTTGGTTAATACCTACTTGTCTTTCATCCTGATCTAACTCACTGAAGACCTCCTCCAGGAAGCCTTCCCTGACTTCCCTGACTGGACCAAACTCCTCTCTTACAGGCTTTCAAAAAGCTTAAACTATTCCAAGGTGGACATTTCATAGGGGCAATTTATAAGCCTTTGTGAACATCCTCTTTACTGTAAGGCATAGTGTCCCCAGGGCAGAGCATGATGCCTGGTCAGAATCTGTGTTTCCTAAGTGTCCACGAAAGGAACAAACGAATGGCATGAGCAGGAGGACTTGCTTCAGCTCATCTGATTGCTCTCCCCATAGGTAACCTCTTGTCTACATGTTTTCGCTCCCTTGTATCCCCCACCTGATGGGCTCATGTACTAACTCTATTCTTCTGCAAATCTAACCCCCACCCCCCGGCAGTCTCTGCCAGGTAATCATGACCAAGTATCTGGGCCTGCAGTGGCTTCTACCTCCACCTCTCTCCTTGCCCCCCTAAAATCATCTATAGTCTTGCGAAAATAACACGTACACATTGTGGAAATTTTAGATAACACTGATAATGCAGAAAATAAAAAATAAAACATTTCAAATGCAACTACCCAGAGATAATTGCTGCTTTTATTGTAAAGTACATCTACCAATTTTCCCATACATATTACGGAAAAAATTTTTTAAAACCTTACAACAAATCAATGAGGCTCATATTGTTCTCCCCATTTTACAGGGGAAAAAACGGTTCAGATAAATTCAACAATGTGTGCAAATCACAGAACTTCTAAGGAAGAGAACCAAAGCTGGGTCCCAGCCTGCTGCCTCCCTGGGTCAGCCTCCTTATTCTCTCTAGAGAGCCCATCAGGCCTCTGGTCCTTCTCCCTCCCCAACTCCTATTACTCCTTACCTCACTGCTCTCTCTCCTGCCAAACCCATCGCTCAAACTTCCTCTTACCCATTCCCTGTAGCCCAGAAATTCTGCTTCAAGGGTACTATTTTGGTCTTCTTTGTAGGAGTAGAAGACTGTTAACAACCTAAGTGCCCATCAGTACTGGTTCAGTGAGTAACCAGTACATCCTCACGGCAGAATACTACATTTTTGTTAAAAGACTAGGAAGATTTTCATAGATTACTCCTGTGATCCTCTCCAAACTAGTTTATTCAATTAAAACCAAGATGAAGAACAATGTGTACAGGTTGCTGTTATTTGTGAACATAGGAAATGTCCTTGGGAGGATACACATGCACAATGATACCAGCAGTTGCTTTTGGGAAGAAATATTTAGAGACTGAAAGTGAAGGGTAATGGAGGGGGACTTAATTTTCACTCCTGCATAATGTTTAAGTTTTTGCCCTATCCGTAGACTTAATAAGTGAAAAAACAAAAACAGGCTGGAAATGTACCTCAATGGTAGAGCACTTGCACAAAGATCTCAGTTCATTCCCAAATGCAAAAAGAAATAAAAGAAAAGTAAAAGAAAAAAGAAAGAAACACACACATACACACACACACACACAGAGCATTCATGATTTCTTTGACCATCCTCATGAGTCTATCGGCACTTTATTTATGTGAATGTGTGTGTGTGTGTGTGTGCACATGTGTGTGAGTATACTACTGGCTCATGGGCTTCCCCAACTGAAGCTCACATACCTACTATTTTCTGAGACTAAAGACCTTTTTTCTCCACCAGACTGGTAGGATTCTGCAAGGTCAAGGATTTCCTTCTAGCCCTACCCCTGCCATCCATCAGCATGTAACCTTGGAGAAGTCATCCAACCTGCCTCCTCCTGCAGGAAGGGAAGTTTTCCATCGGCCCTCTACCTTCCAGCTCTTTAAACACTCTGTCCCACTGCCTGTTCTCTTTCCTCTGTCTTGGTCGCTCCTACTCATCCTTTAAGACATGCTTTCCTGTCCCTCCTAAAGGAAGAGTTCCCTCATCTTAGGCTAGATCCTGTCCCTTCACTGAGTGCTTCCCTTTGAGAAGCCTGTCACTTTGGTTGGAATGACTTTGTGGTGTTTGTCTTCCCTGTTAGATTACACTCCATGAAGCTAGGAACCATGAGCTCATCACACCTGGCACATGGTGTGGGTTCAGTAATTGTTTCCTCTGAGAGAAGACAGGCCACATTTCCCTTGGCCAGGTCAGTGTCTAGATGGGCAACAGCAGCCTCTCCAGGTCACTCATGAAAGAGGTGTCTCTGGGGAACAGATCCCTCCCTCTTGTTCTTACACAAAAGGTGTCACCAGGGAACAGGTTCCTCACCACCTGTTCTCAGCCCACCTGGGGCATCAGAGCCTGAGATTTTCCTCCTGTCTATCCACGCCCTCAAGGCAAGCTCCTGTAGGTTCTAGGCCTGTCTAGCCTTCTCTGTCAGGGCAGGGCCTCACCCAGGCCAAGGCCAGGCCCCAGACTGTCTCCCCACCCCCAGGCCTGCTGGAGAACACAGTAGCCCAGCCCAGCCTGGCAGGCCTGGCCCATCAATCGTGCTCCCAGGGGTACAAACCAATTTCTCTTGCTTTTCCGAGCCCGTCTCCCTGGCGGAGCCTGGAGGAGCCTTCAATCGCATTAATCCCAGCCTGGCGGCGGTGACGAAGACGGATTTCTCCACCAAACAATCCATTTGTATCTCTCGCGCACTCACTTGGTTTTTTCTGTGCGGATGTTCAAAATATCATGAAAAAGGCGTTAGTCTGGTAGCCGTGGCGCAGCGAAATAATAGAGTGATCCGGCACTGTGCTCCTGACCTTGCAGGACAGCTAATCCATCCGCACATCTATCTTAATTATTCCTGGTTACAAAAGAGAAACTCCACCATCCATTCATTCCAGGCTGGCAATTCCATTTTCCACCCCCACTCACGCCCCATCCTTTCTCCACCATTCCCCTAGCCAGATAGGCCCATTCACCAAGGCTACAACACTGTCTCTACACAGTCCAACCTCGCCAGGCTTGAACCCACCTCCACGCAGCCCACCCAGCCCACTCGCTGCTCTTTGAGATCCGAAGAGCTCTCTGTGTGTGCTGTCTTCTTCAGAACTCTGGTCCATGTCCACTGAAGGAAGATCAGCAATCTGCAGAATTAAGACTTAGCAGGGACGGGGACACACACGCACACACTGACAACTTCACACAGACAGCTATGGACTCAAATCTTATCCGGACTTTGACATTCAGGCTCCTCTCACACAGACACAGCAGACAGGCCCACCTCTATCCTCACTCCAACCTCACCAATTTAGGCTCTCCTGCTGACCTGGCACAGACTCTGGGACAGATGCTAGGATGGGCTTTTTGACTAAGGGCAGGCCCCACAGAGGGTGTCTTGATCTGTCTGTCTCCCATCCCTAAAGCCAAAGACCCCACCCACTGCATACTGTCAAGCCTACTCCTTCATACAACCTACACAATCTATGATCCAGGGCTGGAAGACAAAGGTTGGCATATAAGAGAGGAAGGGAGTCAAAGAGGTGGAGGAAAGCAAGATGGAAAATTTCAAGCAGAGACCCTGCAAGAAAAAGGAAGAAGGAAAAAGAGAATGGGGTGGGGTGGCAAGAAGGTCACAGAGACAGCGAATGAAAGTGCCTGCTTGTGGAACACAGTTTGAGCAAATTGTACCCAATTCACTTTGGGGATGCCTGTGCCAGCCTCTAAAGCCCTTTCTAATTCTGCCCCTTAATGTATGATTTTCAGATCCCTCATTGTAATGATTTTAATGCGATCAGCAAAACTAGGCATGTAATTGTCTTGGCTCTGTATTTGGCCATGACCACTCCTGGGAACTCTGGCTCCCAGTTTCCATGCCCTCCCTACCAATCCAGCCCTCCCTCCTCTTCTATCCCTCACTTTAGCTTCGGTCAACAAGTATATAGTGAGACTTCTCCAGCTCTTGGGGCTGGAGGAACACAAGGAAGCACAGTCCCTGACCTCATAAGGCCCAGATGGGCTGGGGAAAGGATGTAGATTGTCCAGGCAGTGGGGCAGGTCTCCTGTGCCAGCCTGGCCAGATTTTCCTGCTTAGAGGAGGAAGAGGGCTTCCTGGAAGGGCTATTGCCCACACCCACCCCCTTCCCACTAGCAGCAGGCAGCCTGGGCTGGGCCTGCAGGGCGGTGTGCAGGGGAAAGGCCATTTGTCCCAAAACAATGGCAGAAAAGGGGTCTCTGAGCGGCTGTTGAGAGCCAATTTGTAGTGGTGACGGCTGAGGTTGCTCCAAAGGCTAGGAACAGCTGGAGCTCCGGGTGACTGATGGGTAGGCCCAGGAGAGGGGCCATTGGTCTGGCAGACACAAAGGCCCCGATGGTGCGCGGGTGGGGCCCGTCAAAATCATTAAGTGCTGAAGATGGAGCCGGCAGACTTCAGATGGGACCACTGGGTTAGGGGAGAGGTCAGGAGCTTGCCCCTCCCTCCCTGCCGCCCCTCCTCCACCCTCCGTCCCTGCTCACCACCCACACCTCCATTATCATCTAATTTGCATTAGACCCCCGACCTCAGCAGCCAGGTCCCTCACCTCACTCCGTGGCGAATCCAGGCTCTACTCCCTGGATTCGAGCAGCTCTGGCCCGGGGGTAGCCCGGGCCTGGCGAAGCTTCCCTCTTCCAATTCCCAGGGAAGGAGGCATTCTTAACTCAGACCGTGAAAGGCCTCCTCCGCCCCAGCCGCAAGGAGAAGAAACTGAGGCTCAGGGTGCTGGTTTCTGCCGCCTCTAGGCGCCTCCTCCCTCTCGGTGGGCAACGTTTCTCCCAGTTGACCTTCCCCAGAGGGTGGGGGAGGGAATTCTGGGAGAAGCCCGCGGCCGCCCCCATCCCCGGGAGCCCGCCCCAGCCCCGCGCCGCTCCCGGCAGGAGTGGGAAGCAGTGACCCGGCCAGGTGGTGATGATGCGGCCGGCCGCGCTGGTCACTCTTGGCCGCTCCCCGCGCGCAGCCCGACCCCCCTCGCATGGGTCACGGCGCCGGCAAAACTCCCTGACACAGAAATGCCGCGGGGCCTGCGCGTGTCGGGAACAATCCTCCGCCTGATGGGAAGCGACAGCTCCGCCCCGCCTTCCTCCGCGCCTTCCCTCCCGCGGATTCTCCAGGCGTCGCGGCCCTTCTGCTTGCGCAGCCGGTCGGGGGCGCCCCAGCGGCCTGCCCCAGCCAGCAGGTTGCCCCAGAGACCTCCTGCGTGGTCAGGGGTGGGAGAGCACAGGAGTGTGGCTCTCTGGCCGTGTGGCCTGGAAGCTGGGGCGAGTGAGAGTGGGGGAAGAGAGACACCTGTCGAGGCACGGGGCAGGGACAAAGCAGGCCGTGGCACGATTAGTATCTTTCGACTCCGTGTTCTTGTAGAGAAAAAGACTGGAAAGAAGTACAGCAGGATGTAGAGGGCGTTCACACTGGGTGTGAGGTGACGGGTGTGATTTCGTGTCGTCTTCTTGTTTGTCCATATCTTCTGGGCTTTGTCTTTTGTGTTTATTTGCAGTAAACATATCTTGTGTTTCTTCCCCACGCTCCCTGTAAAGGCAGGGTACAAGGGCTCCATGAAAGACACCTGCCACTGGCTCCAGTCCCTGGGACTTTGTGGGAGGCTGGAGAGAGCACTCTAGGAGGGCCCTGGGAGTCAGAATAAGCCAGAGGCTGACCTCCACTGTCAGGGGACCCTGGCCCTCCTCCCTACTTCACTTGCAGAAATCAAAGGGGCCTGGGGAGGGGAAGTGGCTGTAGAACTGTCCAGATGTGCAAAAGTAGCCCTTCTGGATTTCCTTCCACGTGGGCACTCACAGACACCCAGATGCACACTGGCTTGCTGACACATCCACACCCCACACACATGCCTTCCCACACCTGTAAACACATCCTAGTCACAGCCACCTACCCACTGGCAACCCTCCTGTACTTACAGCCTGTCCTGTCCTTCACAGCCCTAGATAAATCCATGGCCATTGCCTGTAGTTCTCATCCTTGTTCCAGGCCAGACCCTCCCTCTCTCATCTCAAAAGCCCTCTGCCCTTTTTCAGCTTTGTCTCTGCTCACTCACAGCCAGCCTCCTTCTCGCTTTGGGCTTCATGCTAGGGGACTCGGCATGGAAAGGCCAGGGCCTAAGGAAGAAAATGAAGGATCCTGTCCTCTGCCCCACCAAATGAAAGGCCTCTGTGCCATCCTTGTGGAGTGTGGCACTTTGAGGAGCAGCCCTTCCACCAGGGCACTGCCAACAAGCCCAGCTCCTCCACAGAGCTACCTTTTTCTACTCCTGTCCTCCTGCCACCTTTGTGTCCTGGCCTTGGGCCTATCTGCTCCAGGAGGACCTCCTCCTGGAGCTGTTAGCCCACACCTATCCCCTGACCATAACCTTCATTGGATTGACATTCCCTTTGTGCCTTCACCATTGACTCTTCATGCCTGTGAATCCTGTGACTCCTGCAAAATAGAGGCCAATCTCCTCTTCATCTTGACTCTACCCACCTGTATATCAGTCGGCTCCTTGATGAAGGAATGAATGAGCTGAGGGATGCTTTTGAATTTGGCTATGTCTCTTCTGTTGAGGGCACCTTGTGTGAGTGAAGAGGGGGTGGGAGCAGAGGCGGTCCCATAGAGTTCATGCCACTGCCTCCAATTCCTCTGTGAAAATGTGAGCAACTGGTGCTACTCATTTGATAAAGAAATGAAGGCCCAGAAAGGCTATGCTATTTCCCCAAGCTTTCTTCAAAGCTTGCCAGACTTTTGGACTCAGGCTGAGGATACTCTGCTTCTGCCTCCCTCCTCACTACCTAGGACAGTGTCTGGTGTCGGGGGTACTTTATGGTAACTGTGCCAGCCTACTCTACTGCTCCAGAATGAGGGGCCTCTGATCCCCTCTCTAGGAAGGGTCCTACATCTATCTCCCTCTTCCTAAGTCCTTTCTTCAGCCCTCATGCCCCTTTCTGCTCTCTAAGATATGTCATCTCTGCCCATGATCACTGTCTCCTCAGTTCCTTTGACCTTAAACATCTTATCAGGAAGCCTGGACCATGATGGTAGTTCCACCAGTAACTGGCTGGTGGTCTTGGGAAAATCACCAGTCACAAATTCTCCCTGGCCTCAATTTCCCCAAGTATGTGTGGTAGGATGTGCTTGAGTAGGTGTTGTCTGAGTTTCTCCCTCCTGGCATCAGCATTCCTGGGCTCTAATCCCTGGTGAAAGGAAAGCAGGAGCAAGCCAGCACCTCATCCAGCCCATTCTGCCCCCAGACCCCCCAGAGGGGTTCAGGCTCAAAGAGGGCTGGGAAATGCTGCAAATTAATTATCATCAGACCTCCGGCCGCTGTTCATCTCTGTAAACAAACATTTTAATATGCAGTAATTAATTACATCTGCCACACCAACCCTCCTCTCGTTCATCCTTCTTCAGCTTTTCTTCTGCTCACCCAGGACCAACCTCCTCCTCCCTATTGGGGTGGGAAAACCAGGCAGGGCCCCCTCTGTGTATCTCCTGGGCATTCTCCCTTCACCATCACCTTCCACCGTCAGATGCGGGTGCTTGCATCTGCGATGCAGCTCTGCAGCTTTTTGTTCCTATCTCTCTAATGACCGTCTGTCCTTCTGACAGTCCTTTGTCTCTAATTCTCTCTGCTGGATTTCCTTCCCCAACAAAGTTTGACGCCAGGGACACATCCTGGAGGGACCGGAAACTGAGGAAGCTAGTGAATCCATCCCAGGTGCCTGAGCACCTTAGTGGGCTAGGACCAGGATAATTGACAGGGATTATCTAAAAGTCAGAAGGACCGCTGTTCCAGGAACCTCCCCCACACCTCCTAAAAGCTCCCTAGGTGTCCTTCTGACTCCATCCCTTTGCCTATCCCACTCCCTGCATGCACAGCAGATCAGTGTGAAAATCACTGAGGGGAAGCAATTGCCCAGGTGAGCCCACCTGGCAATGCCACAATTACTTCTTTCCAGACCCAGGAGTACCACCTTGGATTCACCCTTTGCGCCCCAGCCCTCTGCAGCGTCCGTACCCGCTAGGAGCAGACTGTTCAGCAGGTTGGGTATGTGGGTTGTGCCCCCAGCTCGTGGAATGGAGCGTACCCCTTTTCCGGGGAGGTTCTCCGTGTCCTGGGTGGACTCTGGGCAGGAGCCGGGAAGTGACCACACCAGACCAGAGATGGAAACCTTAGGTGAGACCGGAATGGGGGTCAGGGGGAAGAAGCCAGGGTTCAGAGCGACAGGAAAGGTGAGAAGAGGACTAGTGGCCCGAGGGGTACGGGCCAGCCTGGCCGCGCAGGGAGAGCCGGGAGCTAGGTGGGCGGGGTAGGCCGGGCGCCACCAGGCGTGGCGCAGGGAACAGAGCAGAATGAAATGCAGATGCAAAACGTGCTCGTAAGAGTTTCCTCTCTCTCCCCATCTGCCAAAGCCGAGATTTTAATCTTTAATCCATGAGCAATCAGCGAGCAGCGGCGAATGGCACATTACAGATGTTTTACTGTCGCGGGCGCTCGCTGCTTCCGCGCTCCGCACAGGCGCGCCGGGCGCCTCCGCCCCTCCCCCGGGTCCTTCTTCTCCTCCCCTCGCCAGCTCTGGTTTAACAATATCCCTCTCACCTGCTAGGTGCAGGCCTTTGGTGGAGGTGGGAGTGGGGAGCAAGGCCTTTAACCCTTTCCTACCGGAACTGGATTTCGCGGGTGGGTTTACACTCAGCGGCACTGGCGCGGGCCAGGCAGAGGCAGGGGATGCCCTCAGTATGGCGCTGAGGTGGATTCCCAGCCCGATCCAGGTTGAAAGGCGCGAAGAAAAGGGCACTGAGGGGCATCCTTACCTCTAAGCCCTTCCATCCCCCATACCCTTACAGGACCCCCCGTCCGGGGCCGTTGGCGGCTCCTGCGATTAGCACTCCAGATGTTCGACTGAGCTGGGGCTCTGCTTTCCAGATGTTGGGCACCTCTGTTCTCACGTGTGCGACTGTCATCCCCTAGGCATGATGAAGGAGCGTGCTGGAGTGGTCAGATCTGAGAGTCGCTAGGAAATTCTAGTGGGGTGGAGTCTTGAAGAGAAGCTGATAAAATCTCACTGGGGAGGGGGTAGTTCCACCCTCTGTAAAATGGAGCGGGGCTTTTACAAATAGGAAGGACCATGAGAACCCCAGGTATGTTACCCTGTAGCCCTTACCAGACCCTGAATCCAATTTGCTCCCTTAGCCAGTATAGGATCCCTGAAAGCCCCAGGGATATATTATCTAGTTCAGAAATCCCTAGCAACAATCCAATTTTGCAAAGATATTTCCATGATTATTTGGTTAATATTTGGCCCTTCCACTAGTCCATAAGTTCCATAGGTCAAAAACTGTGTTTCCACTCATTTGTTCCATGCATTTGTACTGGCACATAGTAGGTACTCAATAAGTATTTATTGATTGAACGAACTCCTACATTCTGCTGTAGTCTTGGATTGTGTTTTCTTGTGCCACTATCAATGAAGTCAGGCCATTCACCCCAACACAAAAGCATGCACATCCAATGTCCTTCCCTCAAGCTCTAGCCAAACTGTAACTGGCCCTCATTTCTGTAGGTAGTAACTCATTTCCGCCACCCCTGTCCAATCTTGTCTGATCTCAGAAGCTAAGCAGGGCTTGACCTGGTTAGTCTTTGGATGGGAAACCACCTGGGAATACTGGGTGCCGTAAGGTTGGGAGAAGGACCTGGCAGCCCACACCTGAAACAATCAGCCATCGAAAACCCTGTGACTAGCAAAGAAGCCCTGACACATTGTGGTACTTTGCTGGGTAGTGTTTCATTCTTTTGTACACAGGGTCACTATGAGGCGGAACCGGACTCGTGGCACCAAATAACATCTTTGGTGGATCTTGTCCATTAAATAGACTGATCCCAGGGCAAGAATATGTTGAACTAAACCAAGGCTCCTTTGGTTAGTTGCTTTCTTTCCTCAGGTCCTAGAATTTAGGTCCCTCTGATTTTACCTTTACCCCCAACCCCCTAGACACACCCTTGCCCAGGTGATCTGTTCCCCTTGGTATGGCCATGGCCACATAACACCTGTAACTCACTCATGATTTCCTAACCTAGTGGTTTCAAATGCACCCCAATGCCATCCCAGCCCCAAACTGATCCAAAGCTTTTCTTCACTAACCATGGTTGATCTCTTCCCAAGGACTCCCCACACCAACCCAGATGGCTTCAGGTCTTCTGCAGAATGGGTAAAGGGAAAGAAAGGAAAGAAAGAAAAGAAAAGAGAACAGAAGAAAAGAGAAGGAAAAAAAGAAGAAAGAGAAAGGGAGGGAGGGAGAAAGGAGGAAGGAAGGAAGATAAAGAGGTGGAAAAGGGGAAAGGCTGAATGGAATCTAGACAAAGGAGGAGAGAGAATGAGAGAGAGAGAGATAGAGCGAAAGCTCCAGCCACAGTAGAGGCAGAAATAGAAAAAGAGCAGAGACAGACCAAGGAAGGCAGCTTGAGAGAAAGGCATAAAGACAAGAGGGAGAAACAGTTACTGGCTGAGGAGCAGCTGAGAGGCCCAGATGGACACAGGCAGAAAGAGCCACCGGGGAGAGGATGGGCTGGAGGCCGAAGGGTCAGGCAACAGAGACTCGGGTTCCGGGAGAGAGGGACGTCGGGAAGGGAGACCGCCCAAGGGCGCGGGTCGGAAGCTCAACGCAGAGCTGGCGGGGCGCCGGTGCTGCTCCAGCCGCGCCCGGCCTCAGTCTGTCGGGAGGCGCTCGGAGCCTAGGCCGCAGGGTCCACAGGCGGCCCTGAGAGGCGGCAGCGGCGGTGAGGGAAGCCGGAGCGAGAGGCAGCGGAGCTGCGTGTGTGTTTTTATTATTATTATTTCTGATTAAAGAGGAATTCATCTCGTATCTGCCTCCTGCCAGGGGCCGAGGCGCCGCCATTGGGGTTAACGGTGCGGAAGAATACAAAAAAATTTCATTGAGGAGGATTATAAAAGTTACTAGCTGGAACATTAACAGAAGAGTAACTTGTAAAAAATGCAATATTACAATATTCACAAGGACGGCAGAGCGTGGTAAAGCTATAAAATTCAACATTAAAATCTTCCACAGCCTAGATAACCTAGTTAACAAACATGGTATTGGAACTACTTTTCTGTTGGAGCTGAGGGATACGAGCCGGGGGCTGATCACACCTCCTCGGCGGGAGGGGGCGGGGGCGTGGCGGCCTTGGGCTAGCCTCGCCCCTCTCTTGCCTCAGCCTCCTTACCTGCCTCAGACTCCTCCCCAGGAAAATGGGCACAACCGCCCCATGTCTTAGGGAATGATTGAGGAAGCACCTCTAAAGCTCAGACAGGGCTGCACAGTTGTGAGGTTGTTATGTGAAGTACTGATTAAAGCAGAAAATTCAGCATGGATTAGGCCTCCTGAATAAGATTTACATTTCTATACCTGCAGGATGTTTGCATAAAAAGTATTATGAAAAGATTTTGCAGGTGTATCAGAGTACGGTGTGTGTGCACGGGATTGCGTGCTTAGGGTCTCTGTATGTATGTTCATACTGAACAACATACACATAGTATGTAAACATACATGTAAGTAGGGTATGCAGGGCACAATGTTTTGAGATGAAAAGTGTGTGTTCACAGTATGTGTGGCGACAAGTGAGTCTATGTATGAGGTATGTGTGTGCATGCACACAATTTAGGTGTAGGTAAAATATACATTTAGGTAGCATAGGTATTTGCTGAATGTGTGTGGGGGGGGGCTGGGATTTAGCTCAGTTGGTAGAGCTCCACTCTACAGTCTCTGAGGTCCTGGGTTCGTTTCCCAGCAACGCAAAAATGGGAGAAGGATGTGGCAAGCCACTGGCAAGGCAATCCTGAAACAATCAGCCATTCATTGAAAACCCTATGAGGGTTGCTATGAGTCAGACTCAATTTGATGGCACCTAACAACAACAACATGTGTATGTATGGTGTATTTATGTACAGGATATGTATGTCATTGCAGGCACATGATATATTTTTTGCAAGATGTGTTTAAAAGAGAATATATGTTTGCATGGTTCCATATGCATGTATGCACAGGGTTTATGTATCAAAGGGTATTATGTAGTTGCTAGCACAGATGTTTTGTGTGTGCAAATAGTATCAAAAGTATGTTTTCCATGTGTGTATAGTATGTATCTACGCATAGATCACACATGAGATAGTATGTATGAATGTGTATGTGTGTGTAGGGCATGTGTACCTGTGTTCAGTGTGAGTGTATATGAGCAGAGGAGATTATTGTGAATGCATGTATATATTCACATATCTATAGTACATATGTATCTAAGCAGAATATATACATATGAAAAGCACGTGTATGTGTATGAAAACATACAAACATGTGAGATGCCGAGTGTGCACCTGAAGACACAAAACATCTGTTTCTATCAAGCCTCCAAACAGGGTGATTATGAGTACAAGATTCAGGAGGCATATATTGGGGATTGAACTGTACTTTGTCATGTACTAAGTATATGACCCTGGACTTTTTTTTTTTTTTTTTTGGCAATACTTAGGGGTTGAACCCAGGGCCTTGCACATACTTTGTAAATGCTCCACCACTGGGCTGCACCCTGAGCCCACTTTTTATTTTTTATCTTCAGACAAGATCTTACCAAATTACACAGGCTGCCTCTGGCCTCAAAACTGCTATCCTCCTGCCTCCACCTCCAGAGTTGCTGGGATTACAAGCGTGAGCTGCTGCGCCCAGCCTTGGGCAGCCAATTTAACCTGTGATTGTCTTAGCATCTCTATTTGCAAAATGGTGATAGTAATAGTACCCATTTCATAGAGTTGTTATTAGGGTCAGATGGGTTAATATTTGCTGTGGTAGACAAAATCATTATCGGCCCCTAACAATGTCCAAAATCTTAATCTCTAAAGCCTATGAATGTATTACTTTCATAACAAAAGGGATTTTGCATATGTGATTAATTTAAGGGTCTTAAGATGAGACTATTACCCTGTATTATGAGTGGACCTAACACCATCACAAAAATCCTAATAGAGGGAAACAGGAGTATCAGAGTCAAAGGAGACATGAGAACAGAAGCATAGATTGGGGTGATGCAGTCATGAACCAAGGAATGTGGGTAGCTTCTAGAAGGGAAAAGGAAAGGAAAATATTCTTCCCAGAGCCTCCAGGAGGAATTAAGCCCTGCTGACCCATTTTAAAATTCTGAACCTAAAAAGGTAAGGTAACAAATGTGTTGTTTTAAGCCATTAAGATTTTGGTAATTTGTTACAACAGCAACAGGAAACTAACATACTTGTAAAGTGTCTAGACGTGTCAGACACTTTGCAAGGGACCTTGTGCTTGTAAAATGAATTCCTTAAGGCCTTAAGGGAGGCCTAGATGGTCAGTCAGTTGATAGATTTATCATCCCTAACTAAAGCTGCCTCTGGCGAGGGCTACAAGAAACCCAATACACCTGAAGACAAGATAAAGACAGGGAAGGAATATCTTTCCCCTTAATGAGATAGAGACTTAAAAACCCCAAAAGTCCCTCCCCCCAGTGCAGTGTCCAGAATCCACAGTGTCCACAGTTCTCAGGAGTGTCTGGCTCACAATATCCAGAAATGTTTGCAATGTCCAGTCATCTACAGTTTACAGCAATGTTCAGAGCAACCTACAGAAGTCTACAGATGTCTGCAGTGGTCTGCAGTCTACACAGATGTTTGGAGATGCCTGCAACCTCATTGATGGACCTATATAATTCCTAACCTCAGATGCATAAATGCCAGGCTTCATGGATCTTCACTGCGGGACCCGTCTCCTTTCTGATTTCTATATTGGTAAGCATAACTTCTCCCTTTACCTAAACCTTTCCTCTCTCTTCAGGCCCAACCTAACTCCCTGGCACGATGATGATGATGATGATTACTATTATTTCTTCCTCCTCCTCCCTCCTCCTCCTCCTCCTCCTACTACTACTACTTCTTCTCCCCCTCCCCCTCCCCCTTCCCTCTTC
>VMDO01000020.1:222975-365698 GCA_007922755.1 Pedetes capensis | reverse complement strand
GACCTCAGCCATGGAGCACAGTCATGCCAGACCCCAGACTCTCACTCCCTGCTAAAGCACAGTCATGCCAGACCCCAGACTCTCGCTCCCTGCTAACACCACCACACTCAGCCAAAATATACTTTTATTTCTTTCAACAGGTACATGTGTGTTTGTGTGTGATGTGATGTGTGAGCCTCTGTCACCTCATCCACAAAAGACTAACACTAATCTTTTTTCTGCCTTCCTTAGAGATTGTTAAGGGAATTTGAAAAAGCTCAGTGTGGTGGCCCATGCCTATAATCCCAACATTTGAGAAGCAAAAGCAGGAGGGTATGTAGTGTGTATTTACAGGCCAGCCTGGGCTACATTAACATAGCCTGGAGGTGGGGGGCAGGGGAGAGAACGTCAATATGAATGAGAATTTGCTTCACATTCACTTAGCATTGTTAGTGTCCAGGGCACTGGTGTCAAGTGCCCACGTTTACTTGGAGAAAAGAGGCACCTCTCTTCGCTCTCACGCACAGGGCAGTACAAGGGTATTAAGTAGTAAGAGAGGACTACAAGGAAACAGAAGGACTGTTGCTGACAATTAGATATCCATTTCTCATCATCACAGATGATCACTCAGGAAGTCTGCCCGCCAAGGGCACCTGCTTTGGGACTGCACACAAGTGTTTGGACAAATACATGTCTACATACACCTGCAATGGAGAAATCATTGTACGTTCTTGGCAGGCCCCAGAAAGGGATGCTAGGGAATTTTGGGGATGAGTTCCCAGTGGGGTTTAAAAAGTAGACTATAGGCCTGGAGACTTATATCAGTGGTAGAGAACATGCCTAGCCTGAATAAGGCCTTGGGTTGGGTGCCCAGTACTGAAGAAAAAATTACAGAGTTCTCTCTGTGTATTGACATGATTCAAGACCACACTTTGGAGTTAAGGTAAGGCCTTAACTTTCTACCTTCCCTGTCTTTATCTTGTCTTCAGGTGTATTGGGTTTCTTGTAGCCCTCGCCAGAGGCAGCTTTAGTTAGGTAAGGCCCTCAACTCTACCACTTTCTGCCAGGGTAACACTGAGCACCTTAATTAACCTCTGCCTCAGCTTTCCCATCTGTAAAATGGGATAATAATGGTATATAATTCATAAGGCTGTTGTGAGGACTAAATGTGACCTGAAATATTTATCACAGGGCCTGATACATAGCAAGTTCTCAATAAACGTTGATGATGGCCATGTTATGATCATCATTCCTCCCCTCTTCTGGGAGGGAGCAGTGTGGTGTCCTGGCATGTGACCTAGGAAACCTGGGATAGAATCATAGCCCTACCATTGACTCATTGCTTGAGTTTGAGCAGCAGTACAGCTTTAAACCAATGAGCTTCAGCCTCCTCATCTGTAGAATTAGGTCAATAATATCTACTTCACAGGGATACCCTACAAGGATCAGAATCTAGACACATGTGGCCCAAAATCCATAACTAGTCTTTAGCCAGATTTGCTCAGCCTGCATTGTCAATAGGTAAGTCATGCAGTTAGTTCAAAAGTTCAAACATCTTTCTGGGTGTGGTGGCACACACCTGTAATCCCAGTGACTCCGGAGACTGAGGCAGGAATTGTGAGTTCAAAACCAGAGGCAGCCTGTGCAACTTAGCAAGACCCTGTCTCAGAATTTAAAAAAAAAAAGTAAAAGGGGGCTTGAGGTGAAGCTCAGTGGTAGAGCACTTGCCTAATGTGCAAGGCCCTGGGCTCAAACCTTCAATACTGACAGAAAAAGAAAAGTTAGAACATACCAAAGGGCATAAAGAGAAAAATATTCAGCCTCCTATCCCTGTCTCCTTCTTTTTTTCTTTTTTTTTTTGGTGGTACTGGGGGTTGAATCCAGGGCCTTGCACTTGCATGCTCTTCAAGTGCTGGACCACTGAGCTGCACCCTCAGCCCATTTTTTTACTTTTTGAGACAAGGTCTCGCTAAGTTACACAGACTGCCTCTGGTCTCCAACTTGCGATCCTCCTGCCTCCGCCTCCCAAGCCACTGGGATTACAGGCATGCGCCACCACGCCTGGCCCACCCCTGTCTCCTTCCTTGAAACCTCCATGTTTCCAGTTTCTTCTTTACCATTCCAGAAACTAGTCTATGCAGTTACAAGTATGTGTATGTATGTGTTCTGTTTTGCTTTCATGTGAATACCTTATACATTATTCCAGACCCTTTTTTTTTTCTCAATTTACGTTGGAGATCTATGTCCATATATGAAGAGTCACTTCCCTCTAGGTTAAGGCTGCCTAGTATTCCACCGAATGTTGTTGTTGTTGTTGTTGTTAGGTGCTGTTGAGTCAAGTCCGCCTCATAGCAACCCTCATAGGGTTTTCAATGGCTGGTTGTTTCAAGATTGTCACGGGAGTTGATTGCCATGTCCTTCTCTGGTTTGTGTGGTGCTAGGGATAGAACCTGGGTTTGCAGAGAGTGTGGAGCAGCACCCCGCCAACTGAGCTAAACCCCAGCCCTTCCACTGAATAGATGTGTTATAAGTCATTTAGCTAGACTCCTAGCAGAGGACACTTAGATTATTTCTACCTACAAACAAAGTTGCAATGACTGCCCTTCCATACATCATTTGACATCTACTCAATTAGGTTATTAGTTTTTTTAATTTTTAAATAACTTCCAATGAATTTCATATAAAAATCAATATTTGTGCCTGCCCTTAAAAAATTAGACAAGTTGTCTCCCACTTTGGCATGGGAATAATCTCATTCTTTGTGTGTGTGTGTGTGTGTGTGTGCACGCGCTGGGCACTAAACCCAGGGTCTATGCATACCCAGTAAGTGTTCTGTCACTAAGCTACTCCCTCAACCCAGCAATTGTCTCCAGCACCAAGGAGCTCCATTAAAGAGGCGTTCCCAGGCTAAGCGTGGAACTCTCAATGGTGGAGTGTGTGCTTAGCATGTCCCAGGCCCTGAGTTCAATCCCTAGCGCCACAAAAATAACCAGATCTCCCCTCTTCACTTGCCCCAGAACCGACTTCTGTATCATCTTCCCAACTCTTCCTGCCCCTCCAGGTATCTGTGCATTGAACCCCTGGTAAGACTTATGACAGGGCATTGAAAACTGTGTCTGATACCAAATAAATGCCCACCAAATGCTATGACTGTTCTTTTGTGGGGAATCACTCAAGTCCAGTTTTAGAATGAGCCTGTTTTAGGGACTCAGGTTCTTGTGTAGGTGAGTTTCATGCATGTGGGGATGGGTTGCCTTCTTACAGTGTTTAGGAAACTGGTCTAAACAGGAGCCAATACTCAGAGGCCTCTCATACTCACAGGCCTTCCACAGCTCTGGAAGGAGGGAGGGAATTCCTTCACGTATATCCTGTACTATTTAACAAAATGAACATTAACCTGCTCCATGGACCTTTCCTGGCCAATGCAATAGCCATTAGCCACAATTATCTTAAGTAAATCAATTTAATAAAATAAAATATCAGTTCCCCAATCGCACTTGCCACACTCAAGTACTCAATGGTCACATATGGCTAGTGGCCACCATATTGAACAGCACAGATGTGGAACATTTGCACCATCACAGGAAGGTTGTGGATGCCCTGCTCCAGGCTGTATTCTCCACAGAGGAAAAGACTGGCTAACTCTTGTCCACCACTGTGATTCTCTTGCCAAGAAGGCACTCAGTAATGTTTTTGAATTAACAACTAAGGAAAAAATGAATTAACTAATGAATGAAGGAAACAACCAATGGTGTACAGGAAGAACAGGTGCAGGCTCTTCCACAGCAAACCACTGAGGCAAGCCTTTTGAGAAGAACTGAGAATGAACTAGGGCAATGGGGACTTCAATGTAATGCTGGAGCGTGGCTGCTCCCAGGGGAGCTGCAGTTTCTCTCCCAAGACTGAAGCCTAGAAAGGAAGGAGTTGTTCACAATGATTAAGTCAGAAACCTATGTTCTAAACATTTCCTGCTGTCCCTTCTTATGAGGCCTTCCCTCAGAGGCTGAATAAAAGCATCTAAAATATCCTGGCATCTGTAGGTCTAATCTGGGAGAGTCTCATTGACCCCTGGGTCTCAGGGCAGAGCAAGTGGGACTCTGCCAGGAGCTGGATAAGCAGTTGAGATCTTGCTAGCTATAGGGAAACTCCCTCAACCTGACCTGTTCTCACCGAGAGTGTGTGTGTGTGTGTGTGTGTGTGTGTGTGTGTGTGTGTGTGTGTGTGTGTGTTGGGGGTGTACAGAGAGGAGAAGAGAGGAGAGGAGAAGGAAGGAAAAAGGAAAGAGGGAGGGAGGGAGCGGAGGGGGAGGAAGGAGGGGAGGGAAGGAAAGAAAGAAGGAAGGAAGGCAGGCAGGCCGGCAAAAGAGACAGGGTAGGGAAGAGGAATGAGAATCTGGATAAGAGGACAGGAGAGTGGAGGGCAGTGTATAGGTCTGTGCACCTGTGTTTGCATCTGTGTGAGTCTGTATGTATCAAAGGAATATTGTGTGGTAGGTAGAGCTGAGTGTGTACGGGGGAGCTGTGTGCAGGATGTGTGTATTTGTGTGTATCTGAAGAGGGCTAGGAGCATATAGTTACAGAGTTGCGTGGGGGGGTGTATTGAAGGCTGTGTAGGTTGAGGGCTGTGTGTGTATCAGGGGTTGTATGAGTAGTGTAGATGGACTGGGAGGCTATGAGTATATTGGGGACTGTGTGTATGATATGAGAAAACTGCATATATGGGAGGGCTATGAGTGAGTCTGTGTGGTGGATGTTTTGTGTTGTTTGTAGGTTGTAGTCTGCGTGTGTTTGTTGTGTGTAGTGAGCTATAGTGTGTGATGATCATAAGCATGTCTCTTAGTGACTCTGCTTCATTTCTTCAGATTCCTGGATGTGGGCCCCTGCTGTCCTCTATAATCCCTTTGGAAGCCCTACTTTGGAAGACCTCAATAGTCCACAAGGGGAGGCTCAAACTTTTCTATCCAGATGGCTTTATTTTTTCTTTTTCAATACTGGGGGTTGAACCCAGGGCTTTGCACATAGTAGGCATTTGCTCCATCCCATCCCCCATTATTATTACTACTACTTGTACTACTGAGAGGGTCTCACTAAGTTGGGAAATCTGCTTCTGGCCTGGAAACCTAGATCCTCCTGCCTCAGCCTCCCCAGTCCCTGAGATTACAGGTCTGCGCCAGGGCACCCTGCTCCAAATGGCCCTTCTTTTTCCTTGGTTCTGGCAGGAGAACAGAAGATGAGATGTGGGGTGACCGCAAAGACCCAAGAGACGAGCAGAGATGGAGACAGAAAGACAGGGGAGGAAGGAAGATCCAGCCAGGCCCTGGAAAGCTGGTGGAGAAAGAAGGAGTCCAGAGGAAGGCCTAGGAGGGAAGGAGGAAAGCAGAAAGGAGATCAAAGGCCAGAACAAGAGAAAAGAGAGCAGAGAGGGAAAGGTGGGTGGGAAGTGGGGAAAGAGGAAGCGGCGGAGAATGCATCGACAGAGGATCAAAGGCCAGCCAGGGGGCTGGCTGTGGGGGAGGAGGACGGGAGGGGGCGTGCTCAACGGGAGAATTGCCGGGCTGGCGCTTGGGCGCTCGGAGCTGCGTGGCTCCCCGGGGAGACCGCAGACACTTTGCGGGGATGTTACTCCCGAGTTGGAGACGATGATAAATATGATAATTTGTATAAAATCTGAATGGGTCTTGTTTTCAGGGAGAATGCCTCGGATGATGAATGGGCCCGGCTCTCAGATAGATGGCTGATAAAAAGTGTATTGGATTGTTGAGAGCGATTTTAATTCTCATTCTGTACCTGCAGATGCAGCGGCCACCGCGCCTGGCCTCCTCCTCCCTCCTGCCCACGGTGCCGGGCGGCCAGCGGCCCGGCCGGCCTCGGCGGCTCAGGAGGCTTCTGAAATGACTCTAATTACAGAGTTATTAATTTTAAGAGGAGGGTGAGCGGGGGGTTTATGATTATTAATCGAGCGCCGAGGCTCGGCGGGCGGGGCGGGCCCGGCCGCGGGCTAGCTCTGCTCGGAACTCGTAGGATGCGCGGGGCCCCAGGGCCGCTTCAAGCAGGTGGGCTCCAAGGCTGTGGTGGCCAGGCCTGCTTCCCACGCGGGCTGCTGGCTGCAGAGTCCTCCTGAGCTCATCCCGCACCGCTCACCCCGGCCTCCATCCAACGTGGCCTTTCAGCTTCTGGTCCTGGCCTACGCATCTGGGCAGTCCCACCTCGGGCTCAGTCCCGGAGGCCAACGAACGAGTCCACAGACTCAGGCCAGTAGGTATGGCCCATCCAGGGGAAGCGCCCCGCTCCTCGCTCCTCGGTCCCAGCTTCCACAGGTGTCTAGGAGTGTCCTTGACCCATAGCCTGTGACTGGTGCAGTGCAGGCTCCTTGAAAGATATATGATCATGACAATGACATTTATGGGGGGGATATTGTGTGCTAGTCACTGTGCTGGGTGCTTTGGGTGAGTGGGTGTGTCTCTGTGTGGGTGTGGGTGTGCAAGCTTCTGGGGATTGAACCCAGGGCCACCCAGTATCTCTACCCATGAGACCCACCACAAGACTGTTCTTTTCCCTCTCACCCTCTTTCTTTCTTTCCTTTCCTTCTTTCTTTCTTTCTCTTCCTTCCTTCCTTCCTTTCTCCTCTTTCTTTCTTTCTTTCTTTCTTTCTTTCTTTCTTTCTGAGACAAAATTTCACTAAGTTGCCTCTGGCCTCCAACCTACAATCCTCTTGCCTCAGCCTCTTGATCCCTGGGATTACAGGTATGCATCATCCACAAAGGCTCCTGTCCTTTAAGGGAAGGGAGCTCTTTACTTTTGGGATGCTGCAGCCTGAAACCCCTTACCCTTCAATAAATACACACTTTTCCTTGGAACAAAGAGTTGAGGAGGTGGGAGGGAGCTACAGGAGTGACATCTCCTATCTTTAATTTATATCCATCCAGTCACTTTCATCCCTAGTGTCTATTCTAAATGATTTGGTGTATTGCTTAACAGCTTGTCCACCTTGGAGGAAGATTTTCCAAAGACTAAGCTGCAAGCTCTGAAGGCAGACCCTTAAAACGAGTCCATTGTTTTGCTCTATGGTACTTGCACTTTGGGAATATCTTCTTAACGACAGTGACATTTTTAAAGTACTCAAATGTCATTTGGAAAGAACTATTAAATGTATTTGGCTATGAAATGGTTAAACTCCAGTAAAAAAAAAAAAAAAAAAAATGAAACCCCTTCCAAAACATAGGCCCAGGACCATCCTCCCCATAAACATATATTCATTCCTGCCTCCTTCTACCTGTATGAGTTAAAAGAAGTCAGGATGGTCTCCACAGACATGAATCATTCCACAGCTCCTTCAACTTCTATCTTTTGGTAAAGGCAACATCTGCCCAAGGTGTCCTACAGATAGGAGGGCTATGGGGCAGTTCTAGAATAGGGGGCAATCCTCTGGTCTCAGTGAGATCAGTTCTGTGGATGGCCACATTGCCTGCTGTGTGGACACAAGGGAGCCTGAAGAGAGAATGGGCTCTTGACTAGGGTCCTCTGCACCCCTCTTCAGTTCCCAGGAGTCTTTATTCAGCCTCATGGGGTATCTGTATGGGGCACCCTAGGTTAGGTCTGCAAGGAGAGGCATCAGGAGCAGTCCAGGGGTTCTTGTCTGTGGCTAGTTTAAGGATAAGGACCCTCAAAGCCAGATGAAACACTGAGCCCACTGAAATGGGACACCGAAGGAGCCTCTCCCACACTGAAACCGCAAGCCTGGAAGCTAGAAAAGCCTCAGGGTGCCTCAGAGAGGGACAGGGCCTTTCGGGAGAAACCAGGCTCCCAATACAAAGAGCAGCTCTTGGACTGTGGTATCTGAGCCTCCTGAAGGGCTGAATGAAGGCTGGGTAGCCCTGTAGCCTCACAGTCTTAGCTGGCCAGGTCACAGGAGCCAATTAGCCCTGAGTGCTGATTTAGGGGCTTGTGGGCAGAGCAGAGAAAAGAACAGGGACTTGTGTGAGGGTCTAGAAGGGAAAGGGGAGAAGCACTCCTAGGTTTGATAAATGGAAGCCTTTAAAGACTCCTCTCAGCCATAACAGAATGCTTTCTTCCCTCTGACTTCCCACTGGGGACAAGAAATTTCTGGCATAGCATGTGCTTAAGACTATAGGTTATGGAGGCAGTATTTGGGCCCAGAGTCTTCCTTTGCCTCCTGCTCACTGTGTCACTGAGGAAAAGTGACTAACACTCTTTGTGCCTCAGTTTCCTCATCTGAAAAATGGGATTAGTAATAGTAGGTAAAGATTAAAGGATTTCCTGGATATAGAGCACTTAGAGCAGTGCCTGATATGCAGTTAACCCTCAGGCACATTGGTTGTTTTTGTTGTTATTTTCACTAGCCTTGCCACAGCAGGACACAAACTCTTTCCTCCTCTGAACTGATAACTTCCTCTGCACATCTCTGTATTAGCTGTTCTTTCTGTGTATGACATCCTGCACCTGCACAAGAGACAGTGTTCAACCAGTGCATAAAGGAGTCTTAGGCCAGGCATGGTGAGGCACACCTATCACCTCAGCTACTCAAAGCCTAATGCAAGAGATCTTGAGTTTGAAACCAGTCTGGTCAACATAGTGAAGCTCCCCTCCTCAAAAAAAAAAAAAATAAATAAATAAATAAAATAAAATAAAATAAAATAAAAGAGGTTGGGCTTGGGGTATGGAATGAGCTAACACAAACATCTGTGTGCCAGGGATATATTAGCCTATTTAACCCACCCAAGAATTCTTTAAGGTAGAAATTCTTGTCCCCATTTTACAGATGGGAATACTTATGCACAGTGTGTTCCAGGGATTCACCTAAGGTCACACAGCTGATACATTTTCAG
Source organism: Pedetes capensis (assembly GCA_007922755.1). Lineage (NCBI taxonomy): Eukaryota > Metazoa > Chordata > Mammalia > Rodentia > Pedetidae > Pedetes > Pedetes capensis. The sequence goes on along the minus strand of VMDO01000020.1, from coordinate 356,874 downwards.
TCTGAGAAAGGTGGAGTCCACCTCAAGAATACTGGCTCCATTTCCCATTCCAGTTCTGCTTTCTCTGATGGTTTGGGAGTAGGGACAAACTGTCCTCTTCCATAACACGCATTGTCCTGTGAGACTGCTTGGTGAAGGGTAGACAAGATGAGAAAAGTGTTGTCCCCAGACATGATGTCTAGAATGGCCTTTCCCAGGCTAGGGGTACAGCTCAGTGGTTGAGCATTTGCAGAAAGTATGTGTGAGGCCCAAGGGCCAACTCCCCAGTACTGAAAATAATAATAATAATAATAATAATAATAATAATAATAGAATGCCCTTTCCATCTCCAGATCAGATCTTTTCACTTTGTTGAAAAATTTCTGAACAGCAATCCCGTTCCCTAAAGGGGAAAAATCAAAACTCCTTAGTGAGAAAGTATTCTTCCATCCAGGCCCTGCCTACCCCTCTGCCGTATTGCCTTTGCCTCACCCATAACCCCTATATTGGCTTCACTGAATCCTCTTCAGTTCCTCAACTAGGTGGGCTGTTGCCTCTTCCCATGCCTTTTCTCTTGATGTTTCTTCTACCCAGGGAACAGGTTATCCACGTATCCCCTGCATTTAGAGTACATCTAATCATCTTGCAAGACCCCATCTCCTTATCAAGTGTTTCCTGACACCTCAGTTGTTTCCCTGAATCCCAGTCACCTTGACAGCCCATATCTTGACACTTTCCAGAGTTTTTCTTTGCCACCTAGTAATGTCGCTCTTGAGGGGCAGTTTGGGATTTACCTCTGTAGCCACATCGCCCAGCACAGTGCAGACCCAGGTCTACTGACTTAGCTGGTGCCCTGCTATTCCAAGGTGGCACAGCTCAGTCCTGCCTCCCTACTATCCCCAACTCAAAGAATTCGGGTTTCTCAGTATCGATGCCTAAACTGTCTCCGTGCAGAAGTAGGAGCTGACTAAGCTGGCCAATTCCTTCCTGGAGGATTACTCTTTCTGTTGTAGCTCTGCAGCTGACCCTATGAGGGAGGAACAGGAAGGGGAAGAGGAGTGGAGTAGGTTAGTCCTCATCAACCCAAAAGCTCTAAGGCTGGAAACTCCTGGTATTTCTCATCCCAGGGGCTACGTGGCTGGTAGGGAAACCTTTCCCTCACCCTCAGTCCCAGCATAGAAGCCTCCAGCGCCCCTGCCTAGCCTGGGAGCACCAAAGGTCTCAGCCTAGCCTGGGAGCACCAAAGCACAGGGGCTCGCTGAGGTGAGGACAGAAAATGAAAGGGTGGCGTTCCCACCTGTCCACGCAGAAACCTCATCAGAAAGTAGGGGAGATGCTCCCTAAAATCCTTAGGCCCTCCTTCCCTGAAGCCCACGTGTGTCCTCTTCTCCTTTCTCGTTCTGCGCTGCCTCCTCCCTGCTTCCCTCTCCTCCTTTTTGCTTTCCTCCTCCCAGCCTTTGGCTTGGGCAGGTAGTGCTGGACCAGGCCTGGAGAGCAGGAGGAATCTGCTCGGAGCCTCTCGGTGGTCCAAGGGAGGTGGCTCAGAAAATGCGCCCTCCGCTGGCGCGGGGTCGCGGTTCTCGCCGCGTTACTTTTTTCTCACAGTCGTGGCCTGTGGCGTCTGCCTAGGCTCTGGAGATCGGCGAGCGCGGTAGTTCTCCAAGGGCATGCTGAAGAGTCAGGGATCTGAGCTGCCAGGACGCTGCGGGTCTCTGCTAAGCGTCCTTAGCCCGCCTGACCCGGGTCCCCTCCTCTCTTCTCGGTGCAGAAGGTCCCAGGCACTCAGTGCGGGCGCTCAAGAAAGAGCAGTGTGCCTCCCTGGCCATGGACCCACGATGAAAACCCCGCACAAACACCACAGATGTTCCCGTGCGCCTCGGGCGGGCCCTGGAACTTCACTTGGAGCCCAGTTCTGCGTGGGATCCCGCCTAGAGTCCCGCGGGTGCACTGAGCTCCTAGGTCTGCGGCCACTGCGCGGACCCTGGCCGCCGCGGGGCGCGCTTTCACTGCCGCGCTTTGCCAGGGAGTTTTTCTAGATAAACAAAAGCATTTACTTTTTTAGTTTTCTTTTATTTTTATTCTCTCACCTCTTCCTTCTTAAATCTCCCTCCTCGCTCTTCTTTCTTCTCTAACTTCTCCCCTCCCCCATTTTTCTTTTCATTCGCTTTTCTTCCTCTATGCCTGTGTTCTGTCCATTGGTCTCTTTCTGTAACTCGTATATTCGGCTTTGGCCTCTTCTCTGCTTCTGGGTCCCTCTCTCTCTTTGGGTCCCCCATGCCGGGCCCCTCACCCTCTCTGGGCTAGGTCTGCGACACTTCCCTGCATCAGGTTCCTGGCTCCTCCGCCTTTTCCTCACTTTTTCGTTCTCCCAGCAGCCCCCGTCTGGCTGGCTTGGGACCGGCTCCCCCGCTGCCGCGGTGATTTATTCCCTTTACCCGGCAGAATCAGGTGCTGAACCAAGCCCCGGAATGAGGGAACAGATTTCTCCCAGAAAAGGTTTTTTGTGAACTAAACGATGCTAATTATGGGGTGGGGGACATGCTGCCAGAGGAGGGTAGGCGCGCGGTGCTGAGGGCGGCTAGCGAGAGAGCCCTGGGCTGCGGCCCTTTCTGGGCACCTCCCTTGGAGCCTCCCCAGCGCCTCTCGCCCTGGCTTTCTCCCTTCCCTGGGAACTTTCCTGTCTGAGTTAACTATTAACTGCTGGTGAGAGGCAATTTTCTTCGGAATTTCAGCGATTTCCTTTTCGCGGTGGAGGCAGATTAACATGCAAACGGTGAGATGCTCGGCTTCAGTCTGCGCGTGTCGAGGATGCTTCTGCCCCTCCAAACAGTGTCCTACGGGACAGCGGAAAACTACAGCTCCGGCCCCCCACCTCTGCTGTGCATGAAGCTGTGACCAAGCCAGTGCCTGGCCGGTCCTCCGAGTGAAGGTGGAAAAAGCCCAGTGCTCCAGCTCGGGGCGGGGATGGGGGCGGGGGAGCTTAACCCCGGCTGGCAGGGGACGTCAGAATTTTGGCCAGAATGGCTACACAAGGAACCCGACACCAACGCAGCACAGTTTCTGCCCCGAGCCTGGCATGCAGGGGACGCTATTGAAGGCACAGGCATGGGAAAGCCCTCTCGGGCCTGCGGACCCTCCAGCTACTCCCCGCTACCTCCCTCCGCCACTGCCAGCACCCCCCACCCCAGCCCCCACGTGCACACTCCCTGCTCTGGTTTGTGACGGCTGCAAACTTTGTCAAACTCCTTGCCTTGTCCTCCTTCTCTTTCTGGCCGGGCCTGATCTTCCTAAAGCAAGGAGGGAGGAGGTTAGCAGCCTCCAGCCCTGTTAGAGGAGAGTTTCCAAAAGTCCGGGTTGGAGCATTAGTCCTGGTCACCATGAGGCTGCGCACACTGGACGCATTCCTCCCGGAAAGGGACTGGTGGTTGCAATGGCCAGGCTTGACAGAGCTGTGGCTGCGGCCCTAGGGCTGCCCGGACCGGGCTTCCCAGGACACCGCAACACGAAGGCGGCCCGGACTGTTAGGTCAGGGCGTACTGGGCTTGAGCCTGGGTTTGGGGCTGCCAGCCCTCCTTCGCCTAGCCGTCCTCTCCCCGATCTCACTCTCCCTAGCTTACCCTTGACCCCATCCCCTCAACCTTCGCCCTGAGTTAGATCTCTCCCTGCAAGACAAGCTGCCTCTATCTCTGGCAGGGCTGCCTCTGTCTCTTTGTCTCTCCGTCTCTCTTGTTTGTTTCAAGGCACGGACACTGATGGCGCCTTATGAAGTTCTAACTGGTTTTGTGTCAGGAAGATCTTTCTCGCTGCTACCCAGCCTGGCGTGACGGATTAAACATCAACTAGTTAAATAAAAATTAATATCAACTGCCTCCTAACTTCTAATGTCATGTTGTTTATAACTAATGAACTGATTAGGGGATAAACACATCACGGAGACATTCAGCTCTCCTGCCTCAGCTCCACTGCCAAGCGCCAACCCGTGCCCACACTGGGGCAGGGGCTGCCTGCTGCCAGGCCAGGAGTGGGGAGGCTGGAGGCAGGGCAGGCTTCAGGGACTGGGAGCTCCCTGGGCCTTCCTCCTCCCTCTGCCTTCATCTTTTCCTCTCCTTTCTTGTCTTTCTTTTTCTTTCCCTTTTGCTGTACATTTACTTTTCTCAACCTCTTTTCCCTCACTTTCCTTATTTCCTTCCTTCCCCATCCTCTTCTGTCCTTTGCTTCTCTGCCTCTATCCTGCAGACTGTTTCTGGTGTGTTCTTTCCCTCTCCCTCACCCCCTCTCTGCCAGTCTAGTGCTGGAAGCCCTCCCTCTTGGGGGGTCTCTCTTCTTTATTATTCCATGGAGACTCTGCCTGTCTCTTCTCTCTTCTTCTGCCTCTCCCCTCTTCTTCCTCCTCATTTGGAGTAACTCCTCCCTGGCCAGAGCAGAGTATAATGATTACCAGTGTCCTTGTGACTGGACTTCTGCTCTGCTACAAAGCAGGAGGATGCAGCCTCTCTCTCAGTACCTTAAAGAAGACTGAAATGCATGCACCCCACCTATTTTGGGGAGAAGGGAGAGAGCTAGAATAAATGGGGTTCTATTTTCTCTTCTATTCAAACTGGGAGTAGGAATTTAAAATTATTTTTTAAACTTTCACCTTCCCTCTTGTCCCCGAAGCAATTAATACAAGTTCAAATGCTAAATATAATTTCAGGAAAAGAAAAACTGCTCTGGTATCTTTCCTCCAGGGGCTTCAGATCCTTCACCAGTCAGCCCCAGCCTGACCTGAGCAGCCTCCTCCTACAGGGCCTTTTTCCTAAAGATACTTAAACCAAATCACAATTGTCATCATGACAACAATAAGGCAGAAAGGCGAGTAATCACAGACCCAGCCCTGGTGATTTTTTTCCCCCTAAGAAGCCACAACATTTAAACTTGGTTTGCCCTGGACCGCAGGGTCTGACAAGACAATAACAACAGAAAAGGCTTTTAAAACCAATTTAGCACACGTGAAAATGTAATTCTAATGAAGAATCAATAGGCTGGCGGATCATTTTTCCTGGGACTCCTTGGAGAACCTGAAAGAGACTTTCAATCAATGGGGCAGGCAGTGAGCAAAAGGGCCCAAGAGACAGTGTGGGACAGGGATGAGGGCCAGGAGACAAAGAGAGGCAGAGCCTGAGGCAGGAGGCTAGAGGAAAGCTCAAGTATAGGCTGGACCCTTTGACTGGCATCACTTTGCAAGCTTCCAGAAGAAGCATATCAGAGCCAAAAGCTAAGAAGTCTCCTTCCTTCTCATGGCCAGTCTGGTATGCCACAAGCTACTTAGCACAATGGCCTCAGCAGCCTTCCCCAGGGCCTAGGCCCTGTGCTCAGGTAACTATGACCAGCTGGCTCAAGAGCAGTAAAAGGACGTGTCCCCAGTCCCTGGTTCTCCAGTGGGTGCCTCCCTGCATGTGTGTCTGGGATGTTGGGTCTCAGTTCTGGTCTCTAATGTAAGGGTGGTTGTACTTCACATTTTGTAAACAACTTGCATACACATTATTCTCCATGAAACTTCTGAGAAGGGCAAGGGTTATTATTACCATTTCAGGGAACAGGAAGTAAAAGTGCAAAGAACTGTGCAGTGAAGGAGTGATTCAGCAGGTCACAACCCTTGTATGTGATTGGGTGTGGTCCTGAGTAGGTGACGGTGAGAGGTTATGTGTCACCATCTCATGTGTACTAATGGAAAAACCACATGATAGTTGTGTGTGTGACTGGAGTTTCATTTATGAATATTGCTCTCTTTGCCCTGATCCGCATACAACAAAAGGGAAAATATTTTTGCTTTTAAGTTTTTTATGCACTTGGGTTGGAAAATCACTGCTAGATGTAAACAGAAAGAAGCACCAAGGAAGTCTGGTATGTTACATAAAAACATGCTAGTGAGATGGGCCTGGGAGGCTAGTGGATGTAGCACTTGCCTAGTGTGTGCAACACCATGGGTTCGATCCCCAGCACTTAAAAAAAAAAGTTGGTTGGATGATAATTTGGCTCAGAGTTCTGTAGGAAGATTTTAAGAACTAAAGCTGAAGAACCATGATGCAGGTATGTTGTGGGTCCCTGTGTCCCTCCAACTTTCTCTTCCTAGCTGCACAATCTTTGTAGAGGAAGAGCAGCAGAAGTGGATGGGGTCCCAAGAGTCAACTTCCAGTTAGCAGTGGAAGTGGGTCCCATAGACCTGAACCCAACCCCTTGCTTTAGAGCCCTTCTTTCCAGGATGAAGCCAGCCACAGGCCTCCTCCACTTGCACGTGGGGGCTTACCCAGTGCTCTCCTGGACAGCCTCTCAGGGTTAGTGTGTGAGAGCAAGGCTACAAGAAAGGGAGGCTCAGGGCAAGTGGGTAGCAGAATAAAGTGGGACAAATGAGAAAGGGGACCACAGAGATGATAGGTTTGGGAATGTTACTGCTCATGACAGGGTGTGTGTGTAAGAAGTAGGAGCACAAACAGATGCACGTGAAAAAAGTGGGGTGTGAGAAGTTGGAAGGAGAATTTATGGCCAAGGTGTGAGAGATGTAAATTCCAGATTTCGAGAGCATGATGTGGGACAAAGCTAAAGCGGGCCTTTGATCAGGGATGAAAGCACTAGTGTGCTTACAGAGAATTTGAGTCTGAGGACCCACGAGATTTGGGGTGGAAGGTCCACAATGTTGTAGTAGAAGGGCAGTGTTCAAGTGAGTGGCCAAGTGAGTGTGGGAGGGGTTGGGCCCTTCTTTTCTCCTTGGCTCTCACCATCTCTTCCAGAGCAAGGAAGCCAGGACTTTTTCCTTTAATTCTGAATTTTTTTAAATGAAAAGAAAAAAGAATCCAGAGCAGGAGAGCTTGTGAGGGATTTGGGGTGCAGCTCCACAACGAATGTACTGGTGACAGGGACCTCTGGGAAGGACTGTGTAGTCTGCAAAAGTTGGGGGGCGTCTATGGAGATATTGGAGACTGAGCCTGAGACCGGGAAGCACAAATGTATAGCAGAGCGTGGAGCCCGATGGTGGGCAGAGTGGGATGTAGTGAGTGCCGAGAATCGTGGGGGAAGACGGACCACACAAAGTTGGGGAGTAGGTGAGAGCGAGGACGCCCCTGTGAGGAGGCTGTACAGTGAAGGGGTGTGTGTGACAGTGAAGAGGGGGTGGGGTGAGAGGGTGTGCCGGCTCTAGACCCAGGATTCGGTCTTTGGGTGCCTCCGGCAGCGAGAGTGTTGGCTTGCCTGCGGCTGGCTGGGGGCCTCGGTGCGTGTGCGCGCGTGTGCGCGGGGCGGAGAGCCCTGGGCTCCTCCGTGGGTGGCTGTGCCACGGCGCGGCCGGGTGTGTGAGCGCCAGCGCAAGCGGAGCGCACAGCCCAGGCGGCGGGCAGCCTGGGTTATCTGAGCCTCTCGGTCTTGGGTGGCTGCGCCTAGATCTCCTGGCGGCAGCGGCCGAGCCGAGACGCGCTGTCGGGCCGCGGAGGAGCCGGAAAGCCAGACTCGGGCCCAGGAGGCTGCGGCGGGGAGCAGAGCATGGAACAGCGCACGGGTCGGGCAGGTAAGAGAGAAGGACTTGTCAGAGCCGCAGGCAAAGGCGGCGGCGGGGGATGGAGGGGGGTGGTGTTAGCATCGGAGAAGGATAAGGGCTGCCTAGCCAAGGGCGGATTCCACTCTTCTTTCTTTCCCCGGCTTCATACCCAGCGGGCGACTGTAAGGGCCAGGGACAGAGGTTCGGCGGACAGTCTCCACCACTGGGGCCTCCTGGGCCTACCCCCCGGGTGTCCTGTAAATCTTCTAATGAAAACTTTCCACCCAGAAAACGTGAGTTTTGCAACTTCTCTTGCTCTTTGCAGAACTTGGTTTTCCCCTTCTGTTGGGTGTTTAGGGATTGATCTTTCCGCTTTTCCTCTGGGCATAAATATTTTACACAACTTCCTCTTAAGTTGGGAGAGTTGGTCAGGCCTTAGTTTCTAGTGGAAAGGGAGTTTTGGGCGTGGGTGCCTGTGCTAGTAGGTGGGAAACTGTGCACATGTCTGTGGGCACACGTGTGAGAGTTTTGTATATTTGATTTTGAGCACTAGTGTAAATGTGCCTGACCTGTGTAGGAAGAAGACTCCGCCCCAAAAAATCAAGACAGGCTCAAGGGAGGCCTAGGGGAAAGGTGGCAGGCGCCAGGGGATCCAGGTGAGGAGGAGAATATAAAACTGCCTTTCAAAGGGCTGTGAAGGCTTCTCTCTTTTATTTTCTTCCTCTCCCCCTCCAGGCCTGCCAACTCAGCCCTGACTGCCCATTAGGTGTCCTGGTGTAGTGCAGGTGTGGGAAGCCAAGTACTGAAGTTTAGTTTAGGATTGGTGGGGAGGGAGAGGACTGGATTAGAGTTTTCTAAATAATCCCAGAGAGCTCTAGGGCTAACTCTGGGCCTTTTCCCCTCACTTTTCCCCTTCCCCAAATCTCATTTCTCCCCTCCCCACTTCCAGAGCTCAAGCTCCAGTTCTTTCAACTGAAAACTCAGGTCCCAGCCCCCCAGCACCAGTCTTGCTCTAGTTTCAGGGTGCAGTCTCTAGGCTGTCCCTATTCCCCTAGGGGATCTTGTCCCCACCAGGAAACCAGGTCCCCTAGGAGTGTCAACTGTGGCCTCCTGGGCTTTTAAGGGCTCTGGGCAGACCCTCCGCATCAGAGGTTTAAGTAGGGAGATCAATAGCAAACAGTTGTAATGATCTAATTAATTATGGCAAAATTAAAAGCGAGTACAAAATCAATCTCTGATGGTGTTGAAGATGGAATTCAATTGAGAGCCCATCTGTGCACCCCCTCGACCGTATAAATATGCAGCCCAAGGACAGTCCTAATGGCTGGGCCTTCCTGGGAACCTTTCTCCCCCCTTTCTTCCTTTTTTTTGCACAGGGCTTCTCTCTCCCTCACTCTCTTTGAATCTATTTTGTTTCCTAACACTTCCTGCTCCCACCCCTCCTTCTTTCTCTATCATTTGCTCGGGCGCCTGATGTCCCACCTTTCCATTTTCTCTCCCAGCAGGCGCCTCTCCCTGCCTTTCAGGCCTGAGGTGCGTGGACTGGATTCCCAGTCCGGGCAAGTCTCCCAGCAGCGGCACCCAGGCCTCTTCCCCTGGGCCTAGGAAGGAGAAGGCAGAATAATGGGGACATTCCTATTTGCCTGTTAGGGTCCTCATTCCAAGTTACCTACGATACTCCGGAAGAGACTAGGATGCTTTCCACACACCCAGGAGCGCCTGCGCTTACCGGCGCCTGGCGGGTAGTCGCTCCCTCGGCACGGTGCGTGGCACAGCGGCCAGAACCACAGGCGTCCTGCCGCGCTCCTGTTCCCTTCTCACCTTCCTCAGAGAGGGGCTCGCACTCTAGGTAGGCGCTGCTCAGGCAAGGATGGGGAGGAGCTGCGGAGCTGGGCAGGAGTCAGGGCAGTGTTGCAGAGGAGGAAGCGGCCGGCCATTCCTTTCGAGGTGCCCCCATCAAGCCGAGCCCCGTAGTCTTCCGCCCTCCACGCCGCCTTCCCTCCTTTTCTCTTTTTTACCGCCCATTCCTGTTCTGCTGCCCGCATCTTTTCCACAGCCACGTCTGTCCGAGCACAACTCCCTGGGGGCACTGCGTCCCCCTGCCGGCCCCTGCGTCCTTCTTGGCTCCTTCTGCCTAGTCCAAAATGACAACAGACGCCCGAGCGAGCGTGCCTGCCGGACTCCGGGGCGCAATCGCCTCAGCCGGGCTTGCGGAGGATGCGGGTTTCATTTAGTCTCGCTGAGCCTGGTTCCAAGCAGCGGAAACCATAGGGAAAGGGCGAGTGGAGGAGAATAGGGAGAGAATTGGCACTAAGTCAATTGTGATCTTCAGCTATCGCTCTCCATACCCCAGAACCATAAAAATGAGACATTTGTTTATGTCCTCCCTCTTTCTCCCCCGGCCTGTCCCAGTGATTCTCTGGCCCCCAGTCGCTGATCCCCTGCCTCTCCCTCCTGGGGCTCTGGACCCATTCCTCGGCTCACACTGAGTTCCCAGCTTTCTTTGTACCCTTGGAGACCCCTCCCTCTCCCTGGTCCCGCTGCCACTGGGTCTTCAGAGCCTGGAAGGAGACACAGCCTGACGCCTCTCCCCTCTTTTGCCAGGCCTCCTCACCCCATTATTAATTGCTGTGTTGACCTGCAGGATTGATTGGCGGTCCCTCTGGAAGAGGCAGCGGAGGCCTTGGCCTGGGAGCAGCCTCCGCTGAGGGCAGAGGGAGGAGGGGGAGTTACTGGATATGGGTCTTGAGCTCCTATCCCAGCCCCAACTGGAACACAGCTGTTTGCCCAAAATCCCTTTACCACCCCCTCACACACTTTGTACACACCCTTACAACCTCAAACACACACGTACACACTCCCCTTGCCAAGTCACTCAGCCTCTAAGGAGACACATCAGAAATTCTCCTTAATTGATTTAGAAATTGGAAGGCTCTTCCTCCTTTCATTGTTAGTTTCTTCAATGTATTCGTAAGCTGCGGATCTAGACCCCATTGCCAGGCTAGAAGTGACAGCGAAACTCCTGGGTCTGGGCCTCCTTCTATCCGAGATTTACTCTGCACCTTTTCTTTTCTAGGAACTGTTACAGAAAGTTGAGATAATCCCGGATGCAGGTGACCCTTAAAGTCTCAAACCAAATCACCTTTTCCCAGCAAGCGAACTTGCCCTGGCTCCTAAGGGATTCGGTTCAGGTCTTTTGTTTCAAGTTCTGGGAAAGGACGGCCCTAGCCCTCGGAGGGTGGAGGGCAGACTTGGAGTCGCCTCGGGCAGGTGTCTAACCCTCCCAAAGAAGGCCCTCCCACCCGACCCTTTCTCCCGCCTGCCTAAACTGTCGCCTGCACAGAAGCGCTCGCGCGTGCACGCACGCTTACATGGCCCCCACAGCTACAGCAACTCCCAGCAACACCCCCTGTTCCCGACTCGAGGCCACTGGATGGCGGGCCTGGAATCCCCGGGGTGTCCCGGCTCCAGCCTGGGCGTGAGCAGAGGAGGCAGGCACATACAAACCTTGGCTGTTCCCCCCGCGAACCCCCCTTTCCTTGGGGCTCTCCCTATCTCAGCCATCCCCTCTAGCCCCTGTGTCTCCTGTCCCCTCCGCTCGGGGCCTTTGTCTCCAGCCACCTCGAAGCCCGTCCCCCTGCTTGGCGATCCTGCCCTTCGGCCTCCCTGCCTCACTGGCCGGTCTCGCCCTGCCTTACCAGCTCCTGGCTCTGGTCCGCTCTCCGCCTGCTCCTCACATCCGCACAACTGCTGGGAGAGGAGGAAGGGAGGGCGAGCGGGCGAGCGGGCGAGCGCGCCGCGGATGGATCCGGCACGGTAGATTTGGTGTCTGCTCGCAACTCCGGGAAACTCAGCCCTGGTGCTCCCGCCCTTCTCAAACTCTTTCTCAGCGATGCGGGGCCGCGCGCCCTCACCCGCCCTTGGCCCTTCCTTTCCCTGAGTATCGGCTGTGGCCATTTAGCTTTCCCTGGCTTCCTGGCGTCAGGAATCGTGCTCCCTTTGCCCTACACTCCGTTCCCGTCCGGCTGCCTCTTGCTGCGGAGTTCCACCTCCCTCCGCACTCCCAGCCCTCGCAGTGGCTGCGGTGGGCAGCGCTGGGGATGTCCCGAGTCCTCCAGCACTGTCTCCCTCAATCACAGCCCCGGTGAACCTCGGGCTCGGGCGGGCTGCGAAGAGGGTTAATCATTACTTCCTCACCAACATCCAGCCTTCCTCGGACTCTCTCACCCTGGCTTGGGGAGGAGGGGAGGAGGCAGCTGGCCCGGTGGAGACTTTGGCTTTGCCCAAACCAGGCTCTCCAGGTCTTCTGGAGACAGGTGCCTTTTCAGTGCCCTCAGCCCCTCTTTCCGGTTTGCTTTCTTCCCTTCTTCTCCCTCCCTCCCTTCCACCTCCTCACAGTCAGGCCTCTCCCCACCGCCTCATCTCGGCTCGGGCTTTGGCAAGTTGAGTGCAGGTCCTGGGGAGACCAACTCTCTTTGTTTAGAACCGGACCGGACGGGATTTCCTTCCCCGAATCTCCGCCAAAGGGCCAGCTCCTCCCAGAGGTCTTGGCGGACTGGCCCAAGGGGACCCTGCCTGAGGCCACAATTAACCTGATTGTTGGGGGGTGGTGAGGGATTTAACTGATCCTCTAGCAGCTGGTTGGGGGTGTGCAGGAAGTGGCAAGAGGGATAGAGCAGTATAAGAAACCTGGATGGGGTGTGGTACAGTCAAGAGGAAAGGGGGAAAATCCTGAAAGATAACACAGGAAGGAGCTGCAGTCAGAAATCCCCCCTAACATTTATAGGATAGGAGTTGGACAGAAAACACCACCTCCCTGCTCAGTCTAAATGCTGAGATCCCTGCCTTCCGTCTTTGTGGGAGGTTAACGGTTTGGAAAGCTTGAGCAATCATTCTTGGATCTACTCTAATAATGTTTGTTTTTCAAAACGCCTGCTGGTTAGCTCCATTGAGTAAAAAAGGCAGGTGCAATTATTCCCATTTTACAGGTAAGAAAACTGAGGCCTAAAGGAGCAAAAGGACTACACAGGCCGGGACAGCTGCTCCTTTCCCGAGGTTGTGGAGTGAGTGGCCCCTTTAGTTGTGCAGACCTCCATGGGCGTCAGAGGAGAGAGGGGAAAGGCTGTGCTCAGGTCTGAGAGAATACCAGGGTCTCCCTGTCCCCCTTCCCTGGCTTGTTCTCTTTTGTCAGGGCCCTCCCCTCCCACTCTGTGGATCTGCTGGCCCGACTTCTCCTGGTTTGATATTTTTTTCATCCCCCTAGTCCAGTGGCCCACTGGCCGGGCAGCCACCTGGCTGACCCGTGCCACTAAGAGGCTGCTTCGGTGGCCAAGTGGCTTGCATTGTCAGTGCCCCTCAAAGGGGCTGCGAAGGGCCAGGCAGGTCGCAAGGACTTCTTGTGAGGGAAAGCGGGGTTAAAGGGGGGAGGGGACGAGAGGATAAAGGTTCAGCACGTGCGCACAGCGCGCACAGGACCAACAGACTGGACGGGCGGGGCCGGCCGGGAGTCAGGCCCCCGGGGCTTCACGCGGGGTGCCCAAATATTGGGAACAAAAGCGGAAAAAGAAGAGTGAGAGCAGGAGGGAGGGAGGGAGCAAGGAGAGAGCGAGGAAGCAGAAATTAGGGGGTCTTAGATGAAAAAAAAAAAGAGAAAGAAAGAAAGTAGCTTTAGGGGGAATGTGCTGTGGAGTGTGAAATTGCAGCCCGTGGTGCTCCATATTGTACCAGAAGCTCTTCCAAAAAAAAAAAAATCCCACCATCCTCCAACGTGACCAGAGGCTAGGCAGGGGGAGGGGTGGGGAGAGAACGGGAAGGAGGAGGGGAAGGGCCCCGCGGGAGCCGGTCAGGCCGGGCTGGAGAGGGGCCCGGGTGCGTGCGCCGGCTGCCTGGGATCTGGTCGCCGAGGGTACGAGCTCCGGGGAGCGCCAGGACCTGAAGGGCGAGTGGGCCGCAGACGTCCGCCCTGGAGTTTGGTTGTCAGAAGAACTTTTTTCTTTTCTTCTTTTTGGTGGTGGAGGTGGTGACTTCCAAAACTGGGACTAATCCAGAAAAGCTCAGCTGCGGAGTAGCTGTTCTGCTCTACTCTCGTCTCTTCCCTCCTCTATCTTTTTCTTCCCTTTGGACTAGTTTTTTTCCCCCTTGATTCTAAACAGCTTCTCCCCCCCCAACTTTAATGCGTTTAATTTGGTCCGCACTGTGGGGAGCATTTCCTGGGGAGATATACTTAATTTCGGAATTTCTAATCCCCTCCCTCAGAGCCCTGGCCCTAGCTCCCCTCGCTGCTCCCTGGGAGGTGGAAGGAGGAAGACAGGCCCAGGCCACGGGGGAGGGGCACATCTGGGATGCTCTGCAGCAGCCCCAGTCCACCGCCAGGCCCCCCGCGGCCCAGCCGTCTTCCCGAATTGCTGGAGGCCCGGCGCTTGGGCTTCGGGTCAGCGCCCTGCGGGCAGAGGGGAGGCAGCCACGCCTCTGCCTTTTCTCGCCGGGGCAGAAAGCTCCAGGCCAGGGAACGGGAAACCGGAAACCAAGCAGAAGGATCTGGAAAAGAGCGGGTGCAAGCGGGGGCAGCGCACGGGATCTACTCGGGCACTTCACTTCTGCATAATCTGCCCAGAAACGCCTTTTAGAGCTGGGAGTAGGAGTCACGCTTAGTTTGGGGCACCTATGTATAGGTATACTCAAAGTGGGGTACCTATCTCGGACGACTGCCTCCTGGACACCTACACCCAGTCAGAGCACGCGCGGCCTAGCTCGGCCGAAAGGGAGGAGGCAAGAGTGGGGGCCCCCGGGCGAGGCTGGCAGGGAAGGGAGCAGAGAAGGCGAAGGAGCCGAGATACACAAGAAAGATTTATTGGGCAGATCAGATGCACAGAGGCGGCTAATGAAGCAAATCCCGAGATGGGTATCAGAGCAACTCCCCAAAAGTTTATTTGCCTTTAAATTTCCGCAGGGAGGCGGGCGCCTTGTTTGAAGTGTAAATGCCCCTAGGTTGGGGGGTAGAAGGGCCTCTTTGAAAACACCAGAGAGAAAAGGTTCATTTAGAGGCAGACGGGAAAAGCAACCAACCCTGACAGGTCGGAGCCCTGGTTGTGTTTGGGGCTGGGTTGTTTTCTTTCTTTCTCTTTCTTTTCTCCTTTCCTCTTCTTTCTTCTTCTCCTTCTCTTTTCTTTTCTTGCCTTTTTTCCCCTGTAGTAGATGCTATAGAAGAAAAAGAACATCAAGAAAGAGGGAGTCATAGACCAGTGAGGAGAGAAATCTGTAGGTCAGCCCTTCATCCTGAAACCCTTAGGAGAAGGCAGAGCCTTGGCTAACGGAGCTCCCAAATCATCAGGGAGCATTGCGCTTTGACTTTCTAGACTCAGAAGCAGGCTGGAGCTAAGGAGGAAGCTGCCAGGGGCTCGCCCTTTGCAGGAGCATGAGTGTCCAGGCTAACACAGTGCTGAGAGGAGGGTCCCAGGAGCAGGAGTGGTAACAAGGCTCTCAGGGGCTACCTGGGAATTGGACTGTGAGGGGTCTGCATAGTAGAGAGAGTGTATGTGAAGGATAAGTGTGTGACTACAACTACCAGCACACTTCCTGCATTATTAGTACCCTTCTTTACAAAATGTGAAAATCAATCTCTCCCAATATGCAAAAATGCCTGTCATCTATGCCCACACTTCACAGTATGTATATCAAGTTCTAGAAAAATCTGAGTCTGTGTGTGAAGGGGGACTCTATCCAGTCTTGTTCCTCCAATAGTTCAGACTTCCTAAGACTTAGAGGATGACCAGCATGTGAAGACCTTGGGCCCTGGCTCCATTGGTTATGGGCTTCTCTCCATAGGACCTTTCTTCACTATTCCCCATCTCCAGTTCTGGGTTATCTCCCCAATGGAAGCCCAAGGCTATACCATCTTGTGCCATTTGTGAGTCCCTTGCTCCCAGACCTGGGAGCTGTTGCCTTTAGGCACTGGGAACTCTGTTTTCCTTTTACGTTCCCCACACGAAGTTAGTGCGTGTTTGTGGGGTTCTGAGGCCAAAGCAAACCCCGGAGCGCCATCTGCAGGCCTTGAGAGGAAGAGACTGGCCTTCTGGGCTGAACACAGAGCCTTCAGCCTCCTGCCCAGGGGAACCTGCTCGCTGTCCAAGGGAAGTCGCGGTAGGGGCTGGGGGCGGGAGGGGCAATTTTTTTTCTCCTCCTGTAGTTAGTCTGTAGATAGATTAAGCGGATGGGACTCGGGGCAATCCAGGAAGGAGGGCACATGCCAGGATCCCAGTGGACCCAGCCCCCTAAGGAATGGGAGGCTCAGAACCCGGTGGGGCTGAGTCCAGCCTGAAACCCACCTGGAGCGTATTGGCACCTTGGAAACCAGGGTTCGAGATGCCCAGTAGGAGTCAGTCTAACTCGGGCTCAGTCAGGCGGGTGCGGCCCCTGATCCTATCTATTGCCCAGGCTTTGGTCAGAGGGACAGGGGCACGAGTTCGCGGCCCTTCGCCGGGCGCCAGGGGCTGCACATCCGGGCCAGAGCAACCTCCAGGCAGGGTGGCAAGAACGCAGCGCAGCTCGAGCTTCCCCAGCCGCCCTTTCGCAGACCCAGGGAGGTGGGGGGAGGGAGCGACCGAGGGAGAGAGTTAAAACATCAGCTGAAGTGCCAAGATGATTTATGAGACAAGGGAAAATATTTCATAAAGATCTCCTGGATATTCTGTACTTAACCAGTTAGAAGACAAAGGGCTTCTCCTGCCTAGTGCGTGCGAACGGACCCCAACGAACAAGGGAGAGAGTGCCGGTGAGGGCTGCGGAGGCTGGGCCGGTGGCTCGGGTAGGAGTGAGGCCAGGCTGGCGTGCTGCGCCTTCTGCGCTCGCTCTGGATCCGCAGAGCTAGCAGCGGGCGGCGCTCAGCCGCGTTCGTAGCCTCCTTTTCTCCCCAGCCGGGGAGAGAGAGCTTTGGTCTCGCTTTGGTCTTCCGCATCCTCTGCCTCCAGCGACCAGCCTCTCCGCGCTGTCTTCCTCCCCAATCCTTTCCCTGGCTACCCGAGAGTCCAGGAGCTAAGTCCCCGTGCACTCCTGCCTGGTGGGTCCCACCAAGGCTGGTGGGTCCTCGCTGGGGGCTTCTAGCCCGAGTCTAAACCAGGTGTTCTGGACTGCTCAGACTCGGGGTGCAAGAGGTCGAAGGGAGGGGGTCCCTGTGCGCAACCGCTTGTGGGACCGGAGAGGACAAACTGCTGGGCACTTTGCCCCGGAATGGGAATCAGGGTGCGTGGATGGGAAGGTACCACAGGACGGAAAGGCCAAAGGGAAAGACGAGAGAGAGAGAGAGAGAGAGAGAGAGAGAGAGAGAGAGAGAGAGAGAGAGAGAGAGAACGAACAAGGAAGGAATGGAAGGGAACTCAGAGCTAAGGGTAGTGGGGATAGGACTAGGACCGGGCCTGGGTGGCAAGGCTCTTGCGGGCACTGGCCGGTGGATGGCAGGGCTGGGCGAGTTGTGACTGAAGAGCCTGGCTTCCAAGCGCAGCGCGCTCTGTGGCCCTCTGTCGTTGCCTGAATATTCATCAGACTGGCCGCTCTTTATCCTTATCTAACGTTTATCTTATCGGCGAGTTTCAGTTTCTCAGTGTAGTTTTAATCCCGGGCTCCCATTCCTCCTCCCACTGGCCCGCTCTTCTCCCTCCCTCTTCCTTTGCCCGCAGCTCCCTCCCTCCCGTTTCCCCCTCCCCTGCCCTCCCCTCGCCTGCACCGGAGTGACAGGCGCGGGGCCCTCCTCGCCGAAGCTCGGGGCTCCGGCGCTGGCGAATCACAGAGTGGTGGAATCTATTGCCTTTGTCTGACAAGTCATCCATCTCCCGGCGCGGGGAGGAGGAGGGGGTCTGGAGGGGGGCTTTGCAGCTTTTAGAGAGACACACACCGGGAGCCGCGGCTCCAGTCTCCGGCCGTGTCCTCTCGAAGCCGCAACCCACCTGGGGCCAGCCCAGCGCTGCCGGCGCCGCTTGGCTCCCTCCCTCCCTCCAGGCCCTTCGGCCGCGGCGGCGTGCGCCTGCCTTTTCTGGGGGCGGGGGCCGGCTCGCGCGCTCCCCTCCCGCAGGCGCCCGCTCCGACATCCCGGGGATTGCTACTTCTCTGCCAACTTCGCCAACTCGCCGGCACTTGGAGCAGCCCCGCTCCCCTCCCGGCGCCCTCGGGCCGCCCCCTCCCCGCGCCCTCTCGGACCAACGCCTCTCAGATGACCGGGTTCCAGGGGAGCTGAACAAGCCGCCTTCCCCTCCCGGCCGCCACCCTGGCCGCAGCTACCGCTCGAGCCATGAGCCCCCAGTGCCCCCTGGCTCGGCCAGTCGTCCTGCGGCCGCTCTGCTGACCGCCCGGCCCTGCGCCCCAGACGGTGGGAAGTTGCGTCCACTGCGGTTGCAAGCCCCCGCGGGCCGGGAGGAGTCCCGGCGGGGAGCGCAGCTCGGCGCCCCCCGCCCCCGCGCGCCCCGCAGCAGCCGGGCGTCCGCTCACCCTCCTTCCCCCACCGTTCCTCCCTTTTCTCCTCAAGTCCTGAAGTTGAGTTTGCGAGGCGACACGGCGGCGGCGGCCGCGCTGCTCCCGCTTCTCTGCCTCCCCATGGATATGCACTGCAAAGCAGACCCCTTCTCGGCGATGCACCGTGAGTACCGGCGCCCGGCTCCTGTCCCGGTTCTGACCCTGTCTACCCCAGCGCGGCCCGGCCCCCTGCGCTTAGATCCCATCCCGGAGGCCACGTTGGCTTTTCCTTGTCCCTCTTTTCCTTCTGCCTCTTTCTCCCACCTGGTGTTTCTAATACCTTCAGCCTTTCTCCCTTTTGCCTTCTGTCACCCATGCTTATCCCTCTGCCTGCTTTCGTACCTTGCCTGGCTTATCACTTGCCTTTTACTCCTTGCACCTGCTTCTTCTTAGGTCTTGAGATCCACAGCCTTGGGTCCCGGTTCCAGTCACCCACACTCCCTACTCAGCCTCTTGCCCTGGGTTGGAGGACTAATTGGCACTTTTGAGGGTGGTGTTCTTGGCGTTCTCCCCCCGACTTCTCTCTCTCCTTTTTTAATCTCCCGCCCTCATCTCTACCTTTCTCAAACTTAGAATTCTGAATGTCCAGGAGGAGACTCCTAGCCAGGGCAACCTCAGTGTCAAGACAATTGGGCAGAACAGCATGGGGGTGGGGTGCCCCCTTCTGACCCTCAGCTCTTAGCATCTCTTGGCCCTTCCAGCTTAGTCAAGGCTCCTTGGGGACTGGTTTGAAATATTTCCTCTTTCCTCTTTCCTTCCTTCCTTCCTTCCTTCCTTCCTTCCTTCCTCCCTCCGTCCCTTCCTCCCTGCCTTGCTCCCTCACCTTCCTCCCCTCTCTTTCCCCTTCTCTTGGAGTTGGGAAGCTGAGGTTGGCAGGGCCAGGTAGTCCTGCTTCCCAGCCTCTGCCCCGAAGATGCTCTAAAAACAAAGAAGGGCTCGGGAAAGAAAATCAGGTAGACAGCAAGTGTCCTAGCCTTCCAAGCTCACACCTGGGCAAAGTGCAGCTCTGCTCTCAGTTCTGGAGACTTCTTGCCTGCCTCCCACTCCCTTTTGAGGACACACAGCCAGCACCCTGGCCAGTGGGTCAGAAAGTGAAAAAATGAGGAGGAATGAACAAAAGGAAGGCAAATGCCAAAGCAGAGGAGAAAGGACAGAGAAATCAAGACAAGGGGAAAGAAATCAAAGAAGAAAATTGAAAAGATGTTACAGAAAAAAGAGGAGAGAAAAATAGAAAAATAAGAAAGAAAAATATTTTAATGAATTTAACTTATCTAATTTATGTCATGTCTTTAGCTTGAAAAACGACTCGAGATCTTTTTGGCAGGCTTTAAAAAATAAGATTCTGAATAGAAAACTCCTCCTCATTCCTAGATTAATAATTAAGGATAATTTGTAACTTTTCACAAGGCAACTTTTAGACCTGGCTTGACAAGAGAGCCAAGCAGGGAGAGATGTATTTTTCTCTAAGCATATGTTTAGCTTTACAGGAAGATCTTAAAAAAAAAAAAAAAAAAAAAAAAAAGAACTATTGGGGTAAAATACATTTTCCCTAAATAATTTTCAAGTATAGGAAACTCAAGCCGGAGGCTTCAACCCTCCACGGGTCTCTGCCGACCGGCTGGGAAATCTAGTCCCCTTTCGGAGCGAGTGGAAGAGGGTCCCCACGCAGTGTTCGCCCAGGCCGCCTGCCTCGCGGCCCGGCTGCCGCTGCTCTCGCTCACTTCTCTTGCGGATTGCTTCTGGGCCCCGCGGCATCCCAACCTCGCACCTGGAGCCACTTTGAAACCCAAAGGGGAGCAAGGACTGCAGAAGGTGGTCAGAGGAGAGGAGACAGCCTTAACGCGGGCCGGCGAGCTGCTGGACCGGCCGGCGAGCAGCCGCGGACCGGATTGGCGCAGGCGGCAGTGGCGCATTCCAGGCCCGAATCAGCGCAGGTCCCCGGTCGACTACCGGCCCCGGACTCCCGCGGTGCCCCCTTCCAGCCCCACCCCATTGACTGGGGCAGAGGGGCCGAGCCCAAGGGGCTGGGCCCGGAGCCCGGGGAGGCTGGGCCCGGAGCCCGGGGAGGCTGAATTATTCATCTTTAATCTGCCTGCAGCTGCCGCCTTTTCATACCGGTAACGCGAGTTCTCCCCGCGCCTAAATTATTGATGGTCGGGGTTTGGAGGGAGGGGAGAGGTGAGGAGTGGGGCTAAAGATCGGAGACTACGGGGATGGGGGTAAAATGAGAGGTTCCGGCTTCCTGGAGTCGCCAGATCTGAGGCCTCTGCCCATGGGGGTTACCCGAGCATGCTCATGGTTCCCCCAGAAGGGGACAGGAGAGAGAAAGGAAGGGGGCACAAGGTGTCCCCGCTTTCTCCGAAACTCGCTTGAAGCTAGCGGGGCAGGGGCTGCAGGTTGGTGGCGGGGTCTGGCCTGACGCCGCCTCTGGAAGCCTGTGCATGGATGGCGCAGGAACTGCGGCTGCGGGTTGATCGCTCTTGGTGCGAAATAGGCTGCTGTAGGCCGGGGAGAATGGGACACTGGGCAGCGCCCTCGGGCCTGGTACACGGGAACCGCCTTAGCTTGGGCTCCCAGATTGGGAGTGCGCACTGAGCCTGGATCGGAACCCCGGGGACTGCTCTTGGCCGGAAGAGCTCACACCCCCGCTGTTCGGTTTCCGCGGCTATTGCCGAGGTCTCAGAGGTCAGAGGGATCCGTACTGGATTGGGCCGGCTACACAGCGTGGACCGTGATTCCTCAGTTTTCTGTGGGCAGCCTATGCCTTACGACATCGGCAAAACGGTGGACCCCAAGCCTGGCACAGCGCGGCGGGCTGAGGAACCCAGCAGCTTGTGTTTCCCGGTTTCTGCCGAGAGCCGCGCGCCTGTCCGCCGCTCCCTGTCTCCCAGCGCGACAGATCCCAGTTCTCAGGCCCCTGCCTCTTGGGCTGCCTTCTCTCTTCACCTGGGTTTCTTTCTACTTTAGACATTAGGGAGGCGAGAAGAAAATATGGTTCCCAAATACCTGTGATAGAAAACATAAAGGAAAAAACCTCCGGATCAAACCCCAAACAATAACAAAAAGCAGGGAAAGAGGGAGTATAATTACATTAAAAATAAATACAAGGGAAGAGGCAGGGAGCAAAGGGGTGTGTGTGTGTGTGTGTGACTTAGCCCCTCTGTGTGGGGGGCTTGGCTGGGCAGAATCAAGAAGACTCACACCTTCCCCTCACACCCCGAAATCATCCGCCTGCGAGCCCGGCACGCGCGGAGTCTGGCCCGTGCCTGCGGCGCAGGCGGGACGCCGCTCCACGCTAGCTTGGTCCTGGGCCGCGGGTCCCCTTCCTCTCCTCGCTGTCTTACATTCGTTCTCGCTGGCATTAATTCCCCTTTGCTGTTCTTCTCCCTCTTTCTCTTTTCTCTCCCCTGGCTTCTCTATTCTTTCCCTCACTTCCTCCCTTGCGTCGCACTGGTTTGAGAGTCGCGTTTTCCCCAGCCCTCCGCCCTGCATCCGAGCTTCCGCGTCTCTACCACCCAACGGGTTCTAATCTTTAATCCGCCGCATTGTGGTCAGCCCACCTTTCTCCGCGAGTTTGGGAACCACCCCTCAGTCCTGCCTCCTCCCTTCGCACGTCCCGGGCCGTGGACCCTGACTAATGGCCGGTCCCTGCTGTGTGTGGGGTGTTGTGTTTTTTTCTTGTCTCTCCCCAGCAGGGCACGGGGGTGTGAACCAGCTCGGGGGGGTGTTTGTGAACGGCCGGCCCCTACCCGACGTGGTGAGGCAGCGCATCGTGGAGCTGGCCCACCAGGGTGTGAGGCCCTGTGACATCTCCCGGCAGCTGCGGGTCAGCCACGGCTGTGTCAGCAAAATCCTGGGCAGGTGAGGGCCCGGAGCTGTCCCGGAAGACGCCCTGTCTCCTTCCCCGCGGAGGACTTGGCTAAAAGTTGACGGGGCCAAGCGGGAGAGGGAGATCCCTAGCTGGAAGGGATCTAAGGAGCTACTCTATTTGGGAAGGGCGCTCAGGTGGTGGTCAGGCCCCAGGAGCATAGAGTAGGGTTTACCCAGTACCTGCCCAGCTCCAGGGCCCTCCAGGGGAGGCAGCCCCAATCTCGGCTTCAGAAAGGGAGGGACTTTTTTTTTTTCCCCAGCGGCTTTAATGTGGATGGGGTTGGAGGTATGGTGTGGGGAGTCCCAAAAAGCAGCAAAAGAGGCAAAAGAAGGGTCCTGGTTCTCCCAGGGGCTCTGTACTCAGTAGGAAAGGGCTGGAGGTGGTGCCTCAGCCCTGGCCAACTGGAGGCCTCACAGAGCCGTTCCTTGTTCCTTCTCTTCTCCCCAAATTGAAAGCCAGACTTTTGCTTCCTGGGCCATGGTTCCAGCTAGTAAGGACCCAGCCCCTGGTGTGGCTGCCTCCAGGAGGAAGCAGCCCCATGCCCTCCCCCTCATCCTCTGCAGCATTCCTCGCCCTAGTCAAGCACCCTCTGGAAGTCCACTCAGCCACACTGGGCCCTTTCCCTCCATGGTGCTGCCTCCGGCAGGAGAGTGGCTCAGCAGCTTGGAGCCTGCAGCTCCCCTGCCCTGCCACCGCCTGCTTCTCGCTGATCCGGCCGGCCTTCCCGGCGCAGGTACTATGAGACTGGCAGCATCAAACCTGGTGTGATCGGTGGCTCCAAGCCCAAGGTGGCAACACCCAAAGTGGTGGACAAGATTGCGGAATACAAGCGACAGAACCCGACTATGTTCGCCTGGGAGATCCGTGACAGGCTCCTGGCCGAGGGCATCTGCGACAACGACACAGTGCCCAGCGTCTCTTCCATCAACAGGTGAGCAAACCCCCTTGGCATGCAGAGCAGGACTCCAGCTCCCAGGACCAGGTCTCTGGACCTTTTCCAGCCTCCCCCTTCCTTCCAGCTCCCAGCCTCAAGTCTTTTGAGCAGGGAGAGGGGACCTGGGAGGCAGAGAGATAGACAGACAGACAGAGCTGTCTTGAGTTCAGAGTTGGGTATTCCCTGCCAGGCTTCTCCCGCCGGCGTCCTGGAAATGAATCCAAGTGTTTGTGGTAATTAAGACTCCAAGATTACGCGCCTCGGGATCTAGAGACAATCACAGCCCGTAGCAAAGCCTTTAAAATGACCAGTGTCTATTCATCACCTCCACACAGACTTCCCTTTCTAAAGGCATGTGCCCTTCCCCAGGGGCAGCCACCAGTCCTGGCTCCCCCACCCTCCCAGCCAACTCCCACAAAGCTTGCCTCCCAGGAGCCCAGGTCTTGCTAGCCAGCTTCGCACAAATTTCCGGCCTAGAAGTTCTGGCATCCAGGCCTGTGGAGCAAATGCCAACCACCAGCCAGCAATTGGCAGGGAGTAGAGGAGCTGGACAAAGAGCAGCATGCCAGGCAGGGAGGGAGAACTGGGACCCTGAGACTGACCCTTGGGACATGCCCCAGCCACCTAGAGGCTGAAGTCTTTGCACTGATGACAGGCTCAGGCACATGGGGACAACACAAGCTGGAGTTAGCTCAATTTATAGGATACGTAGGTCTTCTGATCCCCACACCACTCCAGTGTGCTGACTGGGAGAACACATGTACACCCTGGCCAGCGTACCGGAGCACCTCTCTGGGGTGACTACAGAACATGTAAGCAGTTGTTGGGCTCAGGAACTCAGGCTGGCTTCACAATTGCAGAACTGTACAATCTGAGTGTTGTATGCAGACACTCTGCACAAGTCATATGCCAGCCAGAAATCAGCATCCCCTTTTAGGGTACCCCCAAACAAGAAGAGGGCTATGAGTCTTCTACTCTGTTATTCTTCATACTCGTCACAGGCTCGTGATCAGGACAACTAATAATTCAGATGGTGTCTTTTTCTGAAACTGGCATCACCTATCACAAGGTTTTAAAAAATGTTTTGCAAATGATATGGAATTATCCCAAATCATCCTGAAAACAGCAGGTAAAATTAGCTGGTAGAATGTACCTTGGCTAAAGAAGATTCCCTCTGCCACACTTGTGCTGTAACGTACTGCGAGGCGACCCCAGAATTATCCCATTGTGTGCCATCTGTATTAAAATGGTTATTCAGTTATGAACAGGGTAACATAATACTGATCAGCTAATTATACACCCTCCGAAACCCTCCAGCTCCCTGGGCCTGGCTCAGCTAGGTATTGCAAACATGGAAGTTTGACATTCAGATGCCTTCCGAAGGAGTCGGAGAAAGTGGATGGTTTGAGGAAGGCATAAATGCTTTGTGATTAAGACTTGGGAAAAGGTTGGGGGAGTTTGGGGGCTGAGGCAGGAGAGGCGGTTAGGGAGGGGAAAGGGACAAAGCATTGTTTTCTAAGCCATCCAGAGATTCTGCCTCCTGACTGGCTGCTGGTCCTGGCAGCAAGTTGGAACTGAGGTCTTGGGAAGAGGGTGGCTGCACCAAGGGTGGCCTGGCTGAGGAGCAGCGTTGCTGGGCTGGGCGGTGGTGGTCTGCAGAACATTTGCGAGAAATGCTTGTTGTCGGTGGTGGGATTCACAAGCTTTTGGAGAAGCCCAACACATATGTAGTTAAGCTGATTTCTTTCTCTTGAGGAGGGTGGAGTTGTGGAGCAACAAGGTAGGTGTGGCGGCATCCCTGCTAGCAGCCTGCTGCTCCCTCTGCCTCTTACACATACCACTCTCTGGCTGAGAGTTTCTGGAAGCCAGCTTAGGCACAAGCTTGGGGATGTTTCATCCTTAAAAGCCATAGAAAGCAGGGTACAAGTGACCCCAGGATCAAGCTTCAGGGGCCTTCAGGTGTACCCCCCAGAACTGTGAGACCATAGACAAGGGAGCCACTCATGAGCTGAGCATGAGGGAAGACTAGCCTCAGCTTGACAGCTCCGACAGCCGCAGAATCTGCCCAGCATAGGTGCCCTGTCACCTGAGAGGCACCAAGGTTTCCTCTGGGTGTGGAGAAATAGCCATCTGTGGGCAGGCATTGCTGGAGGTGATCAAGGCATGGGGGAAAGAAGCGGGGAAGGTGCTGGCAGCATGGGCAGCCAGCCCGGGCTTCGCAGTTAGGCTTGAAGACCTGCTTGTCAACAGGAGAAGTCAGGCTGTTCTCAATTTCGCTTTGAGTAGAATCCTCTCATGGTGCAAATTTTCAAACAACTTCTTGGGGCTTCCCAGTGAGCAACCAGGGTACATCTGAGCACCCCATCCTTAGCATCATTCCTGTGGGTGCTCTATTCTGAGGGGAAAGGTTTATTGATATGTTTCACCCTAACGTTTGATAAAGGCAGGACATTTCTGCTGGGGCTGGTTATGTTCAGGAACTTTGTTCTTTCTCAGTTTTGAGAATTTTCATGCATTGTATGTAGAGTCTGGAGATTTTTCTTTGTGCAAAGTGAGATGCACTGGGGAACAGGGAGTTTTTGAGTCCAGAGCTTTCTTGTTGGTGAATTGTCCATTTGTGTTCAATCCTTTATAACAGTTATGAGTAAGGATGTGCAGAAGCCCGTGTTGGCAAGAAAGGAAGTTCGCACATGCTCATCTACCTGAGCCAAAGGTTTTCAGCTTCTCCTCCCCAAAACAGATGCTGTCGCTGCACTTGAAATATGCTGTTATGGCTATAAACTAAATTGCTTTTCATGATTTAAAAATGGTTTTGGCATTCTCTGATCCTGTCGCGATACAGGCTTGGCCATCCAACCTGTATTCTCCATTAGCAAATCCCCATAGAAATGCCTAGCTAAGCCAAAAGAATGTTTCAGGGAGCCCTCCTCACTCCCAGAGATCACTATCCAAAATCCCAAGAGTTGATTGAGCTGCTTAGCACATGAAATTTATCTGCATCATTCTAAACGTTGGGTTACCGATTGCTGAGCATGGAGTTGTTAGCTCTTCAGCTTGTATAGCGTTGCTGTGAAGGGTTTGTAACAGGTGACTTCAGATTGAAACCTGGCGTGGGAAATGGCCTGGAGAGGGGAGAGATGGAGGGAGAGCCATGCACTAGAAAGGGGAAAAGTCACCTCGTTACATGGTTGAGCAACTGAGTAGACAGGAAGGATTTTCCTGATTATATACCAGAATTTTCAGGTTCATCTGATGCTGTGGGCAGAGACCACAGCTCCTTTGAAAGAACAGCACAGACACCACACGGAGTCTAAGGATACTGAAGATCCCTCACAGGTGCAGTCTCTGAATGACCTGACAATAAGGGCATCGTCTTCTCACTTTTTGAGTCTGCCCTACACTGTTTGGGGCTTGCAACTACCCATCCCTAGATCTTTGCAGTGGACCCTTGCAGAGGCTGCTCACTAATCGCCCCTCATTGATTAACATACTCTCACTTAGCCTGTTTGGCTTAAAATGAGCACAGCCCTTCTCCTAGCAGTGGCTATACTGGTTTTCAGAACGTGCAGCCCCAGTGCTATGTTAAGGAATTCTGGTCTGTGTCATTCAGGTGTCCTCCTGTGTCATCCTCAGGTCTTTGACAGAGGTCTGGCAGTGGAGTGATGGGGGTATACCAGTTGTCTTTCCAAGTAAGCTGCGAGTCACTCATCCTAGCCATATGAGTGTGCCTTCTCTGAAACTCTCTCTCTCTCTGAAAGTCACATTCTCAAATGTTGCATGTTTGATTCTTGGACCTGGCTTGCCATAATGCCGGGACAGAGGGTGGCATTGCTTGTCACAGCTCCATATCCTTGCAGCTGTTTAGTAGTTAGCACTCTTAGTCTCATGGCAAAGAACCAGGGAGAGTCGATGGGTTAAGAAAACGATTCCACCTACAGAGGAGTGGGAGAAATAAAGACAGAGAACTTGTCTTAGGGGCCCTGGGCCTCACAAACTGGGGCTACAAGTAGCAGTTTCTCATCAGTTTCTGTCTGAGCAGCGTTGCTCACCTGTTCTTCCCCAAAGATGTCCGCTGTCATTAAGGCTGCCTGTCTTTAGAGTCCCACATGAAACAGACAAGACTGTTGATCCTTTCACATGAGCTGGTGTTGGCCTTCTAGAAAGTCCATTTTTATTTCCTCAGTTGTTTAGCCCGGGCTTCTTGGCCGGCAGTACTATCACCCGTCTTCCCCTTGATTCACTCATGGGTGTTCAGGCCACAACATGGCTCTTCAATGGCTTGTTGCCCTAAATTCCTATCTTGGGAGGTAACTTTTTTTTTTTTTTTTTTTTTTTTGGTGGTACTGGGGGTTGAACCCAGGGCCTTGCACTTGCATGCTCTGCAAGTGTTGGACCACTGAGCTGCACTGTCAGCCCATTATTTCACTTTTTGAGACAGGGTTTCGCTATGTTATGCAGACTGCCTCTGGTCTCGAACTTTCGATCCTCCTGTCTCAGCCTCCCCAGCCGCTGGGATTACAGGCGTGTACCACGGCGGGGAGGCAACTTTTGAGAAGAGGCGTACAGGAGGGTTTGTCCTAACACAAGCTCTAGGTGGGCTTTAGAGGGTGATGCCAAGAAGAAAAGAGAGGGGAAACCCTAAATAAATAAATAAATAGTGTCCCAACAGTTCTGAGAACTCAATAAAACAATCACATCAAATATGAAGAGGCATAAATCTTGTGTCTGCTCAGGTAACCTACTCAATTGCTTTTATTATTGCTCAGACTGCCTCCATTTATTACCATCTATGGCCCGGGCAAAGGAGGCTGCGTGGAGGGTGGTCTCCAGTGCAATCCTACACCCCGAGAGGCAACAATCAGCCCATACAGCCAGGGATTTTGATGGGAGCCTGGGAAGGGCCCATCTGTCTGCATGAAAACCAATCAATAACTCTGTAACCAGAGCCCTTGTCACAGGGAAATGAACAACACAACAGTTCAATAGAGGGGCCACACGGGGAATTAGCCAAGTGAAGATGGGGCCAGACAGGAGTGGCCCCTCAAGAAGGGAAACAGGGGTGCCTGGAGAAGGGGAGATTGGGGAGGCAGTGGGGATGCGGCAGAGGATAGCAGGAGCTTTGCACACTTTATTGGCACAAAGTGGAGGATTGTGCAAAGTTGACCCAGGGGAGGAGAGACAGTGTTGGAAGTTGAAGTGATGGAAACATGTATTCTGAAGGGCATTTGGGGACTAGGCCTGTGGTGCACATGGGATGGTGCAACTATAAATGTGATGAGATATGCTCGTGGGCTAGAATCTTATGGATTCTAGACAAAGAGTAGCAATAGAAGTATCTAGTACAGAGGATTAATCATGCCCCCTGAGCCTATACTCTGAAGAGGGTGCTCTCTGTGAGCCTGCTTCCTAGTCATCTCCGAAGGCGGCAGGACTGATAAAGAAACACCTTAAACCAGGGACCTACTGTCTGCTCCCAACCTCCTTGATCTGCAGCTGTAGCTACTCTGCAATTTTATTTCTTAGTGTTCAGATCTGTCTGGAGCCCCTAGCTGTTACTACCTGGGCCTGCAGTTCTTATATTAAGGGGAGAATGTAAGCAAGGTGCCATTGCATATGCCTGTAAACCCAGCTACTCTTGGCACTGGGAAAGGAGGATTGCGAGTTCGAGGCAGCCTGTGGAACTTAGGAAGACTGTGTCTCAAAATAAAAAATAAAAAAGGGACTTGGAATACTTCTCAGCAGTGGACCATTTTCCTAGTATCTGCAAAGCTGTGGGTTCAACCTCTCCATACTGCCAAAATAATAATAATAACAAAAATATATACATTGGAAAGAATTCGTTTTTCACTTCTGGTTCCTTAAAAGAATGAAATAAAGGGTGTCCCTCTGACCTGTCAATTATCTGTATTCCTGCTGTGTCTTCTCACACCTTCTGCCCCACCAGGGTTGGTGTCCAAGGCTCAGGTTTATGCTGGGGTGGCAGCTACAGGTGCAACTACACCCACCCACCCAGGTGCATGTAGAGAAGGCAGGAGGGCTCCTGAGATCTGAGGACTGGTGTTTCCCAACCAATACCCAAACAACAAGAGAAATACTAGACAGAGAAAAGCTAAGTCACCTGAGGTTATCTGTCTACTACTGAGCCACTGGTTTGAGGTGGTTTTCTCTTATTGGTCAGGTTTATAGTTTTGGTGCTGCTAAGGAACAACATGATTATTCACAGTGATGTATAGGTGTAAAGTCAGTATCATCTGTGTGAGGGTTTGCGTGTATTTGTGTGCACCCTATGTCTGCTCTCAGGTGCAAGGCCCTGAGGCCAAGAGGAAGACAGGAAGGAAGGCCTCTAGGACATGACCTGCAATCATAGGCAGAGCCTGGGCACCTTGTCCTTGGTCCAGCAGGTCAAATCAACGACTCAGTCATTGAGCCATTGGGCCAAGTGGCAACAGTCATAGACAGGGCTGGCTAAAGATAGTTCATTTTGTAATTTAGGCAAACTGGGGCCAAATCTTCCTTCCATTTTTATTTATATTATAACACTCTGGAGTCTAGTTAGCCCCCAGTAAGGGGGGATTTGCTACAGAAATGCCACCTTTGTGATGGAGATTTGTGTGACCAGCTGTCCAATCTCGCTTCAGCACTTGAACCCCAACCCTGTTGGCAGGGCTAGTCAGGGACCAGCCACATTAGTAACCAAGAAGATGCCCTTCCTCCCAAGCTGTGTGATCCAGCCACCCATGGGCCAGGCTCCCCAGCAGGGGGCATGGCAGCAGCACCAAGACATAGTTGCGAGCAGAGCTCTTTCTGTGGCAGCCCCAGGCCCAGACTCCAAAGCTTCTTCAATAATCCAGGGGCCAGGAAATCAGGAAGAGGCTCTGGGTGAGAAATACCCAGCTGGACCTGGAGAAGGCTTAGAGGTCAGGCAGGGCTTGGCGGCAGGAGCCCACGGCCAAAGGCTGGGCACAGGGGCAGCTGTTGGGCAGATAGGAAACCAGAGGAAACCAGAGGAAACCAGAGGAAAAAGCTTGGCCTAGAGGAGGAGGAGGAGGAGGCCATGTACCTGGGAACTCTCAGGTAAGAGAGGATGGCATGTAGGCGGGCGGGAGGTGGGAGCAATCACTGAGGCTATTCTTACAACTTATCCTCCAACCAAAGAAACAACTGGACCTTTTCTTCTTGTGTTTCTTTAGAAATAATATGAGAAGATGTTTTACATTGAGAGAGACAGACAGACAGACTGATGGACACACTGAGAGTCAGGTGGCATTCTATTCCAGAGAGGTTCCAGTTTATCAGAGGGGTGTGGGGATAAAGAAAGTAGCACTCAAAAGTCCATACTGGTATTTGCCAAGGTATGATGGAGGTGCATATAGCGGCCCTGATGGGGAGGGTACAGGACTTCAGGAACTGGAGCACAAGGGCCAGCCTACAGGAAGACAATTTTTAACAACTCTGTGCTGGCCAACTAAAGCACAGCTCTAGGCCTGAGTCCATCCTGCCACCAGTCGGCAGCCTCTGGTCTATATAACTTGAGGAACTGACCACTGCTTCAGGCCAGAGAATTAACCTCAGTGCATGTACCAGGGGCCAGACATTTTCTGAGCCCCTCAGTCCAGCAGAGGGGGAAGAGGGTGGAAGAGGGTGGAAGAGAGCCTAACTTCCTCTAGCTGAGGGAGGAGGAGAGACACAGGTGGGAAGGGGACAGGAGATGAGGATGTGGAGTGCAAGAGTGAGGGAAGAGGTGAGGAGCTGAGAGGTGAAAGGGAGACATCTGGGAGCCGCCTTGGCTTCGACAGGTCATTTGGGACCAGAGCACGTGGCAGGACACAGAGCACACACCTAGTCTTGAGAGGAGGGAAGGTGCCCTGCTCATCTGAGCCAAGGAACTTGGTACCTTGTGAGGTTTTAGAAGGAGATGGAGGGAGCCGGAGCCCCTGGCAGCTGGTAGTCCAGGCTGATGGGCACCTGAGGAGAGTCCCAGAGGTGTCAAAGGAGAAAAGGAGAGGCCAGCCAGGGAGGAAAATGGAGGGCAAGTTTCTGAGGCAAGTGTGGAACAAAGGAAATGGTGTTGAGGGTAAAATTGCAGGTCTGGGAGCTGTGCAGTCCCTTCTGAGAGGGAGCCTTAGGAATGTGGGCACAGCTGAGGCCACCTGCCTCCTCAGCACGCTGTGAGACACTGGCAGTGACCATGGGGTTGCTGTAATGCAGGTGCTTCAGCTGGTTCCTGGCAGGCCCAAGAAAGGAGAGTGGGAGAGAGGAAAGCAGGGCAGTGCCCCCTTCTGGGGTTCTTCATTGGAGCCCTTCTACCTGGCGCCCTTGGCCACTTTGCTGTGGGCTTCCTGCTCTGCCTGCCTTCACTCCTGCCCAACCTGCCTGCAGTGAGCTCCCTGCAGAGAGAGTCAGAGGATGTGCCAGGCAGCTCCTGGCAGGGGGTGCGACAAGGCAGCCAGCTGGAAAGGAAGCTGTATTCACCTTGCAGGCACAATGGAGTCAAGAAACCAGAGAGGCAGGATGAAGAGACCTAGGAGAGGGCAGGGACAGAAGGGGAGATCAAAGGGACCCCAGAGCTCAAGCAAAGGGGAGCGAGCATGGGGGTGCTCTCCCTGATACTGATGCTCCCTCTTGGGCCTGGGGTCTTCACTGGGCCCAGATGCCCAGTTCATACCTGGCAAACATAGTAGCTGAAGGAGACTAGGGGCCTTATGGGCAGTGCTGGGCCTGACAGACCATGGTGGTTAGGGAGGAGTTCCACACTCTGCCCCTTAGCCTGCCATCTTTCTTTTAATTCCACGGTCAAGCTCAGGTGCCCTCCTTAGTCTGTAGTCCCAAGAAAAGTTGGTAGATGTGTACTGGGGACCTTCGTGCAGCTCTGCTTTAGAGAGCATATGTGAGTTGGTGGCATCTAACTAAGCCTGGCTTTCATGCCCTGGGAAACTGTCTGACTGGCCCTGACATCCCAGAGAACTCATGGAAGGAGTCAGGTTTGTCAAACTGGGAACTAGTGGTTTGCTGTAGAAGATTTCTGGCTGACAGGACCATTTGGTCCCAACATAGCTGGGTTTTAGCTCAGTTGGTAGAGCGCTGCTTTGCAGTCTCTGAGGTCCCGAGTTCAATTCCCAGCACTGCAAAATGGGAGAAGGATGTGGCAATCCACTCCCAAGGCAATCCTGAAACAGTCAGCCATTGAAAACCCTATGAGGGTGGCTATGAGTTGGACTCGACTCGAAGGCACCTAACAACAACAACAGTCATCACTTGGACAGCCTGCTTGTTTGGAATCTTAGTGAATGCTTTCCAAAGAGCACAAGGTCAAAAGGACAGTAGAGTCTTAAAGGGGCAGTAGGTAAGGGTTGAGTCTGGTTCGAAAAGGGTCTTGACACAGTCTATGAGCATGCATGTGTCTGGGGGTGTGGACCCTTGTGAGGAGTGTGCATTTCTCTGCTGGAGGTGAGTGCACGGAGTTGTATGTGGGGGCCCAGGTGGAGGGTATGTGTAATACCACCCTAGGAGAACTGGTAGCTGTGGCTTCATTTGTATCTGCCTACATCCTCTAAGGCAGCACATACCTGGATGGGGACAAAGGGAAGGATCTTATCTGCTCTCATTGGCAGAGTGGGCACCACCCCGCCTGCAATCCCTTGCCTTCTCCCTTTCTCCCCTCCAACAACTCGCTCAGATTAGCTGGTTTGGGTAAGAGGCCAATCCCAGTAGAGTCCAACTGCAGAGTGAAGAGAACCTGGTAAGGAAGGCCATCCTTTCTCTAGGGACCAATAGGGGTATCATGTTTCCCACTCCCCTTTGCTTCTCTAAGTGCAGGTGGCCTTTGGGCTGCCTCTGACTGGCCTCTAGGAGAGCCAGAGGGAAAGGCTTTCTTACCCAATCACTACAGTCCCGGGAGGGAAAGCCTAACAGACTCCCAGATGAGAGAAAAAATGGGCAGAAGGGAGACAGCAGAAGACTGCAAAAGAGAAGTAAGAGCCAGCTGTGATCTACACTGACCAGTCCCACCTAAGGTCTGGTTTGGAGGCCACACAAATAGACTAGAGAGGGGCCATTGTCTGAAGACCGTGAAGCTTTCCAGCCAGGTTGTAGGGCTGTGTTCAGCTTCCTGTGCTGGGCACAGCCCGGCTTAGATCCGGCTGCTCGTAGAGAGTGGCCACCCTTGCCTTCCACCCCCTACCTTCCTGCCCAGCACATAACGTCTGCCTCTTCCCCTACCCTTACTCCCTCCAAACTTAGCTCTGAGGGCAGGCAACTCCTGACCCCAGGGGAACTGCATGGAAAGTCACACAGACTCCTTAGGAGAAGACCTCCCAGGGTAGGTACAAAGAAAGTTGAGCAAAATTCATTTCATGGCCAGTGGCTGCTTAGAAAAGGCGATTCCAGCATACAAATGTGATAAATGTTAACTGAGCATTAATCGCATTAAAGAGGGCCCTATAAACTTTTCATTTCTAATTAAATTCGTCCAGTGATGCTGCCCAAGCGAGTACTCTGAGCCTTTGTTTATGTGGAAAATTAAAATGCAAATACAATGGGATTTATTTCCAGGAGTGGAGTGATGGGCTGGCCTCTCTGGCTAGTGGGCCCCAGGCCTGTCAGGCCAGGTAACTGCTTCTCTGGAGGTACTTTCCCCCTGGTGACAGATTCTTGTGTGAAGGGAGAGGCCAGGGTTCAAGGTCAAATAGTTAGGAATGGGGAGAAGGTATAGAAAGAATTGAAGAGGAGAAAAGGCAATAGATGGCCTAGAAATATAGGGAAGCATTATTCTGATTTCCCACCCTCCCTCCCTACTAACTCACTCCTCTAGGAGAATAGACCCTCCCCAAACTTCGCTTGTGAATAATATCATCAAAAGCCTTCCCTGCAGCTCTGAGATGTAGAGGTGCATGGGAGGAAGAATTTGGAGGAAGCAGCCCTGTCAGGCATATGTGGACCCGCTCCTAAAAGAACTCGGTGTTCATCAACAGGAAGGGCCCACAGCCTGGATTTATCTCCAGCCGTTTGAGGGTCAGCTGCTGTCTGCCTCATGGTTTTGCTGGGCTCTTCCTGCCAATGCCAAGTGGCATTGACACAGGGCAGTGGAGCATAGAGGAACAAACCAATGAGGACATTGTGCATGCACGCCTGCACGCACGCAGCCTTCTTACACGTAGGGAGAGCCGGTTGTTCATAAGAATAAACAAATGGCATTCACAAGGAGTCTTGTAGTGCCATGATCTCTTTGATAAAAGCAGTAACCCTAAAGGCTATTGAATGGAGCAATCTAAAGTTCCTATTTACTAAGACATAAATTAAGTCAAGAGGAGAGAAAACCTGGGTAAGAAAAATCATTTGAGTATATCAGTTAGAGACACTGAAAGATAGCTATGCTGCCCTATGAGTAAGGAAGTTGTAAATAGCATTAAAACACAGAGAAGGAAAGAAAGGAAATGGAGGTAGGAGAGATGAGAAAAGGCAGAGCACTAAATCACAAATAGGGGTGCACGTACAAAGTCACAAACCAGATTTACGCCAAGCTTTGCAAAATCTACAGCCTGGACTGACAGTATGCAGAGATTCTGAGTGCACAGGCTGGCAGGCATCCGGAGAGTGTCACTGTGAAGAGGGTGGATTGGTTGCACAGTGGGCAGGCTGCTCCCTGTGCTGGACGCTGGGATTGATCCATCAGCCCCCTGTGCAGGGATCTGATTGGTACTGTTCTATAGACAGTCAAGAATGCAGCCGTATGAAGGTTTTTAAAGGTCTTTAAGCACATGAGTCTCTTGTGAGCTGGATCCACATTCTAATGGATCTCCGAGGTAGCAACCCATTCCTGGAGCACCGTCTGCCTGACTGATTTTGTGAATAGCTGCTGCCCCGTCCTCTTTAGTCTGTTTTATTCTGGGTTATTCTTTCCTCTTTAGTGTTCATTTATGTGTCTTGGAAATGCATGAGCACTTGCTGACAAACAGGTTAATGACTGTGGCAACTCCCAAACATCTGGATGAAAACCAAAAATTTTAGTCAATCATCTATAAAGATTGTCCATAGGGTGCCAAAGATCTGGTAATTTAGAAACGTCTACCTACTTGATTGGATTTCTCAGTTTTTATCCAGGCACAGAATCAACACATTGGGAAACACCCATTTTTAGAGAAAAATGTTCTGGGAAACAAAGTGTGGTTATAAAGCATCTTTGATGCATTTAGGTTTGATTTCTGATTTGAAGGAAGGCTGGGCCGTGGCTGGTATTGAGAGCAGCTAGTGTCTGAACAAGCCCAGCTGATGGGCACTTTCCCTCCCCTGAATGTTGATGAGAAGAGAGATTGCTTTGTCTAAGTAAACTTAAGCTATCTATTATGCCTGGCTTCCATTAAGGAGTCCTCTCTGCCATCTTAAGGAAGAATATCAGGTTCTTGATAGACATGGCCTTTCATTCATTTAGTCATTCAGAAATCTTTTGCTAAGCACTTACTATGTGCCAGGTAATTCACATAAAGCTATATGGCATAGTGGAAGAAAAGAAGATCTGGAGAGAAATTTCCAGGCCTTGAATCTAGTTTTCTTATTCCCTGATTACATAGTTATGGGCCAATCTTGCATCCTTTGTGGACCTCAGTTTCCTCACTCATATGATGTAGGGATAATCATGTAAGTCTCTCATAGTTTCTCATGAGGGTTAAATGAGCCAGTTCACATAAACCTGCTTAGAATTGCACCTGGCAGATATTAGGGACTCAATAAATGTTAGTTATTCTTATTGCCATAGTAATCATCAAATGTGCATAGACTGTTATTGTGTCTATGTCTGTGTGTGTGTGTTCTGGTTCATGTGTGCATAAACACTGAAATCTTATAAGAAAGCTTAAAGAGCAAAATAGATTCTATGAAAAGGATTGTATATCATGAGCCAGTGAGAATTACAGTGTCCTATAAGTTCAGCTGGATTTTGGAAAGGAATCTGCTTTATGTATTTTCCAGAAAAAAATACCTGTGACTCAGTTCTCTGCCTATTGCACAGAATTAGTTAGGTAATTGCCCCCATCGTCCACTTTGTGAGTCCAGCCTCTGTGCATGTGCTTGCACATGTGTGTGTGTGTGTGTCTTGTGTACAATTCCTCCTCTGGGATGAGACTGCTGTTGCTTGAGGAGTTGAAGCTTGGCATTTTCCAGGCTTCATGGCATTTTCATGGGTTGTGGTGCTTTGCGTTTGTAGGTTTTTTGTTTTTTTTTTTAAAGATAAAATGGAATAGCAGTAGGGGGAAGTCCTTATATGATGGGTTTGAAGGGTACCTCTGATTCTTAAATGTCATACAAAGGAAGGGAAAGGGAGGTAAACAGGAAGAAGAGGGAAGAGAAGAGAGAAAATGAAGATAAGACAAAGGATAAAAAGAGGAAAGGGAGCTATAAGCAAATGTTTGACAAATTCAAGCTGAATCTGTCGCCTATCCCAGATATGCGGTGCAATGGCTCAAAGTAACCGGATAATGATAGATTCTTCTATTTACTCTGTGCCCATCTAGAGCAAAGATGAAAACTAAAGGTTCCCAAATTTGCAATGATACAACTCCCATCTCTATGGGAAATCCCATGGAGTGAGGCCGAGGTCCAGGCCCATTCTTGTCTCAAGTTCTGCCTGCTTCTTTGGCTTAGTTCAGTAACCATGTTCAACTCAATGAACTTCCAAAGATCCACACTCACTTGCCCACCAGCCACTTACCTGATATCTTAACAGTCATGTTAGCTGGTAAAGATCTAGATATTTTAAATTAGAAGGGATTTTTTTTCATGGTACTAATCCAGCACTCTAGGGAGAAGGATGTGGCAGTCCACTCCTGAAAACAATCCCCAAAACAGTCAGCCATTGAAAACCCTATGAAGGTGGCTATGAGTCAGACCTGATTCCATGGCACTTAACAACAATAAGAAGTCCAGCACTCTACCACTGAGCTATATACTCCCAGCCCTAAGGTATGTATGTATGTATGTATGTATGTATGTATGTATGTATGTATTTATAGGATCCCACTGTGTAGCCCAGGTTGGCCTCAAACTCAAAATCCTCTTGCCTCAGCCTCCTGATTATAGGTGTGCACCACCTTGCCCAACTTTTTAGGAAATTTTTGTATTTCTTTTGTTTGTTTGTTTGTTTGTTTGGGACAGTCTTGTGTAGCCCAAGCTGGACTTGAACGTGCTATGTGGTATAGGCTGGCCTTGAAGTCACAATCCTCCTGCCTCAGCTAGGATTATAAGTGTGGGCCACCATACTTGGCAAGAAAAGTTTTAAATGAGCTAAGTTGGAATCCTGAGAGCTCAATAGTCCTCAAAATTTTCTAACTAAGTGTAAAATCTGCACAAGGGCTCCTATCTCTGTTCCTGCCTGTTCATTACCACAGGGCTGGCTGCTGCCTCAGGTAAAGTTAGAGAGTGGTGGTCTCTGTCAATCCCCAACCCCTGTACTGCCCAAATAACCAGAATCCAAGGAGGGAACTAGAATGGCCCTCTAGTACTTGACAGTAGTTTTTGCAATTCCCTTCTTAAAACACACACACACACACACACACACGCACACACGCAATGTGTGGGCACACTCAAACACCTTGATTTATCTTAGGATTTCATATGCATTGGTACACTTGCATACATGATCATATTTATGCATTGGCCAATATTATGACTGCTTTACCCAGTTAGCCCTTATGTTCATCATCATCACATCACAATCATTGCTAACCAATGCCTACTGCAATAGGAACTGTCATAAGGGAATTACATGTATTAATTGATTTAAGCCTCACCAACAACTCCTATAGGGCTTTATGAGACTTTTTATAGATGAGGTAGCTGGAAGACAGAGAAGTTAAATAACTTGCTCAAGATCACAGGCTAACTACCAGAACTAGGATTTGAATCCATGCAGTTCTGACTCTAAACCCCATGTCCTTACCTCTATGCCATAGTTTATATCTACTTTGGATCAAAGAAATTGCAGGCATGGCTACTCTCTTAGAGAACTCTGTATATTTTGCAGTCTCATGTCCTGCTATGAGTCCATACATTTAGTTATAAGCTCAGAATAAGGACCTGCATCCTAATAGAAGGTCATGCCTAGCATGCGTATCTTCCATGGTGAATATCCCTCAGTGAAGGCTGCTGCTGAGCCACGTTATCTGGGGATCCTGGGAAGGAAGTAGATATGCCAGCCATTGCCACAGAATGGAAAGGAATGAGCAGGGTTCTCAGAGCTCAACTTCATGTAGTTATTCCCAGGGGATTGGGGAGTTTATTCTCATCCATCCTCCCCAGTCCCAGCTGGATCTAGACTCTCCATAGGTATTGGACTTGGCCTCAGGCTTCACTGTCCAGATTAGGCAGATGTAGGGAGCATAACACCAGGACCTGAGTTAGTGTGGTAAAGTCAGAGCTATGCAGTGGATCGGGGCAGTTTGCTTCTAAGAAGAACAAAAGTGTATATTTGATCATCAAGAAGAAATTTGTCTTGCATTTCGAGACTCTTCTCTCTGGAAAAAAGTCATCCATATAGCCAGGTCAGAGTAAGCTAAAATAGCCAAGGGTGGACCCACTTACGCACAGCCATGCAGAGAAGGCAAAGCAATTACCAAATCACACAACCACCACTCAGATCCAACATCATTACTCAACCCACATCACCAAGGAGACACCCATTAACCTAATCCCTGAGACATACATTACAAATAAAGAGATGCAGATATAATCAATGAACACAATAATTCAAAGTACAAACACAGACGCTGCCACCAAACAATACTCAAATTCCTCCAACTCATTGTTACACAAAGTACAAGTTACCTCGATACAATACCACAAAACACCAAGTAACAAACCTGGAGCCAGCTGCCAGAATGTGTCAACACAATGCAGTACAGGGTAGCACGCAACACAATTCAAACTCTTCATCCCATAAGCCACCCACACACAACGGCTGAAATCAGGCCGCCACTTGAGCAATAACAGTAAACATCGGTCAGACATATACAGAAGTAGAGCTAGTACCGCAACACCCAACCCTGCTGCACAGCCTGCAGAAAATGGTAACAGCTGCAGTGTTCCCATGCTCAGCACAGCTGCCAGAAAGCAGCAGCAGTGGCCTGTCTCTCCAGCAGGTGGATGTGTCTAGACCATCAGCTCTGATAAGGCCTCCGGGCTCTGGTTACCAGTAAGAGAGTAAACTGTCCCCTGAGCCTGCTTCCTGAGACAGGACAAATCAGCTCTGTTCTGGTTGGGGTTTAATAAGACTTTGCTGCTACCAAAAATGACAGAGCTTCAGGGATGGAGGGAGAGGTTGGGGGTGGGGGAGCTCGCCAAGCTGGGTGCAGGAATTCCCCTCCAAGTCCTGCCTTCTGTGGCCATTCTGAAGCTGAAGCCCTCTTGCTGGGTGTTCACTGAGTATCGATTCAGTCTGCAAGCAATTTTAATATTTCTTCAGGGACTTTCCAGCAACAGCACAAGTCATTAATTCACCCTCCCAAATTGCTTATTCAATAGCAGGAACATGGCTCCTGAATAAAGTCCCAGAATTTATGTGACTTGCACGAGTCAAGAGGTCAAACAACTGTTATGGAGCGAAGTTAAAAATCCAAATAAAATATTGACACTTTTTTGGGGAGGGGGAGGGCGGAAGCCAAGGTATTTTAAATAGGTTTTTGTTGCAATGCCCCCAGGATAAAGAATGGAAGGAGACTGAAGACAAGTTGGAGTTTATAAAATCAATGGAATTTATTGCACATCTACTTGGCATTTAATAATTCTCTCATTTCCACATCCCCCACCCTCACCCTATCCTGACCATAGACAGAGAGATACACAGGTATACAAATGCACATTTATGCACATCAATACTTGTGCATGGACCAATATAAAAACACAGTTGTGATGTGAGAATCTCAAACACCCTGAGAGGGGAACAGCGATGGGTGTGGAGTCTCACTGTGGCTCACATATTTAATAGAAGTAGGCATAACTTGGCAGATATTCATGAAATATGTTTTGATAAATATATCCACAATTATAAATCTTGGATTAATGCATTAGAGCAGACATGAATATAAAGGTACACTAATCAAGAAATAGTTTCTAAAAGCATAGAGACTGAGAAACACATCTATATGCAGTATCATATGATTGTGTACGTGACTTGCAAATTATGGTTCATTTGCAATACAAACGTGAAGCTTATCAAATAAACTATGGCACATGCTCAGGAAAGGTAAGCGTGTTTAGAACCACAGTCATGTGCAATCTCTGCTAATCATCTGTAGATACATTTGTTCAATTGTCCAGAGCATGCATGCAAAAAGACTAAAAAACATTTGTTTGTGCTCAAAATAGTTATTAAACACAAAGAAATATTCATATAGAAATTTCCAGGAGAGATCATATCATTCAGTCCTCAGATGTTAGAGTCACAGGCCTAGATCCAAAGTCTGGCTCCAGTGCTATTAAGCATGTGATCTTTAGCAAGTTGCTTACCTTCTCTGTTGTCACTTAGATAAAATAGCGTGTCTATTTGATAGAGTAATAGTTAGGATTTGAATGAAGAAAAAGCATTTACTACAATGCCTATTGTATAGTGAATATTAAATGATTGTTATTACTTCTCCTATTAGTACATGCAGTTCTTTTAATGAAGTGTAGCCTTTCATAAATTCTACCATCTGTTCTTGATATGACCAACTTACTCTACCTAGTGTTTAGCGGCATGGGTTCTATAGTGAAACACCAAGACTTAAATTCTAGCTCTGTTACTTAAGAGCTATGCAACCTTAGACAAGTTGCCTAACCTCTCTGAGCCTCAATTTCTACATGTAAAGAACAAGGATAATAATCTTCATAGGTAGCTGTGAGAATTAAATTTAAAAATCCATGTAAAGTGCTTAGCACAATACCTGGTACATAGTAAGCGTATGTTAGCCTATGATGTCACTTAAGATTCTGTTATTGTTATTGTTGATAATAATATATATTTGTTATTCATCAAATAGTTATTAAGTGCTTATATTATGCCTGCTCCTGTTTGTTGCTGGGTGGTGAGAAAAATAGGTGTGACATCTGTTCTTGTAGAGCTTAGAGTCCAAGGGAGGACTCAGTGTGAGTGGAGTAAGCAAAGAAAGGTTTCAGCTCTGTGCTGGACCCTGAGGGGAAGAGAGGTACAGAGAGAATTGGATTGAAAAGCTGGGGGAGAGCCAGAGAGGGATGATTTTGAGGGCCAGGGTAAGGAA
This sequence comes from Pedetes capensis, assembly GCA_007922755.1. Lineage (NCBI taxonomy): Eukaryota > Metazoa > Chordata > Mammalia > Rodentia > Pedetidae > Pedetes > Pedetes capensis. Next base: position 315,841 of record VMDO01000020.1, on the reverse strand, counting down.
TTCTGAATTTATCCTACCCATAACAGGAAGCAATTGTAGGATTTAGCCACATCACATTCTTTAAGGAGGAGGCAGAGAGAAGCTGATGGATTGTTTTTGAATCCTCAAGTAACTAGGTGAGAGGTTGCGAGGAGTAGAGGAAGGGAGACCAGGCAGTTGATAGCAGGCTGTACATCTGCTGCCTCCAAGGTGGATGTCCCTCCGGGCCTCCTGCTTGCAGAGGGAGGTGGGCATGCCTGTGGAGGGTCAGGGAGGATGGACAGGTGCGGAGGGGAGACCTGGTCCCAGCAGTGAATCAGCAGCACCTAGTCACCATTGTATTGGACAAGTCCCTGGGCTGCTGGAGTCTCCCAGGCAGGATGGTGGGGTGGACAGCTGGAAGACCCCAGTTCTAGCCAGGATCCCTGACAGATGAGGGCAGGGCCAATGGCGAGAGGAGCTAGTCTGGTCACGCTCGGGGCTTGGCATGCACTGCAGACTGGTTTCCAAATGGTTAGTTACACACATTGCCCCTTAATTTTTAAACCTATGCATATCTTGAAGTTAAATCAATCCATATGCTTACAATTCGTCATATAAACCATCACTATTGCCCCCCTGGGCCAGCCCCATGGCCCAGCTAGTCTGAAAAATTGTCTGTAGCCTGGGCTCCCAGGGACATATGGCGGAAGGATTATCTCCCACAGTGCCAGTCTTAGAAGGCTAAGGTGATGCAGCATATATGCCCGGTATCTAGAAAAGTCCTGGGGGTTTGTCATCCTGGAGGTAAATAAACTGTTTTGAAATGCTTTTTGCTTTTAACCTAGAGCTTAGTTTCCACATAGGAAATGATAGCTTCCTAAATTTAAGTGACTGTGTTGGTCAGAGTCACTATTAACAGATGGTGAGAAATGTGGAAGGATGAAGTATGAATAAGAAACTTTCTTCATGCACAAAGACTTCCTCCCAACTCTCTGAAGGCCTCCCTGGATAACCAGCAGATGGTTCCCTCACGCTCTGACTTAAGCTAGTATTCTCAAATTGTGGACAGTTCAGAAATTGTAACTTGGGCGGTGCAAGCAGGAATCCAGGCATCTGTATTTTAGCAAATACCCTAGGAGATTCTAAAGCAGGTAGTTCAAGGGCAGTAGTTTGAGGACACCCTTCTGCAGGCTTTCTGCTAGGGTTCTCATTTCTTTAAGTTTAATTATGACTTCTGAGAGGTCATGAAAGAGGCAGAAGCTCTTTACACATTTGGGAGGAGCCCTGGTAACTCGGGACCTGTGTATTCCAGTTACAACCAGAATGGAAGGGCCTGTGCCCAGCCCTGAAAAATGGCCTGACCTTCCCTCCTGGCATTCCCATGACAGAGCCTTGACACATGTCCAAATTGAAGCCTGCAGGGCCTGAGTGTGAGCCTAGGCAACACCTCTAGCCTACACCACTGCAGAAGCAAAGTCTAGGAAAAGAGTGTGTGCTGAGTGCCTGAGGGCTGCCAGCAGGGAGGCCATGTGCAGAATGGCTGCTGTTTCCTGCGGGTTCCTGTGCAGAGAAGAAAGTTTCAGTATTTTGACTCCTAGGATGCACAGGTGCCTGTAGCTGTACTACCGTGGTGTCCGATCCCATCAGATCTCAGAAGCTAAGCAGGGTCGGGCCTAGTTAGTACTTGCATGGGGGACTGCCTGAGAACCCCAAGTGCAGTAGGCTTAGAAGAAGGACCTAGCAACCCACTCAATAATCAGCTGTTAAAAACCCTATGAATAGCAGAGAAGCACTGACAATAGTGTTTACCCTGTTATATGTAGGGTACTGAATCCACGGTACCTAACAACAACAGGATATATGGGGGCGGGGCACGATTCCAGTTCTGTAGAGTTCTCAGGTACCATTTTCAGGAGAGGTAAAGACTTCCTGGGTCATCTATGACATCTCACTTGAGGCTCTGTTTTGAAGATTCTTCACCTGTTTGTGTTGCTAACTTTCCTCAGGCCAAGCCAGGAATATATGCCTCGTACAGGCAGCTCTAATGACTTCAAGTGAAGCTATCACCTGCGTTTGTTGGACCAAACATCCTTTGCCAGAGCAAATACATTTTGTTCTCCAGAATGAGTCAGTTTACATGATCCAGGCAGTTTGAAGTTACTGGCAGAGGCCACCTACCACTTGTCTGGCTTAAAGGACAGTGGGGCTAGCTAGTCTGAAACCTTCTCTAGCCAGGAGTTTCTTTGATTCACCAAATCAGGAAAGGCTTTCCCCATACCAGGGATTAAGGAGTTTTTTCAGAGTCTGAAGTGCACAGTCTACTCCAGAATAATTTAAGCTGGCTTATACATGTATATAGCACATGTATTTGGATCCTTGAGATCTTGCTCCTAAGGCCCTTTGAGCAAACCGGTGATAATGCCAGGCTTGGGGCCATCCTGCAATTTCTCTAGGAAGTTATTCTAAAGTTGGGAAAGCAGTCTGTCCTAGGGACATGCTTGGGGAGCTCACATACACATACTATCATCAACTGATTTTAGCAGGTATTATTACTCCCACTTTCTAGTGAGGACTACAGAGGTTTAGGGAGCCCCTTTCTCAGAGGAAGGAACTGGGCTTAGAATTCAAGGGTTTGGATTCTGGGCTTTTGAGTGTCTCTCTGGAAGCAATATAGTTTAAGATTGAAAGTATGGGCCCAGGGATTAGTCTACTTGAATTCGAATCCTGGATTTGCCATTTATAAAATAGATGACTTTGGTCGAGTTATAATATGCCCCATCTGCAAAATGATCTGTAGTAAGGATTAGGTGAATTTCTTGGGTGTTTTTCTTTTTCATTTTTTTATTTGTTTTTGTTTTGTTTTGTTTTTTGTTTTCTACAGAGTGAGACTCTGTAACTGAGGCTGGCCTGGAACTTTCTAAGTAGCCAGGTTTACCTTGAAACTCATGGCGATCCTTTTGCCTCAGCCTTCCAAGTGCTGGGATTACAGGCGTGAGCCACCATGCCTGGCTCTTAAGTGACCTACTTGTTTGAAGCACTTAGAACATCACTTAGCACATAGGAAATATTCAATAGACAGTAGTTTCTATTACTGGAACCTCTGCTGAGGAAGCATTGCTCTTAGGGATCCTGACCAGCTGAGTCCTGGAAATGTTGCCGCCTCACTTCCTCCAAGGTGAGCTGTCTGAGGTCACCTCCATGCTAATAGGACCTCTGCTTGTCTTCACCTCAGGGGGAGTTTTTGCACACCATTTATTATCATATAATATAATACGATATAATATCATACATAACATAACATAATATGATGGGTAGGTTAACTTGGAAACCCTGAGGCAGACTGTGGATGGATGGGTAGATGAATAGATACATTTGTACTAAGTATACATACATTATATCATTCTATTGATTTGTAAAAAGTTCCCGGTCTGCCTGGCTGTAATGAGATTTTTGAACTTTGCGTGGCGATCAATGAGAGGAATATTATTGGCCTGGAGAATTGATATACCTGCTCTCAGGGGCTTGTTCTGCTCCCAGGCTGCCCCGGCCCCCCAGGTGTACGATTCCAGCAGACACTTAACCTTTTTTACAGTGTCATCAGGCTAAAAGGAATCTAATAGTGACACAGGACTTGTGCTCAGCACTCTGCCACTATTGCTTTCCTGTCACAAATAATTTATAGCCTTCTATTTCCATCCCTGAGCCTGCACCCCAGCCCTGCCTCCCACTATCCCCCAGCTCTGGGAATCAATAAACTCACATAGCCACAGTGGGACTTCAGGGTGCAAGGAGATGGACACACAGACAAAGAGAGGAAGATGGAGGTGGAGGAGAGAGTGAGAAGGAGAGAGAGACAGAGCAGGAAATGATGAGAGAGGAAGAGGAAGAGGAAGAGCCGTGGAAGTAGAAGAGGAGTCAGAGTCTCCCCAGTGCTTTCTTGGGAGGTTGAGAGTTCCTCTCTTTCTTCACAAGTTGAATAGACTATTGCTGGAGGACTCGCTCAGGGCCTCCATCCTGACTTGCAGAGGCCATGGTGATGTTTAAATCTCCAAGGTGGTGGGAGGTGGAAGCCTCCTGGGCATTTAACTAACCAAAGAGGAAGTGACCTTACCACCTGCTTCATCATCTTCTGCTCTAAAGCCCTGGCACAACCTCCTCCCATCTCTTGGGGCCTCGGTGGATCCTCCATAGTGTCCCCAGGTGGGGCTTGGTCCAGTCTCCAGTCTGTCTTCCTGATGCAACCTCCTTTTGGGGGTCAGCCTGTGGGGACCTCTGCTGCTGTTGTTTCCTGTCTTTTCCATGCTCTTGCCAGGGTCTTAGTAGCACCTGCATTGACCAAGCGGGGATATATTGGGTGGGGAGGTCGCCTGTTTGCACTTGGCTCAGCCCCTAAATTGAAAGCATCCAGGCCTAGGAGTCACCCATAGGAATAACACTACTTATGGGTGTCATTATTATAGCTAGCCCTTATTGAGCCAAACATCATACTAATCACTTTACATGAATTATCCTTCTTAATCCTCACTACAGTCCTAGGAAGTGCATTGTTGTATTGCCTTATTTTATAGATAAGGGGGTAAGAAACTGCCAAGAAGTTTCCCAGGTAGTATGTATCAGAGCTGGGATTTAGATGCAGACAGACTGAACCTGGAGTTTATAACCCTAGTTCCTTTTGCTAGACCAGGTAGTGCAAACCAGGTGGTGCAAACCTGGAATCCCAGATCTTGGGAGGTTGAGGTAGAAGGGTAACAAGTTTGAGGCCAGCCTGGGCTATATAATGAGACGTTGTTTCAAACAAGAAAATGCAGAATCTATTTCCCTTTGATACACTTATACTCTTGTGAGTACAGGAGACTCTAAGTGTCTGGAAGTCTCCATATTGGGTGTAGCCCAAAGCCCTGGGAAGGGGAAGCTCTCATCTGAAGTGGGGAAGGGAAGAGCACCCTGGTAGGAAGCCTGCCCGCGAAGGAAGTGGGGAGTAGCACTCTGTGTCTCCATGGAAACTGGAAGTGACTTCTAGCTCCCAAGTAGACTTATGTCCTCCAAATTCCCAACCACACTCTCCAAGGATCCCAATCTGGGGACTTGACCTTCCAGGCCATGGAGAACATAGATGTCTCTGGCTGACCTGGGCCAAAAATGAAAAAGAACTGGAGAAGGAGGAGGAGGAACACTGGGAAAGTGCCTCGGGCAGTCATCCCAAGCTACTGCTTTACTTTTTGTTTTAACCCTAGGGGATTCCCATGGGTTGGTGGGTTGTATACAGCACGAGGGAAGACACTGGGGAACCATCAGGTTTCCATGATCCCAACTCTTAAATTCCCTCCCATTAGCTGTGGGGTTGTGGGTGCACACCAAGAGCATTGGTAACTCGCAGCAGGAACCCTGCCCAATTCCTCTCCCATGCACCACCAAGCCACTGTCAGCATGTAGTGATTTTCCATCACTTGCTGCCTCAGCTAAATCTGCACCAGTGCTCCGGGGTCAGAGGCTCTGGGTAACAAAGACAGAAACTCCACCAGCCTGTCCAGTTATCTGTCTTCTCTGGCTCTTGGGCTCCTTAGTCCAGAGCCCATCAACTCTCAAGCAGAGCCACCACAGGCCAGTGAGACCCTAGAAGCTTGTGCTGCAATGAACCAGGAGCAGCTCTCAGCATCCTTACAGATTTTTCTTCTAGATGAGTGTACACTGCCCTCAGCTATTGTGTGATCTTTCCTATGGTGATCATTCTCCAAATCTTCTCTCCATCTCTTCAGAGATGGTCTTCCCTTCTGCTTTGCTGAGCAGCTAACTCCTCCCTGAGCCCTCTGTAGCACTCTTCCTTGTTCCGCCCTATTTTCTGCCATCCACAGTCTCTCTGGCAACTTTGGTTTCTCCCTTTTTACTGGCTCTCCTTCTTCAGCCAACAAATGTATCCAGATCTTTCCTACCCTGAAATGCTCTCTCTGTACTCTGTGGCCAAGTCCACCCTCTGACTTCCACACAACAGTCTACTTTTGCTGCCTCCCTCTCTTCCTGGGTCCCCCTGTCCTCCTCCTGCCTGGTTCTTGCTCCATCCATGTGGCTGAGACTGTTCTCCCTACGGTCACTGATGGCTGCCCCAGTCCTCTAGTATATGCCACTTCTTCTTCCCAATTCCCTCCAGTCTTTTTGTTGCCATTGGCACTGCAGATTATGTTCTTAAAACATTCTTCTCCCTCCGTGCAGTACAGGGTCTGCCTGTGTCCACACTGGAGGCCTCTCATTCCCTCTCCACATTCCTTTCCAGACAGCCTCCCAAATTCCTTCCTTCCAGTCCAGCTCATGCTGGCCATGTCCACCTGTATGTACATCCATAGCCAAAATGATCACTTCCGTCCCAAACCGGTCACTTCCTTGCAGCCCTATTCTTGACAATGACCTGTACCACTAAAGCTTCTAGCAACACAGAATGGAAGTTTTAGAGCCATAGTTGACTCCAGCTGGTTGCCAAATCCTGACTGTTCTGCCTTCCAAGGGTCTTGCAGATTCTTCTGTTTCCTGAGGCGAGCTCCGTAACACCTCAGGCCTGGACATTGCCTTTTCTGAGATCTGTTTGTGCATGTCACCCGTAGTTTGAGAAATTGTTCATGGTTTGAGACCCTCTGAGCCTGGTTCCTACACACTGGGTGCAGGATGACAAAGTAGCAAAAGGCAAAGGTTTTGGGGGCTGAATGTGCACTCTTCCCTAACTGGCAGTGTGATCTTAAGTAAGCTTTTAACCCTTGTCAGTTTGATTTTCAATCTGCAAAATGAGGATAATCACATCTACTTTGGAGATTGTTGTGAGAATTAACAGGAGTATAGATGAATAATATAGCCTGCAGCCGTACCACTGTGGCATCTGATCCCCTCAGATCTCAGCAGCTAAGTAGGGTTGGGCGTGGTTAGTACTTGGATGGGAGACTGCCTGGGAACACTAGGTGCTGTAGTGTTGGGAGGAGAACCTGGCAACCCACTCCCAAAGAACAATTAACCATTGAAAACCCTATGAATAGCAGAGAAGCACTGATAATAGTGTTTCCTCTGTTGTACATAGGGTCGCTATGAGTTGGACACTGACTTGATGGCACCTAACAACAACAACAAGATAAGCAATATAGATTATATAGAATGTTGGTATGTAATAGATGTTTGTTGATGTTGTTGTTAGATGCTGTAAAGTCAGATACAACTCATAGTGACCCTATGTACAACAGATGGAAACACTCCCTGACACTGTGCCTTGCCTGACACTATGTCAGTGCTTCTCTGCTATTCATAGGGTTTTCAGTAGCTGATTGTTTTGGGAGTGGGCTGTCAGGTCCTTCTCCCATTCTATGCAGTGCTGGGGATTGAACCCAGGGCCTCAGAGCATGCAGAGCAGCACTTTAACCACTGAACTTAACCCTAGCTAATAATAGATGTTTAATAAGTGGAAAACAACTTTCCTTTGTTTTGAAAACTTTGTTTTCCTGATAGCCAAAGATTCAGCCTTATGTCCTCTTCCTCCCCTATGTGCCTCCACTGTTCCTGGCTGACCAGTCTAGGCACTAACCCTAAAACTTCATGCTCAGTTGGCTTCCATGCTGTGCTTCTGCCCTCCTCCAGCACCTCCATATAATGCCCTCCCCTCCTTCATCTTAGAATTGTGTTATTTTTGCTGGGGAAAGAGACTTTAGGATCCTGTAATCTAGCTCCTTTGTTTTGTAGTTGAAGAAATTGAGGCACAGAGAAGTTGAGAAATGAGCCTAAGGCTGTGTGATCTCTGTTTTTGTTTTGTTTTTGTAGTGTGGGAATCAAACCCAGAGCCTTGTGCACACTAGGCAAACACTTCCATTGAGCTACAGCTCCAACCCTTGCTTGCCTTGTGGCCTGTTAATAGCAGAAACAGAACCAGGACTTGGTCCTGTCACGCAGCCCAGTGCCCTTTCTACTACCCTCTGTGCCTGAGTTCAGCCTAACTCTGCTTTGGAGATCTGCATCAAGTTCCACCTCCTCAGTCACTTCTTCCCCAATTCCTCCACCTTCAAGGGGTGGCACTGACTACCTCATCATCTCGGTTACCCAGCATTCTTTGGGTATACCACCCACCCCCCAGCTCCATCCCAACTCTCCAGCACTGAGAGGCATTTGCCTCATCCCTATGGCCTGCAACTGTTCGGTAAAAGTTCGGTAAAGCTGAGTTGGCTCATAGCTTGCAACTCACCTGGGTGGTTGGGGTGAACTTGACTCACCCACCTTTCTGTGGGGAGGAGCAACACTGTGGGATAAGTTGCTTCCCAGGGCCCTTATTTGGACCAGTGGCTGGAGGGGAACATTCCTCAGTCCTGGCCGCAGGCTTGGTCTCTTGCCTCATCCAGTCCCAAGTTTTCTGCATCCCTGGAAAGCAGGTTCATCCTAGCTCTGGATAATTTTATTTGGCCTTCTGCTCCCTAGGGTGGATGTGGAAGGCACTAGGCTTCCTAACCAGGTAGTCATGAAGTTGTGACCCAAATAAGACCCTCAAAAAAGAAGACCATTGACCCAGACAGCCAGATGGGACAGGTCTCTGACTTGTTGAGAGCAATAAGTGGGCTCAGGAGGAGGTTGTTTAGGGTCTGGCAAAGGGACTGTATGCTGTGTTGGAATCCTGGGGACAAAAGTGTCACCTGTGGCCCAGCCCTTTCCTGCATACTCTCCTTACTTCAGCATATGGGGAAAGCACCCTTCCTCTGACTCTGGCAGACTGTATAATATGGCCCCAATAGAAAAGCTAGCTCCAAAGTGACCTCCAGATTCAAGGGGTCCTGGTACCAGGAGGTGCATATTTGAGGGTGTGGAAGGAAAGGTGGACAGGACAATTTTTAACCCCCAAAAGAGGAAAGATGCTGTGATCCCCTAGGTCTGCTGCCCTATTCTTGCTACCAAAGTTCAGGCTGCAGTTCAGACGGTGCACAGGGAGCACAGATGCAGTCTTCATCTACCTACAGGAGGGAAACCCTGTGCCTTGCAGAAGTGGATGAGGGCAGGAAGGCAGGGGCAGCTGGAACACAGCGAAGAACTGAGGAGGGCCTGTCTGCAGGCCTGGGAGGTGTGATATGTGACTCTGTTGTGATGCTGTTGCAGGATCATCCGGACCAAAGTTCAGCAGCCTTTCCACCCAACGCCGGATGGGGCGGGGACAGGAGTGACTGCCCCTGGCCACACCATTGGTAAGAGGCCTCTGGGAAGTGGGGAAGCTGGCCTGGCCTGGAGAGAGCCCAGAAACGCAGACCAGCTCTGGGAACTGCCCCCTTCCGGAACAGGTCCCTCCCTGTTTCCCAGTCCCTCCTCTCCCTGAGCACCTACATGCTCCTTGAGCAAGAGTAGTTCCCTGGGATCAGTCTCTGCCTCCCAGCCCACCCTGCCTTACTCAGGCCATGTCCTCTCCTTCCTCTGTCTCCCTTCCCTCTTCCTTCCCAGCTTCCCTATTAAATCAACATCTTTCTTTTAGCATCTCTTCTTTTCTTCTCCCTCCCTTCTTTCTCCTGCTCCATCATCCTTTGTTTTACTTGATTCTATCCCTGGGTGTCCCTCTTTCTTTCATATCTACTTTCTTACATATATATATATATATATCTGCAGCCATAGCCCTGTGGCATCTGATCCTGTCAGATCTCAGAAGCTAAGCAGGGTTGGGCCTGGTTAGTACTTGGATGGGAGACCTCCTGGGAACACCAGGTCCTGTAGGCTTGGGAGAAGGACCTGGCAGCCCACTCCCAAAAATCAATCTGCTATTGAAAACCCTATGAATAGCAGAGAAGCACTAACAGAGTGTTTCCTCTGTTGTACCTAGGGTCGCTATGAGTCGGATACCGACTAGACGGCACCTAACAACAGCAACCACATAGAATTTTTAAAATTATCCTTTAATTTTCTTCCTTGCTCTCCTTTTCTCTCCTTTCCTTTCCTCTCCCCTCCTTTCCTGCATGTGACTGTGGATGTTCCTGTCTCTCTCCTTCCCTCCTCATGGCATCTTTTCTCTTGGTTTATCTCCCCTGATCTCTTTGCCTCAATCTCAGCTATTCTGTAGCTCTCTGCCTCTCTCCGTCATCCTTAGTTCTCGACCCAGACTCAGGGTCTCTCATAGACCTGGCCCAGGCCTGCCAGGACACCTGCTGGCCCTCTCTCCATCCCCCATGCACAGACACACTGACTTCTCTTTGGTCCAAGGGCACTTGGTGCTGCTATCACCATAGATGAGACCTGGGGTTGGAGGGACTGGGCTATGGCTGAATTTTCCCAGCTGCCATTCTTGGCAGCGATTCCCTTCTCTCTTGACCAGCAGGAAGTAGACATGGCTGGTCCCTGCCCTCCTGGAGTTGGCAGGAGCCCTTGTTGACTGTTTACCTGGCTGGTTACAGCGTGTGCTAGAAGGGAGGGTTGGGCCAGGCTGTACCTGAATTGATCATGGCAGAGCGAATAGGATCACTAGTCTGTCCCCTGAGGGGAAGCTTAGGAACTTCTCGAGTGATTTCAACACCAGAAACAAATGGGGGAGAGAGAGTTGCGTACTCCAAGGGAGCATCAGGACCAGCTCTGTGTCTCCTGGAGAGTCTGAGACAGCCCTAAGGAAACTCCAGACTTTCAATCAGGCCTGGGCAAGACTCCACCCAGGAGACTGAGGAACAGTGAGCTGGGTTCATTTGGAAGGATTTGTCCAGTCTGGGGATTGGATGAGCTGCTCCAGGAGGCTCCCTAGGACCTCTGCTCTCCAGGTGCTTTTTAATCTAAGTCAGCCCTGGTGTTTCCTGGACCTGCACTCTGTCCATCTGCAGGGCAGGAACTTGCGGGCCCAGTGAAACCCATAGGTCACAGAGAAGCCCTGGGTTGACTGGTCACCACTTATTACAGGCTGGACAGAAGTAATGACTGCCTGGACTGTGTGTGGGACCACACTTCCTCCCTAAACCTCAGAGGAGAAAGGGGAATATGGGCTCCTCATCTCTCTTTCTGTCTGTCTGCCCCCAGTTTTGGGGCTTTGGCCTACGGTCACAACTGCTCTCCTGATGGCCTTTCCTCCTTCTTCCCATCCAGTTCCCAGCACGGCCTCCCCTCCTGTTTCCAGCGCCTCCAATGACCCGGTAGGATCCTACTCCATCAATGGGATCCTGGGGATTCCTCGCTCCAATGGGGAGAAGAGGAAACGTGATGAAGGTAGGGAGGAGGGAAGAGGTTTGGCTTCCTCTTTGCATGCTTTGTCGTTGGACTCAGAGCTCCGATTTCCACCTGGCCTTGCAGCTGCTCTGTTGTGAGATCAGTTTTAGTAGCAAAGCCCAAGTACCCCCACTGCCCTGCTGGCTCCTGGAGAGAGGGAGGGAGGCTGCTGGTGGGGCCACCAGCTTCACCATCTGCTCAGCCCCGACGGCCTCACCTTCCGCTGGGACTCACTCACCCCACCTATCCCTGTGGGATGCCAGGAGGAGAGGCAAGAACCATTTACCTTGGGGAGGTTTTGGAAGTTGTGGGGACAGCTGGTCTCTGACCCAAGGATGAAAGGCCAGGCTACTTTGTCCTCACTTGATCCCAACCCATCAGAAGGTAGAGGGTAATATCATGTGCAACCAGTCCTGGGATCCTTTCTCTGTAACACTTGGACACTGCACCCATTAAAACCACTCAGGCAGCTGGACATGGAATCTCTCTCTAGTCTTCTCGATGACAGTGGACACCATTTTGGATTCCCACTGGCCCTTCCTCTTCTTCCCCTGGGGCCTTCAAGGTGCTGCCAGGCTATTAGGCTGCTGGTTAAAGGATATGGGGAATGAAGAGGACGAGGTGGGAAAAAGAAAATAAGGGGAGAAAGTGATGCAGTTGATCTTGGGACAAGGTGTTTTTCAAATACTGTGGCACTAGGGGTCCATTGGTGACCATCTGGTTCTCTTCTGGTGCATGAGCCCAGGGCATAGAGCTGGCAGACCCAGACAGAGACAAGAGTGTTACAGGCCTGCTTCCTGCTCCATTTCTCTCACAGTCCTGGCCTTTGAAGAGTGTAGAATTTTAAAGGTAGCCCCATGAAATAGAAACCTCCAAAGATGAGCTTAAGGGAGGGGGGCATATATCCCATTAACCCAGGACAGTCCCAAATTATGCCTGTGGTATCTGCAGCTTAGCCAGACAGCATCCCCTTTCGCTCTTAAGGATGTTCTATTTGGACAGTAAGTTCTACAGTCATCCCAAGCACTTGGTCAAGGTAGAAGAGGAGCAAAACTGACATTCCCTAGGCCACAGTCTGGATTATGCAAGCCAGGGCAGAGGGAAGAGAGTGTGAGAGCTCTGGTCTCCAGTGGAAGGAACGGAGAGTGTAGGAGAGGCCTAGGCCTGGCGAGACAGTGATGACCTGGCGCTGGCTTCTTTCCAGAAGCCCTAATGGCCTCATTTCACAGGGAAACAGCTTGTCTGGCTCTATTTCTCCTTCTTCCAAAATATCCAAACCCATTTGGCTGCCACGGCCTTTGCCACTCACTAAATTTCATTGTGGTTGTTTTGGCGGCAGCTCCTGATGGGCAGGGGGATGCTGTATGAAAGACCCAAAGTCCTGGTTCTCCCTGGGGCTTCCCGTTCTCAGCCTCAGCGAAGCTCCCTGGCACCCTCCATGCTTTGGTAGAGTCGGCCTCAAACCCTAAGGGTTTCTCCTTAGCCACCTGCCTTGTTTAGAATATGAGATGTCCCGGAGGTCAGGGAGGCCACAGAAGCCCCTCTGTCCTCTTCCTCATTGGATGCCCTGCTGTGCTGGGGCTCTGAGGAACTGTGAAGAGAGGCTAGGGGTGGGGAGGCACTGGCCTGAGGCTGTGGCCACCCAGGGCTGGGCTGGTCACCAGAACAGAGTGCTCTCCTCTCTGAGCAGTAGCTCACATTCATTGTTTTGAGCCAATTCAATTCAGTGACCCTTCTTGCCCGTGGGCTGAAAAAAAGGTTTGGTGCAGAGGGTCCCCTAAGGAGAACAAGATATGATTCTTATCCTTACGGAGCTTAGACTATAGTGGGGTGTGTAAAACACTGAGCCCACAGAGCAGAAAGGCCATCTGATATGGCATATGGTGGAGGTCTGGGTGCGCCCTGGAACCTGGGTGTGGGGAGGGAGTGCACTGCCAGCAAGGGCTTCTCTTTGAGGATGGCTGAGGAGAGTGGGAAAGGCAATAATAGCCTGAGACTGTATCTGATAGAGTGAGCTTTGTGACAGAGGCCCTGGGGCCAGCAAAGGTGAGGCAGTTTTGGAAGGGATGAGTGGGCAGGAGGTGAGTGGTGGGAGGCAGAGGCAAGTATAAGGTTAGGGTCACAGGAGAGCCACCAAAGCTGGGCTGCTTGAGGCGTGTGGACTTTTTCTGAAGGCAGGAGTACCTCTGGAGGTGCCTGGGCAGAAAGGGACAGGAGCGGGGCTGGGTTTGGGAGGCTCATCCTCTGGCAGCGTGACAGCCACGGTGACAGGCAGACAGTGCAGAAAGCAGTTGAAGTGGAACCTTGTGAAGTGGGAGCCTTGGAGTTTCCTCCTAAGCACTTGCTGAGCCTAGCCAGGTGGCAAGAAGGACCAGGTCCCTGCCCTTCTTTGTAGGAATTCTCTTGTCTGGACTCCCCCTCCTCTTGACCAACCCCAGGCCAGATGGAGCTGTCCTTTCCCTGGAGGCCAGATCTTGGAGGGAGGCCAGATCCCCTGGCCATCACCCACTTTTGATCCATGGGGTCCAGGTGGGAAGGGAGAGGAGGGAGGGGAGAGAGCTAAGGTAGATGTGCACATCCCGCCTTGCCTTCCCCCACTCCGGAGGCCTCCAAGCAGCCAGGCCCAGTTTGCATTAGGGAGCAGCTCAGATGATTAAGAATAGGAGAGATAATTATGTGTCAAGATGATGTAGCCCAACTCTTGCAGTCAGGCCAAGGTAGCAAAGCAGCTGGCAGGCTGGTCACAGGAGGAGCCTCAGGCACATGCTGCACAGACACCCAAGTGTGTCCTTCAGCACTTGGGCCAGGAATACAAGCAACAGGGAAACTGACTTGAGGGGCTGCAGGGTGTTAGGATAGGACGAGGGATGCATGTCCAGGGACTAGGTCCTAGAGGGACTGGAGAACCAGGCACACATCCAGGAGGACCCCGCATGCCCTGGCCACACTGGGCCTCTTTTGGCCGCAGGCCCCATGGCATCTCCCTAGAAGTGTCATATCCCCAGGACAAGCTGGGTGCATCTCTGCCCTCCAGGAAGCTGCTAGTGGCTCCTGCCTCTGGGTACAGCACAACCTATTCTTCAGCTATAACAGTGTCACAGTGGTGGACATTAGTGAGGACAGTCACTGCAGTGTGTGCTGGCATTAGTGGAGACAACCTCAGCAGTAGTTATTGGTGTTCACAGTGATAATACCCAGAACGTTATTGGCATTGGCACTCAGAATATGGACAGCACTATTAGTATCTGCAGCAATCATATCCATGGGGTTATTCAGCTTTGACTTAGGGATGGAGGAGGAGTGAAGTTGGCAATGACCATGGGCTGCTTGAGACTCTTTTCCATGCTTTGGCTTGTGGGGGTGTGGAAAAACCCACACTTTCTTTGGAGAAATATGCTGCTCAAGACATTTGACTCTCTTCCCAGGTAGGAGTCCAGGAGCTACCAGAAGGAGACAGGCAGTTTGGCCAGGGAGAGATAAGGAAGTCATGTCATGAAACACCCAGAAAATAGGCTGTGTATCAGTCAGAAAAGGAAGAATCCCCACTTAGTACCTTGCTAAAATCTTCAGTTCTTATTTACAATTATGGGTGTGTATATTAGGCCTAGAGACCTTGGGACACTGAAGTGATATTAATTCCCTGAACGTTGCACGTCCTGGCTTTTGTGGCTGGAAGACACCATTGTATTGCCCTATCCATCTTGGGCTGAAAAACTGAAGTCTGGGCTGGAGATGTGACTCAGTGGTAAAGCACTTGCCTACCATGCACAAGACATCCCAGCACCAGGAAACAAAAAACAAAACAAAACAACCCCCCCCAGAAAACCCAAAGTCCTTTGACTTCTTCCAGTTACTTTCGGCTGCAGTCCAGAGTGTTGCTGCCCATCAACAGCAGTGTTGGAGCACAGAGCAGTTACATAATGTGTCCAAAAATCCAAATGAAGTCATGTGGTGAGAGTCTCTGATCTGTGTGAGGGAGGTGTGTTGGTATCATCCTTTGACGTGTGGGGTTGCAGGGGGCCGTGATTTTGCATTCCATTAATTAGGTGCACAATGAATTGTGCAGTTGAGTGGTGCCAAGCCAGTGCTGTTGTGCGCTTGCAGGCAGGGTAGGTTGCATGGCTGCAAATGGCCAAGTCCTGTCCCTGCCTTTAATAGCTCCCTTCTGCTTTGGATGAAGCTGTAGCTGGAAGAAGCACTTTATTTCCTTAGTTAGTTTCCCTCCTAGAAGTCCCCAAGAGTGTTGCCCAGGTTACACTTGGAACAAATGAGAGGAATAAATTGTGGAAATGATCCACACCTGCCCTTGCCAAGGGGCCCCAGATTGTGGCAAGAGAAAGCTGCAAAGCCACCCATTAAGAAGGAAGGTGCAGGGGTTAGGCTGGCGTGAAGTTTCAGGATCCCAGTCTGGACAGGCAGAGTGGCTCAGCGGGGCAGAAAGTGACCTCTAGGTTTGAATCCTACTGCCACTCAGTAGCTGTGTGACCCTTGAGAAGTCACGTAACCTGCATCAGCCCAGTTTTCTCCTCTGTAAAATAGAAATGGTAACAACACTTACTTTATGAGGACCATGGAGAAGATTCTATGAGATCATGGATCTAGAGTGTTGAGCCAACTCTATCACAAAAGACGGGTCATTGTGCATCTGGGAAAGAAAGCCTAATTGGCAAGCCGATTTCACAGGGAAATGAGGCTGTGTCACAAACAACTTTATCGGGGCTCAGCTTCTTGAAATTTGGTGCAGTGCCTTATAACCATGGTGGCCTTTAGCTGATGCTGGGATAAGCTAACCTGGATGGGACCCGTGCAGTCAGCCTCACCTGTGTGGTTGGGACAACTTTGTCCATCTTTACCTGTTCATTTGCTTTATGGTTATCTAATAGGTCATATGTCATCTTTTAGCCTCCACAAGTAGATAATATAAGACCCCTTTCTAGTATGGGGGCATTGTTCTTTCTATCCATTTGTATATATTTCTCCTCTAACATGCAAGTTATTTATTTACCTTGGAAAATGTATGTTTGTTTTTTGGACCCATATGTAGTCTTTTTCTTGTGGCTTATGCAAGTGTGAGTACGTATGTGTGTTCTACCCCTCTGAGATCTTTGGGTGTGAGTGGATGTGGAATGTCATGTGTTCAGAAGGCATGCAGTTTTCTAGGTAGTCTGTGTGCGTGGAGACAGAGCTATCATGACTCTGTGCATGTCCACCAGCACCAGTGACCAAGGGGAGTCCTGAGTCAGGCTGGAACATATTGAGTGTCCATGGTCTTGGGCATAGGTGTACATATAGAGTTTGGCACCATGGGCCCATAGCTGTCACCCTATATCTGTTGGCAAAGAGATGGGCTGCCCTGAGCCTGCCTCCCAAGGTGGTCAGGGCCCAAGGCTATGGAGACGGAAGCTAGGAACAAACCTTTATCTGTTCAGTCAGATGGGAGTTACAAATCAAAATCCTCACAGCTCTTTGAAGAGGAGCTTGGTATCCCAGTCTCTGGGTCTGGCCCCCAATCTTCTACCTGCCTGTCTTTCTGGATCTCTCAGTGTTTGTCTGTCTCTTATTTGCTCTAGTCGAGGTATACACTGATCCTGCCCACATTAGAGGAGGTGGAGGTTTGCATCTGGTCTGGACTTTAAGAGGTATGAGGGCCAGAGGGAATATGGTGTGGGGGTCAGGGGGAACAGCTTGGGTGATGGTTTGAGCACATTTAGAGAGTGGGTTCCTAAGGGCAGAGAGTGGAAAGGAGGCAGAGGCTCAGGCTTCCACTGGGAACCCAGAAAGCCAATAGAGTCTCTGGGCCTGGATCATTTCTGCCCTGGGCCATTGAGGGGGTTTGAGGATGTGGCCTGGTGGCCTGGAGGGTTAGGAGCTCAGTGGATGGGGGCAGTTTTTCCAGCCCTTGGAAAAACAAAGAGCAGATCAGGTAGTAAAACAAAAGCAAAGGAGACCTGGAAGCACCTGACAGCCCTAATTCATCACGGCCCAAGTTTTTTCCTGTGTTCCCATTATATTTGTTTGTAAAAGTGGAAATCAATTTTGAAGGTAATTTTCTGGAAAGAATGGAAGGGAGGTGGGAGGGCCGGATAAGGCAGAGATGGTAAAAGGAAAAATTTAGGCCAGGCACAGCCCAGGGGCAGCTCTTGGCAAGGTGAAAGAAAATTGCATATTCAATCTCCATCCATGAATCTCCCTCACTGCTGCCCGCCTCCTGCTTGAAAACAATGAAGGCTTTTTCCCAGCGCTGGGCAGGGCCTTGGTATCAGCCTCACTTTAACTTCAGGGTCATTAATTCCCTGATTATTGAAGGAGAAGAGAGGGTTGCAGCATCGTCAATTCCAAAGGCATCCCCCCCCCCATGTGATCAGGCAGTGGCTGGGGCAGGGTGAGGGGCAGTAGGGTGAAGTGAGGTGTTGTTTCAAAAGGGGTTGGGAGAGAGGAAATGGGGAACCACCTGGACTGGGGGGCAAGAAGCCAGGAGGAGGGTGGAAGAGGCAGTCATTACTGCATACCTCTGTTGTGTTGTTATTGCAAATTAAAAGTAGCATGTTCCACTCCACAGCTATCTTTGGGGAGGGAGGGGCACCGAGGGAGGTGGGGGATCTTATCATTGCTTCTTCAGCAGACCAGCCGTGGTGTCACCGTGTGAGGTGACATTTGAATTTACAATTCCGCTGAGAAAAGCCATTAATTCACAAATTAACATTTCTCCCTCTCCCTCTCTCTTTAACACTCTCTCCCTCTCTCACATGGATGTGCAAGCAATTGAAAAGACAAAGGAAATAGCCTTAAGGAAGAGACTTTACTGCTAGTCTGTCTGTGCTGAGATTGCTCCCCCTGCTTCCAGATAGATAAACCAATTACCTGAGCAGCTCCGCTCCTGGCCGCCCGTGATCGCCTCCTTTTGTAGGCTGCCTCCATGGCTGGCTTACACTCAGTGTATCTCATTAATGGAAACCAGGCATGCCCTGGTCACCAAGCTCTCTTCCTGGCTGTCCTTTGGAGGGGCAGTAGGAGGAGAGCCAGTGTCAGAAAAGGCAGGCAAGGAGGACCCTGGGGAGAAGGAAAACCTGTCACTGTCCAGCTGCTGGGGCCCAGGGCGTTTGGGTACAGCCTACTGTGTTTCAGCCTTGGGGGGAAGTGTGAGGTCAGCAGGGCTGGGTGGGCAGGCTTGCTCTGATCTGAGAGGGCTGGGTGTGGGCTGGCATTTAGAGACAGAGGCTGGAGCCGGAGCCAGTCCCACTCAGTAGCCGTTGGTCCTGGTGCAGGAGGCTGACAGACCCAGAGAAGGATCTGAGCTCCTCCAGAATGGGAAGAGCCTGGGGAAATTCTGCTGAGTATGCACTATTTTAGTGGGAAGGGATGCAGCCTGGAGGAGCTGGGAAGGATACTGAGGAGGGCCCAGAAGACCTGGTACAGCTTCACCATATTGGGAAAACAAAATGAGGTTGTACTGATTCCTTAACCTAAACCTACCACTTGGGCACAATTAAGTCTGCTTACCATCTAATCTTTACACACACACACACACACACACACACACACCCTGTTATCTGATTCCCTTCTTAGAGAACTCAACAGTTCCCCTTAATTCCCCCAGTGGACAGTTGAAACCACAGATAGCACCCAGCCCAATACATGCTTTGTTTTTTCCTATACGTACAGATGAAAAAGTTTAATTTATAGATTAGGCACAGTAAGAAATTAACAATAATAATAAAACAGAACAATTATAGCAATACATTACTACCATGACAGTTAATCTTAGAACTGAGCCAGCTTCTAAGTGACTAACAGGTACAGTATAGATACATGAACAAAAGGATGATTCATACCCCGGACGGGACACAGCAGGATGGCTCGGGATTTCATCACGCTACTCAGAAAGATTCATAATTTAAAACTTACGAATTGCTTTTTTCTGGAATTTTCCATTTAATATTTTCAGACTACAGTTGACTGTAGGTAACTGAAACCAGGGAGAGAAAAACTTGGGATAAGGAAGGGCTTAATTGCCTTATGGAATATCAATGAGATTATTTGTCTTAACATGCACTTTACTACCTACCATGTAGCAGACTCTATGCCTCACACAGCAGGTCCTATGGAAGTCCAAAAAGCAAAGCTGCACGAAGGGAGCCAACTTAGACAAGTGCCTGGATTGAACTGCATTAACAAAGCTCAGCCTATGTTCATTTGCCAACAAATATTCAAAACCTGGCTAATGTCCAGTTCAAGAGAGAGGTCAGGTTCAAAGGTCAACATTCACTAAGACACCAGAAAAAGAAAACTCACCTGTTTTTTGTTTGTGTGTTTGTTGTTTTTTGGTACTGGAAGATTGAACCCAGGGCCTCACGCATGCTTTCCAAGCGCTCTACCACTGAGCTGCACTCCTAGCCCCCTTTTTGATTTTTTATCTTCAGATAAGGTTTTGCTAAGTTACACAGACTGCCTCTGGCCTCAAACTTGCCATCCTCCTGCCTCTGTCTCCTAAGACTCTGTGATTACGTGCCTTACCACGCCTGGCCTACAAAATCTACTCTTCAACACACATTCATGGTTTTGATGTTATTTTCCTAGTAACTAGGGAAATATGACCAGTCATACCCAAGGGAGATCTTTTCTATCTTAGTTAGATCACACATTTTAGCCAAACTCTCTGGGTAATGTTGGCTATGAGCCTGTTGAACACTGACCTGTCATTCTGCAGAGATAGGTGTAGGTTATATCGCTGTTTTATTAAGACCTTTACCAGGGACCCTGAGCCCAGGTGACTTGTGTTTTCTATGGGGAAGTACTGGATTTAGCCAGAGGTGGGACTGACACAGGTGTGTGAATTTGCAGATCTGTTTTCATACCAGTAATTCTCATTGTTCCTCAAGTAGTTCATGCTATTGTGAAGGGTGAGTTGTCTAAGGAAGTACTTTAAGGTTTAGCGCAAACGAGTGCCAGAAAGTCAGAATGCAAAGGTCAGCCACCCCAGGAGAGAATGCACAGATTTGTTGCTGAGGCAATTGTATGTGGCCTTACACCCCTGGACACTGGGTGTAGTACAGACATCACAAATACCACAGCAATGGCTGACAAGTTCTCTGCCCCACTCCCATGGCTGCACCCTTGCACGAGCACCCATCCTGTCAGCATATGTCCCCGCTGCCAGTCTCCTCTTAACCACAGTCTTCCAGCCCTGTGGGTCGGCATCATTCTCCTTCCCCCTCCCAGCAAGGGCATCAAGCAGAAATCCACCACCTCAGCTCTGCCCTTCTCCCCCAGCACAGGCTGTGGACACGGGAGGGAGGAGCCAGGCCCTGCTGCTCCTGGGCTCGGCTCCCATGGTGCCTTCTCTTCTGCAGACCAGCAGGTGGCAGGAAGGACAGACAACTGGCATGGGACCCCTCAGAATAGGTTTGCAGAGAATGAAGGATTGGGGAGACCCAGGATCACTGCCTGCCAGAGAAATGGGTCCTGGCAACCTCTTTGACTGTTGAGCCCGGGAAGGACCCCCGGCGCACAAACACCTTCCTCAGGGCCATGGTGGCTTTTGGGCTCTCTGAGATCCTCCCTTTATGCCTGGTGGGGGTAGAAAGGCCAGGAGGTGTGGGGGAGGGCGGGGCCTGGTGCAGGGTCTGGGAGACAGTCACGAGCCTCGGAGCCGAGTTACCGCAGAGCCAGTAATTCAAACCATCCTGACCCTCCAGTGAACCTGAACCTGCTGACCTTGACAGCACCAGACAAGAGGCCTCACAAACCTCAACCTGCTCGAGGCCCTGCTGCTCTCCCTCCCTTCCTTGGAGCCCTGCGGCCTGTCCTCCAGGTGGCTCATTTGGCCATCCCCATGAAATGCCAGCATCCCCTCCCTCCCTTAGGCCGCCTGCCTGCTTCAAAGCACCCTTTGTGCTCATTCCACTGGAGACAGGGCGTGGGCATCCCCCAGGGCCTGTCCAGGCATCAGCTGAAGACTTCTCTACTCACGAGGAGCTTTCACCCCTTCCTTTCTCCTCAGCCCCAAGAGGGGGGTTTGTGTGTGTGTCTGTGTGTGTGTGTGTGTGTGTGTGTGTGTGTGTGTGTGTGTGTGTAGGTGCACACAGGAGCAGGGATAGAATATGACGGAGACAGAGCAGAGGAAAGGAGCCCCAGGAACCTGCATTAAAGTAAATGCAGTTTATGAAGTTTATGCCTTCCTCCTCAGGAGATCTGGATTCCATCCAGCAGCTTTTCAGAGCCTGCCAAGCAGCTCCTGAAGCAGAAAGTGTGGGGAGGAGAGCAAGCAAGCCAGTGACAACCTGTGTGTGTGTGCACACGCGCAAGTCAGCACACACAGACACACACACACACATCATCCTAGGCCGTGGCAGCCCAGGAAGCCCTGGCCAGAGGGCCACAGATGATGTGCTTGGGAGGAGTAGCTCCAGAAGCTCCTCTATCCTCCCCTCTCTATCCTCTCGGGCACTTGTCCCAGCCTAGACATTGGGCACTGTGGGCTTCCTAGACACTTTGGCGGTGTGAGCACTGGGTAGCCTAGTGGTGGGTAACCTGAGCCAAGAGCAGTGGACCTAGGACAGCCAGCTTGTGGAAGCTTCATGGAGTGAGGGCAGTGTGGGTAGTCATGGGCAATCGGTATGATGTCTAGGCCATAAAAGGGACTAGGATATAGTACCACTGGATCCTCCCAAAAACCCGCCTTTTCTTCTGATGCTGAGTCTGAACCATGTGTGTATCTTGTGGCGATTGAAGACAGCCACTGGGGTGGAGTGTCTTAAAGGGTGTGATTTGAGACTTTTTACTTTTTTCTGAGAACTCAAAGGAAATAAATGACTGGCAAGTCTAGGGCATGGGAACCCTCAGAGGACTTGGAAGCAAGTGGGTGTATCTGCCCTTCCAGATCCTTCTTCCTGTGCACAGCACATGGTTTGCACATGTGTGCACTAGGAGCATGTAAGTGGGCCAGCATCCTTGACTTTTCGGGAAAGGAGCAAGTGAAGGAGAAGGTGACTGAAAGGGAACTGGGCAGCGAAGGCCTTTACTCTGGCCTGCAGGTGAGGCAGCAGCAGGTCACTAGCCCCTGTGGCTTCTGTGATATGCCTCAACTGGGGACACAGTGAAGAGAAGTCTATGTCTTTTCTCTTTCTGGGAACTTCATGTCTCTATTCAAGTTCTGCCAGGAGCTGGGCAGAGAACCACAGAGGTAGACTCATGGGAAGGCAGGGCAGGGAGGGGAGAAGAGGGCGGGAGGGAGAGTAAGGGTGGGCTGAAACTGCTGATTATAGAGGGTACCCCAGGCAGCCAGGAGATGCCAGGCACAGAGCGAGGCAGAAACTGGCTGGGATGGCCTTGGCCCTTGCTGGCCCCTGCTCTCTCCTCAGCCCTCCCCCTCAGCCCTCCCCTCTTTCCTCCACGCATCTTTATTGGTTCTGGTAATAGCGTTGATTTGCATGTCAGGCAAAGCCTTGCTACACACACAAAAAGAAAACCCCAGCCGTGGCAGTGTGGCAGTGTCAGCTCTCGCTGTTGTTCGACAGTGTAAAATTAAATTAATAAAGCCCCCAACACAGGAAAACATAACAGGAAATTAATGGCCTTTACTGTCGCTCTGATGCAGTCATTTGCAACCCTGCTTTCCGCACCAAAGACTTCATAAATGCAAGCAGTTTCTCTAAACAAGCATACTTAGGGCGGCCTGGTATGTAATTTTTCGCCTTGCTTGTGTCCTTTGAGCTAACAAAACCCCCTTCCCTCCTGACTCCAGAGAGGTTTCTAACTGGTTCTGGCCCTGCCTGGAGCCCAGTGGGGGCAGCATGAGGCAGAAGGCCCCAGCCCCTCTCCAAGAGCCCCTGGAGGGCAGAAAGAGGGCTGAGGTCCTAGCACAGGTGCCCAGCTAGCCCTTCTTGCCCACCAGCTCCTCCAGCAGGTCCGCAGGACTACGAACGAATGTTCCTAGCTAAAGTGGTGGGTCACCCAGGGAATTGTCCAGCCCCACCCAGGGACCCTCCCCCTCCTGCCGTGGGTCTGTCTTCTGTCCTACCACCCATATGCTCCCTTCCCATTGTCCCTGGCCTTCAACTCCCTCCTCCTCGATCTGCTCCTACTCAGCGTCCTCCACTTCTTCACACACAAGTCACACTTCTGGGCTGGCTGTGCTTCTGCAGTGGGTAACCCAGGCGGTCTTATTTCGCAGAGCCAAAGGAAACTAACTTGTTCAAAATGGGAAGAGTAACTGCTGGGGCTCTAGGTTTCCTCTAGTACCCCTCTTCCTTATAGGTCAGTTAGGAACTGTGAGGGCCTTCAGACTATCTCTCTGTCTCCAGGCAGCCTTCAGAGCTGAGAGTCTGTGACTTTGCTGTGGTGTGTATGTTGGTATGATATTGAGAACACTCAGGTTTCCTCTTTAGGGATCTTTGTGTCACAGTTGGCCCCAGTGCCCCCCATGCTGGGCTGTGTGAGCGGGTCTTAGGAATGTATAGTCTACGGGGGAATGCAAGGCTGGGGGTGCTCACTAAGTGTTGAACCATGTGGCTCTGTGTTCAGCAGGAAAGTGCAGGGAAATGGCTAGAAGAGCAGGCAAGAAGTAGGGCTGGTGCCTAGAAGCAGCTATCTCCATATCTCCAGGGACACCCCACGTGGAAGAGGCCAAGGATTGGGCTAGGAGCAGCTGCAAAGCAGAATCTCAGATTCTTGAGGGTCATCCAGTCTTACCTGCCACTCACTATAGAACTCTTCCATCCAGCAGTTCTACCGGCCAAGACAGTGCCTGCCTGGGCATAGGATGTAGATGAATAGTTGCCATTGTTTGCAGCAGTGCCTTTATATTGAGTCAGTGTGGGATCGAGGGAAGAGCCCAGGACTTGAAGTACAAATGTGTGGATGTGGGCTCCACCACCACTTTTTTTTTTTTTTTTTTTTTTTTTTCTTGGTACTGGGGTTGAACCCAGGGCCTTACGCTTGCATGCTTTGCAAGTGCTGGATCACGGAGCTGCACCCCCAGCCCATTTTTTTTTATTTTTGAGACAGAGTCTCACTAAATTACTCAGACTGCCTCTGGTCTTGAACGTTCGATCCTCCTGCCTCCGCCTCCCAAGCCGCTGGCATTATAGGCATGTGCCACCATGCCCGTCCCCACTACCACTTCTTACTTGCTCTGGGACCTTTGGCTATTTACATAATCTCTCAGAATCTTAGTTTGCTCTCCTATAAAGTACGTAGCGATTATGATGTTTACCACTAGAAGGGTGGATGGTAGCAAAGATCTCTATTTGGCATCTTCTCTCCCTCCCGCCTTCCATCATTCCACCATATTTGCTGAGCACTTGGGAAACTCTGGGCTGAGTCCTTGGGGGATTTCAGCTTCCCACATGATATCGTCCCTGCCTTTGAGGGAATTCCTTCACCATCCTGGTTACCCATCTCTAAGTTCATTCTTGAAGTCTAAAGTCTCTCTTAAGTGAACACTGAACCCTAGAGACAGTCAAGCCAATGCCAGGTACGTACAGTGGAGCCATTGCCACTCTCCCATCTGGAGACTCCACATCCATAACGTAGCTTGAGATTACATTCGGTTTTTTTTAGCAGTTGTGTCAGACCCAAGCTCATATTGAGTTCGTGGACAACTAAAACCTTGAGATCTTTTTCACATCAATTGCTATCAAGCCAGTTCTACCCCATTCCGTACTTGTGCAATTGATTTTTTTTAACCTAAACATAGGGCATTCCATTTATCCCCGATGAATTTCGTTTTGTTGGTTTGGGTCCTTAATTACACCTGATTAAGGTCATAAGGATGTCTTTTATATCATAATCCAAGTCGTTTCTTCCTTTTTAAAAGTTATTTTCCCTTAAACAAAAGGAAAAGCACATGGCCCACCAATGGAGACCTTCCTCCTGGTTGCAATAAATGAGTGCTTTAGGTACTTCTAAGCACAACAGCCAGGGGGCTGGGATTTAGCTCAGTGGGTAGAGCACTGCGCTGCAGTCTCTGAGGTCCTGAGTTCAATTCCCAGCACCTGCAAAAATGGGAGAAGGGCCTCGCAATCCACTCCCAAGGCAATCCTGAAACAGTCAGCCATTGAAAACCCTATGAGGGTCGGATGCTGACTTGACGGCCCCTAACAAGCACAACAGCCATCAACTACTTTGTTTTTCTTCACCTCCATAAAGCTAGGAAGGGGATTCTTTGCCAAATGTTAACATTTACTACATGCACAGAATTTCCTTAATCAATCAATAAAAAGTACAGTTTAAGTTGTGAGCAAATTGAGTGTCTGCTATGTAAAGCACAGCAGGACTGATTTTTTTTTTTTTTGGGTTGAACCCAGTGCCTCGCACTTGCATGCTTTGCAAATACTGGACCACTGAGCTGCACCCCCAGCCCATTTTTTTACTTTTTGAGACAGAGTCTCACTAAGTTACATAGACTGCCTCTGGTCTTGAACCTGAAATCCTCCTGCCTCCGCCTCCCAAGCCGCTGGGATTACAGGTGTGCACCACTGTGCCCGGCTTGGCAGGACTGATTTGCAAAGGTAAATGGAACAGTCTTGACCTCAAGAAGCTTATCATCTCAGAGCAGGGAGGCATCTGTGCACATCATTATACAAGCAGAATGTGATCAATGTTATGATTAAGGCATGAAGGACTATGATGAATGTTTTAAAAAATACAGTAGTTTCATTCAACCAAAGTAATTAGGTAAGTCCTCGTAGGGGTGGCATTTGATCTAAGCATTGATATCAAGCTAGTGTGCCACAACTTACTCTTGGTGAGTGTGTGCGGGCTCTGGGGGATCATGTTTTCTTTTCTACTGCCCATAAATTAACTGTAAAATTCTGTTTTAAAAGATATCCAGAGCCTGATACTGAATTGCAGTGTTATTCGCATAATCATCCAAAACCCGTTTTTTACATGACAGGATGACATTGGGTTTATCACTTACTCACTCTCCTTATGATTTTCTGGCTTAAGGACCATCACCAGTGGCTTAGGATCCTATCTGAGCACCTCCTGGGTCCTGACACATGAATGATCTGGGAAAGTTAGCTCAATTGAAATGGCACTGGTGTCCTCCTGCTGGTCCCATTTCAAAGATTCTTTTCTTTGGGGGAGAAGACAAAGGCAAGCTGGGGGCGGAGAAGTTCTGCCTTCTCTCTCTCCTCCCTCAGTATTACGTCTTCTTCCCAAGCACTGAGGTTAAACCTGCCTTCTTTTTTCTTCTTTCTCCAAACATAGCAACCAAGGCCCATTTTTGTTGTCTCAGCTTGTTCCGAGTTTTTGTCTTGCTGACAGACACATGCTACTCTCATATCCATCCTTGGTTATGGCCCCTCCTTCCATCTGTTCTGTGCCCTTTATAAGAGATGGGGGGGACCCTTTTGTTTGATCATAAGTGCAATACGTGCTCATTATGAAATACTTAGAAGAGAAGGTAAAATTCTAAAAAATTACCTATAATCTCATCTCTAAGTGATAACCACTGTTGAAAATTGGCACATTTTTAAGTCTTTTCTTTCTCTATGCATACATAGATTTATATGTAATTTTTAATCAAAATTGGAATGACACTATATATACAGCTTTGGATCTTGCTATTTTCACTTAGCATTATATAGTACCATTTTCACATATCATTACATATTCTTTGAAAACATGATTTTTTAATGGCTGCATAATCTTCCACTGTTCGGTGTACATGTCCTTTTAAATTCCAGGCTCATCATATTTTAAAGCTTAGCTGTGTGCAACACCGGTGATTTTCCTTAAATGTCCTTCTCTTTCCACCCCTCCCCACTCCCACTCCCTTTACATTGTCTGGTTGATTATTTAAGCTTACAGAGGCAGAATTTAATTTTTAGAGCTTCCTGTCCTTACAGAATTATATTCTCTTTTAACTCTCTTGCCAGGGGGTTCTACACCCACTCTTTCCTTCCTCAGGGGCACTTTGCTTTCCTCAAGTGGGGCTTTGTCAATGTCTCCTTCCTTTGCTATCGTCAACTCTGGACAGATTGCTTTCTCCCCAGCTCCCTACCACTTCCCTTTTACCCTTTTTCCTTTCTTGGTCAGAATTAAGTGACCTGCAACAGGGGAAAGGAATTGTGGGCCAGGACCCTCAATTCTCATTCTAGTGATGACTAGCTCTGTGACATGGGAATATTACCTAACCTCTCTGAGCCTATTTTTGTTACTACTCTGTTTTGTTTTGATTCTAAATCTCAAAGAAGGTATCAGATCAAATGATCTCCATAATGCTTTCTAGCTGTAAAATGTGAATGGCACTGAATCCAGAGTAGCAATTTCTATTGTTGCTTCTTTTTCCTTTTAAGATAAAATGTTGAGCAAGGCAAGTTAAGGATTCAGGAATTTTTGTTTTTAGAATTTTATTCAAGAAATCAGCCAATATTCATGACCACTTACCATGTATCAGGCCCAGCACTAGGTTTACAAAAATGAAAAATACAGTGTCCTTTCCTTCAAAATTCACAATTTAGTGAAGAAAATAAACATTAAGAAGTAACTATAATACATAAAAGGTTTACATTTGACTCTGCCATTTATTGGCTGTGGAAAGGAGCTTTGGGCAACTTATCTGTCCTCACTAGTCCTCAGTTTCCCCAGGTCATGAGCTCATCTGCCAGAGGCACATTGCCTGAGTTTGGATCTGGCTTCTGTATCACTCGTTAACTACATCCGTCCATGTGACTTTGGGAAAGTTCCTTGACCTCTGCCTTTCCATTTACTCATCTACAACATGAGGATAATAAAAGCTTCCTGCTTAAGTTTTTCTTGTGAAAATTAAATGAGTTACTATAGGTAAAATTCTTACATAAACACTTGCTATATATTAAGCACTTAATAAAAGATAGTTGCCAAAAGCTGGGCATTGTGGCACATGCCTGAAATTCCAGCACTCAGGAGGCTAAGGCAAGGAGGATCTTGAGTTAGAGGCCAGCCTGGGCTACAGAGAGATGCTGTCTATAAAAAAAGAAAAAAAAAGTTGCTGAAATTAGTTTCTGGTACCATAATAGGAACTAGATCCGTTTTAGTTATTATTGTTATTATGTCTACAATAGAAATTTGTGGCTTTTGGGCCCCTGAGAAAGAAGAAATTAATATTGCTGAGGGAGGAGCTAGCAACCTCTTGGACATAAATAAGGAAACTCCGTACAGAAAAGCTCCAAGGTCATGGAGCACATGAGCAACAAAACTAGGATTCAACCTAGGAGATGTTATTCTTTGTCCAGCCTTACGTTAGTGTCCCTAATGCAGTTAGCCTGCAGCCATACCACTGTGGCATCCGATCCTGTCAGATCTCAGAATGTAAGCCGGGTGGGGCCTGGTTAGTACTTGGATGGGAGACTGCTTGGGAACACCAAACACTGTAGGCTTGGGAGAAGGACCCGGCAACCCACTCCCAAAAATCAATCTGCCATTGAAAACCCTATGAATAGCAGAGAAGCCCTGACAATAGTATTTGGCCTGTTGTACGTAGGGTGGCTATGAATCGGATACCGACTCAATGATACCTAACAACAACGATGCAGTTAGTGTCCGCAGAGGCAAGTGAGTGTGACTAGGCACAGCAAGCCTGAGGTCACATAGGCTGGCAGCTACCCCTGGCTCACACCCTATGATAAACCCAGTGAGTGTTTAGAAGCTGGGCTTGGTATAGGATAGCAATTGGTTTTCCAGGGCTAGTTGGTTGGTCTGACTTGGTCTTGCCCAGAACCAAAGCTTTGGGCCAGATTTCCAAGGGCTTCTGCATGCCTGCCAAGGTTGGCTGGGGGTTCAGACTCATAGGTTGTCCAGTGAAAAGCTGGGAGTCCATGGGGTATGTCATCCTCTTTAGACATGTGGTATTCCACAGTTGTTACCCTTGCCAGGCCCTCTGGGGCCCTTCCAGAACATGCCAGTGTCATGGCACCCCTTCCCCACTCCCTCCTATTTCTTCTGCTATGTCTTGCTTTCCTGTTTCTTTCTTCCTTGCTCCATGCTTCCCCATCTTCTCTTCCTCCCATATTTCCTCCATCCCTTTTCCAGTTTCCTACCCTTCTCTTCTCATTCCCTTATACTCTTTCCCTTTCTTTTCTCTTCCACTCTCCTTTCTGCTCCTTCCCTTCCTATTTCCATCCATTTCTAACCCTGCCTCCAGTCTGGAAAGCACCCTGATTCTGGGGAGCAGTCTATTCATTCCTCAGCACCCCAAACCTCACCCACTGCTCCCTATCAGATGAGAGGGTGACAGCCCAGACCTCTGGTCCTGTCCTGCCTGCTGCCGCTGTGGGGGGTGGGGCTGGGGCTGCACAGGCGGGCTGCTCTGAATGACAAGCGGGGATATTGATCGCACTCTGAACTCAGCCCAGCCGATAGAAGGTAATTAATGACTCCATTTGCCTCAGTACCAGGGAGAACAATTGAGTTTGAAACTGCAACAACTGGCAGCTGGGGAGACTGGGGGGCAGTATGGGGGTGAACCCCCTCCAAGAGGGAAGGTAGGATGTGGAGAGGGAGGAGAAGTGACCAGCCAGAGTGGTCAGAGCCCCCACCCCAGCCACTGCCCTTGCTTCTTCTCTCTTCTCGCTCTTTCCTTCCCATATCACTTTTGAGGTCGTTTTCCGCCTGCAGATGAAGATCTCCTTTCCCCAAGAAGCTGCTTGCCAGCCGCGTGCTCTAGAGCATATTTTGAGCTCTCCTTGAGTTTGTTTCCTCATTTGTAAAACGGAGCTAATGGTATCTCTCTGGCAAGTGTTCTGCGAGGTCTGGAGGTGATGTGTGGGAAGCACCTCAGCCTGCCTGCAACATAGGAAGTGCACAGTAATGAGGGCAATGAGGATGAGGACACGGGACAAAGGCAAATTTGTCCTGTCATGGAGACAGGGCTTTACAGAGTTCAGATCCATACTTTGATCCTTATTAGTATGATGTTGGGCAAATAATTTTGCCTCTCTGAGTCTATTTCCTCATCTGAAAAATGAGAATAGTACATACCCCA
Organism: Pedetes capensis; assembly: GCA_007922755.1. NCBI lineage: Eukaryota > Metazoa > Chordata > Mammalia > Rodentia > Pedetidae > Pedetes > Pedetes capensis. The sequence goes on along the minus strand of VMDO01000020.1, from coordinate 285,735 downwards.
TAAAGTTGAGCAGATTGAATGAATGTAGATGAAAGCTCTAATAATGTTAATTTCCCCACAGACCAATGCATCTTTGTATTTGCTTAGAAAATTGAAGTTCAGGGTTGCAGATGTAGCTCAGTGGTAGAATGCTTTCCTAGCATGCACAACGCCCTGGGTTCAACCTCTAGCTCCACCCTGCACCAGAGAAAACCCCAAAAGTTAACGTAGTTTTTTGTTATACTTCAAAAAATTCTTCTCAAATGCCTAGTTGTGCTTTCTGAGACTTGGTGGGGACTTTGAGGCACCTTGGTGTCTTCTGACCAAGAAAGCAGCATCATCTCATTCGGTCTATTCCCACTACCCCTCCCTCCCTTTTGGCCAGCACATGGCCCCTATCTACCTCTTATTCTTTGCAATGGCCACTTTGGGGATCCAGGCTGTAAGCAAAAACACAGGGAAGGAAGCACACTTCTGTCCCTTGTCCCTAGCCCTAGCCCAAGACATGGTGTTTAGTGACTACCTACCCCCTAAATTGCTGACACTTCACTAGACAACCCTACTTGTGACTGGCCAGGGCAAGGGTTCTGGTGTGGGTTGAGATGTTTGAAGTGGCCCAGGCAGCCCAAGAACAGATGGGGAGTGACAGGGCTAAGTGAATGAGCTGGCCAGATCAAGAAGTAATAGACATTTTTCCCCTTCCTTCCTTCCTTCCTTCCTTCCTTCCTTCCTTCCTTCCTTCCTCCCTTCCTTCTTTCTTTCCTTTTGCATGTGTATATATCTGTGTATTAAGAATCAAACCACAGTCCTTGAGCATGCTCAACACATGCGCTCTATCACTGAGCTACACCTCCATGCCCAAAACATTTTCAGTAATGATTCTAGAACTAGTACATGTTTATTGCACAAAGCTTGGATAATATGGAAAAAATTACACAAGAAGCAAATAAAAAAATCATTCATGATCAAGAAGTAATCACTGTCACCATGTCGGTGGCTGTCCTTCCAATCAGGATGACCTTGGTTTTCTGGTTGTGTTTGTTCACATGGTGGCTGGGGCTCTTAGGTGGGGCTGGGTGGGCAGCACTGCTGTCGGTTCCACCCACAGCTGCTTACCAAGCACCTTCCCTGTGCTAGGTTCCCTTGTGGATATGCCCTTGAGCCAGCTGCTTACTTCCTTCTACTCTGCCCCTCAGGTACTCTGTGCCTCAGTATCCTCACCAGTGACAGAGGGATTATAATTCCTCCTTACCTGAGAGAGTGGTTGGGGACCCCACATAATCTAAGGTCCATGAAGACTTTGCATTAAGCCCTAAGCAAATATAAAGAGGTCAGAGGCGAAGACAACATGAGCTTTGTTCTCCTTGAAGAATAATATATGTCAAAGTTTTAACTCAGCAGTTTTTTTAATGTTTTTCCCTTTATTGGGAAATGTTGGTGGGATACAGAGTAATACAGCATTTACTTTTTCCATTATGCAACTCTTACATCACTTTTGGTTACATTTTCATCAACTTACAAAATCTGTGGAACCTTTTAACTAATATGTAATAAAACTTGTATGCATATATGGGTTATGGTCTCCTATTTTTCCCATGTACTCATGAAGTTGCATTGTTTAGACTGAGATTATCCTCTCCTCCTTTATCCCTCTACATTGTTTCTCCTCCTTCCCACCTTCCACAACCTTCACTTCCCTTTGCTAGTCCCATCCCTCCTTCTTTTACTCTTTATATTTTCCCTTCTTTGCTGAGTTTAATTGTACATTTTTACATATTTACTTATGTATAGTTTTTTCTTCCTTTAAGTAAGATCCAGCTCCCATGTATAAGTGAGAACATAAGTAATTTCTCTTCTTGAGCTTGTGTTCATTCACTTAAGATGATATCCTCCAGTTCCATTTTGCTGCACATGACCTTATTTCATTCTTTTTTATTGTTGAGTAATATTCTATTGTGTATATGTACCATAATTTTCTTATCCATTCTTTTGTTGATGGGCATCTTGTTTGGTTCCATATCCTTGCTATTGTGAAGAGTGCTACATTAGTTATGAAGATGCAGGTGTCTCTGTAGTATGATGACTTGTTTCCTCAGCAGTTTGTTTAATTTATTTATTTATATCCTGTCCATGTTCCAAAACAGTACATGGAGTAGCTCACCTTCCTTGAGCATGCTTGCACTGTAGCGGACAGAGCACCTGAAATGGGCTCTAGTCCTGAGAGTCCTGCTACCCAGTTGTGTGACCTTGAACAAGTGGCCCACTGGCCTCCTACCCAGCTACTTGGCCTGACTATAACATGAAGAATTTAGACAAGATGGCCCGTAATCATCTGGGCACTCTGCATTCACCCAGGACACATGCCCCAGGTGTTAGCCTCATTATAAAGAGAGTTCAATCCAGAACTGAGGAGGCCACAAGGAAAGATATGGTCCCTGATGGGGCCTACTGAGCCTCAACTAGGCCCCCTGGGTACGGCACCATGGCTGCAGAGTGAAATGGTTTAGGAGACAGGCTCTGGAGTCAGACAGCCAAGGATTCAATTCCTGTCATTTACTAGCTGCAAGGCCTTTAATAAGCCACTTTTCCTCAGTTTCCTTATCTGTGAAATGGGTGTTACAATACTTACCTCACAAGGTTGTCAGAAGGATTAAATGAGCTCTGAAATACAATGATGGCATGTAAGAAGCTGTTTGTTTGCATGCTTGCTTATCTGTTTGAGACAGGTTCTCACTATGTAGCCCAGGCTGGTCTCAAACCCACAGTTATCCTGCCTCAGCCCCCTGAATGCTAGAATTACAAGTGTGTGATGCCACACTTAGCCTTAGAATGATCTTTCTTTTCTTTCTTTCTTTCTTTCTTTCTTTCTTTCTTTCTTATCTTTCTTTCTTTAGCAGAGGATGGAACCCAGGGGCCTGGCACATGCTGAGCAAGTGCTATAACACTGAGCCACATCCCCAGCCAAAGAAGCTTTTAATACTTGTGTGCTGGCAGGGTAGCTGAGTAGGGGGCAGAAGGTGAGCAAGGCTGACTGCTTCATAGATGGAGACTATGGGCCTTTCTTAGCACTGTAGGGTCTTCCTAAACCTACAGCAACCATATTTTCCAACTTCAGCCTAAAAACGTAGCCTGAGATTTTAGAAAGAATTGTGGAAATTGTAATCTTTCCGGAAAGTCCAGGACATATGGACACCATACTCCAGTCCTCTTAGCTCAGGGAGTCTAAATTTAGAGGTCTTCTCTGCGGCCTGTCCTTAAGCAGCCTCTGCCACCTGCTTTGGACCACACCTCTGTGGCTCTGCAGCTAAGTTCTGCTCCTAAGTGGAAATACAGTCCAGTCCATGGTTTGAGGCACTATAGGAGGGCAGGATAATGTTGCTGAGGGTAACAAGGGCCTCCAGGGAACCCAAATTGATGCTGCTAGGGGCTAACAGGCAATATAACTTACCTGACAAGTGAATGAGTATTCTAGGTACCAGGCCAATCAGGTGGCTAATCCAGAAACTTGCTGCCAGGGGTCTGGTTGTGAATATCACCCAGGAGAGTGTCTTTCACTCATTCAGTCATTTATTGAGTACCTACGATGAGCCGTGCCTGGCAGTGGAGTTACAGAAATGCATCAGCCATGATGCTTGCCCACAAGGAGTCCACAGCCTGGCTTCTTGGCACAAGGGACCATCAGGTGGGGAACCTTTCCTGGGATAGATGTGATCTAACTGTTCCCACACATTCCTTCCCTGCTCACTCTGAGACCTAGATCAAGCCCAGAGTCGGCCTCTGCCTCAGTTTAGCCCAGCTAGGTCAGGCAGCCCTTCAACAGTGCTGGCAGTGGGTTCTTCCTCTCCTTTACAGGAAGTGCCAACCTTAGCACTCTCTCCATCCCCTTCTGGAAGGGCCCTCCAGGGGGTCAGCACTGACCACTGCTTCATTTCATATTCCTTTCTGTTCTCCTCTTCCTCGTTTTCTTTTACTGCCTGTTCCTCCTCTTCTGCTACTCTTCTTGTCCTTTTCCTCCTCCTCCCTATCCCCTCCTACCCTGCCCCCCTCCAGGCCCTGGGCTGCCCTCTGTAGCTGGACTTCCAGGCGGCAGTGACAGCAGAGCCAGCTGGTTTCATTCCTGCGCCAAGTGCCCTCACCCCAGCCAGCACGTCCTGGCTTCTGGTGTGGGATTCATCTTCCTTTTTCTTCTCCCTCTTTCTGCCCTTCCTCTGCTTCTGGGCTGCCTCCTGCCTGAAGTCACCTCTTCGCATCTGCCCACCCAGGGCCCCTCCCAGCTGCCTTTCCTCCTCCCTTCTGCCCTCTCTCCTTCCCTTCACTCCTCTCTTCCATCAGAGCCACCTCTCTTCTGGAGGAGGCCGTGATAGCCTCTGGGACATGTGGCTGAGTGGGGAGGGCTGCCTTCCTGTCCCCCGCCAGTAGTGCCACTGTCCTCTCCCTGCCCTGTGACTCACCTCTTTGTCCCCCTATAACTTTCTTTGTGCTCCTTCGCCATTCGTCATGACGGCTGCCTCCAGCCTTCCTTCCCCCTGGGGACTTCCCCGGGGCTCTTCAATCTGTGAGCAGGTAGGGACTCTCTGCATGCTTTCCCCAGCCACTGTGTCCTGATCCACTAGGCCCTTCTTGCTCCCTACCTCCCCCACCCTCCTTCTCCTCCTCTTCCACCTCCCTCCCCTCCCGCAGCCCCTCTCCCAGCAGCAGGCTTCCTTTCACTTCCCCCTCTAGCCCTCTGCTGCTCTCCATGGCTGCCTCTGTAACCTGTCTTACCACCAGGGCCTGAGTGTACAAAAAAATAAATAAATAAAAAGGTCAGTGAGTGGAGGGAGCAGCAATAACCCCTAAAACAGTACTATCAGTGGAACATGATTGATCAATTGAATTCCATAGCGGCTGAAAAATGTGGGATTAAGTAGTGTATTATACGCACAATGAGTTGAGGCATGATGTTCATTTCAAGTTCATTTCGCCGGCCTCTGCCACCAGATCAGGCAATCAATAGGGGCAGCAGATATCATATATCACCTCTCTGCGGGCTGGGGAGAGAGCACCATAATCTCTCGCAAATTTAGAGTGACAGATTTGTCAAGATCTGAAGGGCCCCTGAATAAATGGAGGCAAAGAGACTCCTCCAGCCAGTGACCTGAGGACAAAGCTTAAGTTCAGCCCCTACACACACACACACACACACACACACACACACACACGCGCGCGCGTGCATGTACACACATACACACATAGGCATGAGGTAAGCCAAGCCGCACAGACATATGCACAAGCCTACACAGAGACAAGATGTGCATCTTGCCCCACAAGCACATGCACACAGCCACATGCAGAGTGTGTGAATGGACGCTCACAAACAAATGCACGTTCTCCTCAGGACTGGGTGTTGACACTGCAGCAACCAGACACAAAGACCCTCGGTGCTGCCTTCCCTCAGCCCTGACAGCTGGCCTGCCCCAAAACATAAGGGGGCACCAGGAAGAGAGGACTAGACACAACGGAACATGCAGACAGCGGCAGGCAGCGAAGTTAGAGTGATGCACATCCTGGAAAAAGCAGTCACAGGAGAAATGGGGGACAAGGGCTCACAGGCAGTCATATACACACACACCCTGCCAGAAAGGCTCTTACTCTGTCATTTAAACACATAGCCCCTTATTATATATAGGTGCATATGCACTGAGAGTACTCACACAAAAGGGAAAAATAAATCTGCCACACCCAGCTCACGTATGGGAACCCTACACTCTCTAAGACTGAAAACCATTCCAGAGCCTAACACAGAAAAAATACAGCCACCAGGTCTTGTTTCCACTGGTACATGGGAATATGTCAAGACTGCCTCTACCTGCTTCAGGCTGGTCCTGATCTCTCTCTCTCTCTCTCTCTCTCTCTCTCACACACACACACACACACACACACACACACACACATACACACACTCTTTCTTTGCTTTCCCACCCCCTCTAGAATGTGGAAGGAAGACAGGAGGTCCCTTTAGGAAACTAGAGCCCCATGTTCCATCTGGGAGGCCAGCGAGGGAGGATGGCTGCAGGTTGAGGTTAATCAATATGTAATATTTTCTATGGTCTCCCAAATGATACTGTATGGTGTTACTGTATATAATGCAATATTGATTATATCATATCGTATAATCACCTATAAACTGATATATATAACAGTCCCAGAGGAACACCCTGGGGCCTACAGCATTGGTTGGCCCCAGGCCCAAGGCTCCCTAGCTGGTCTTGGCCTGAGGGAAGCCAAGGAGTGACAAGTTGGGGCTGGGGCAGAAGGGCCAGGAGAGTTGTAGGGTAGCAGCTCAGGGAGAGGTAATATAGCCGGCACTTTGCCCATTGTACACTCTGGAAGCTCCAAGGGACCCAAAGCCAGAAGGCAGGGCAGAGGCAGCAGGGGTAACAGGGCGATCCATGACTGGGTGGACCCCTGCATGGAGACAGGATTGGCCTAAGGCCCTAAGGGAGTGGGCCTCAGGAGGGCACCACTAGCCCCTTCCTTCATGGAACAAGTCTTGGCTCCCTATGAAAACTGGCCAAAATGAATAGGCCCCTGAGGAGCTGGCTCCTGACAGAGACCTGAGCCAGAGCTCCCCAGGACAGAAGAATGGCGGGCCCAGCAGCGTGCAGGTCCTCTGTAGTCTGCCAATGTGAGTGTCGGCAGCTGTTCCCCCTGCTCTGTCTCCAGCCTGGCCCAACCTGAGCTGAGCTGGGCACTTCAGCTTTGCTCTCAGAGCCCCTCCTTCCTTGGGGGGGGGGGCAGTTAATTACTTCACCCAGTCTCCATGTTACACTCGGCCTCGGAGATTTGATGATTTTCAACCCTTGGAATCAGTGGAACTGAAATTCATCTCAGAGCCAAGTTCAATTCTCCACAGGCTCAGTAATGCCGGTTTGAGAACCCACCTCCTTGCCTGGGCTGACCCAGGCTGGACGACAAGGGGGCCGTGGGGAGTGATGCCCTTGGTGATACCCCAGGGAGTCCATCTGGCTGTACCTCTGCCCAGGCCTTCCTGCCCCCTGCTTACCCCCATGCTAGGCCCTTTTCCCTCTTCCCACCTTCCTATTCCCTAAGGCAGGGCCACTCTCCTGGGCCAGCTCCTCTAGGCTATGAGCTAGAAGTAAGGGGGTCCCAGCAGGGGTGCAGAGGCCAGGGGACCAAAGCCAGGTGTCCACTTCTTTTGTCCAGTGCACTCTTCTTGTACTTCCTCTGGCCTGGTGCTAATGCCCCAAGTGTCCATATGTTCCCCAGATGTGTCTGAGGGCTCAGTCCCTAATGGAGACTCCCAGAGTGGTGTGGACAGTTTGCGGAAGCACTTGCGAGCAGACACCTTCACCCAGCAGCAGCTGGAAGCTTTGGATCGAGTCTTTGAGCGTCCTTCCTACCCTGACGTCTTCCAGGCATCAGAGCACATCAAATCAGAACAGGTGAGAAAGGAGTTTCCTGCTCACCCCAGAAGTGGAAAGGAAGTGGGCAGAACGAGGCCTCTGTGGTTTACACGCCCAGCACTCAGCACTGCGTGTGTTCATCTGGGCCCTATGTGTGTGCCATGTGAAATGCTAGCACAAAGCCATTAAGGTATAGTTGAAAACAATCATTACAGTATATAGTAATTAGAAAAGATGAGTTCTGGCTAAAAGGATCTGGCCTTAGATAAATCTTATCCCCATTTGGAGCCTGTTTCCCCATCTATAGAATAAAGGGCTTCAACGTATGCTCCCCCATCAGGTCCCTTCCAGCCCCACCATTCTGTGGCATGGGGTGCTCAGGAACATCTGTGAAGCTTGTCTTGCCCAGGATCAGGAGGAGAGCTCCCACAGGGCTGTCTCCTGCTCCCCAGTCCAGCCACCCAGTGTGATACTAGGCAGGCTGATAGCCTACCTTTGCACCCAGCACCTCCTACAGACACAGATGGGCCCAGAACCCAAAGCACAGGATACAGCCCACAGCACTAAACAAAGTGCATGACACAGAAACACATTCCCAGCTGGTCACATTTACCTCCGCTGCCCGCTTGCCCCCCCTGCCACACACAGCCCGCATTCCTCACTGCATAGCCCCAGCAGTTCCGTGCAGCCAGCAGGTGTGCACTGTCCCAACATCTCTAACTCAGCACACCTCTAGCATGGGCCTCCACCCACATACACAGACATACACCTACTCCTCTCGGCTCATATGGCCTAGGCCAGGCCTCCAACCAGAGCAGCACATAGCCAGCTGTGCCTGCACGCACATATGCGTACATCAGTGAGGCCTCACAGGCTCTACACAGCACAGCTCCACTGGAAGACTCCAACAGCTCCTAGCCACTTGCCTCTCTCCCCGCCCGTCCTTTTATCCCATAAGCTGTTTGTCTTCATAAAACAAAAATCAAAAGTCTTTTTAAGGTGCCCTGAGCCATAAACCAACAAAGGAGGAGCCGGCCAAGGCGGGCGGCTCAGTGCACCCTCCCTGAGTCCCCGGCTGTATTACAATGAATAACCTTTATTTACTTTCATTAGACTATTAAACACCAGCACAGTCATTTTTCCCCCTGAAACTCGGAGCAGGGTCCATAAAGCAAATCCGAAGCCTAATTGAGTTCATTTTAATTTCTCTCCGATCACAGCGAATTACTCTGGTGATAAATCAGGGGGCAGCTTCACCCCCAGTAGAAGGCCTAATTTGCAGCTAATTACAAAACTGATTTCTACAGGAAGATCAATACGAGAAGGAATTGGAAATGACGAGGCAATCCCGTCCAGCGAGGGAGGGGAGGGGGCCATTTGGGGGGGCCAGGAAGCGGAAGGGAAAAAAACGGACCCGAAAGAGCAGAAAATCAGTTTTAATTTAACGTAATATTAATCAGAACAACTTTTCCTGCTTTGTGCAGTCTCCTGGTCTGCCCAGCTCCAGGGTCTGGTTTGGCGGTGGCTGCAATAAAAAGGCAATTACCCAAGTGTTTCAGGCAGGACACCCTTTCAGAGTCAATGACTGGCCCCCTCCCACCCTTCTGTTAGCCATGTGGACTCTCCCCCTCCCCAATTTCATACCCCAGTGCACAGGCAGAGAGCAAGGGGCCCGTGGGGCTGTCTTTGTTTGTTTTTTTTAAAAAGGGGCACCCATACCCCATCAACCAGCCCAGTAGTGCCAGGCTGGAGGCCTCACTAACCCCTTCCCCCAGTTGCTATTTCTGCCATCATGGTTCGCCCCTTCTCCCCAAGGCTCACTACTCCAGGGGGACCTGAACACCCCGTGCCTCTCAGCACGGGGATCCCCACTGCTACAATCGCTGCTGGAACTTCTTAGGCAAAAGATGCTACAGAGGCCTAAAGGGTACTGAGAAAACCACCCACAAGGTGCAGGCTGCACCTCCAGCTCACCATGTCAGGTCTACCCCACCACCACCGAAACACTCTCCATGCCCACCCAGCCCACCCCTCCCCATCTCCCCGCCTGCCCAGCCATCTCCGTCCATCCCATCTGGGAGGGTTCCCCGTTCCTCCTCCCCATCTGCACACCGAGCCCTTTCTCTGTGTGTGCATCAATAGAGAGCTGTCGCTTTTCTTTCTCCTCCCAGGGGAATGAGTACTCCCTCCCAGCCCTGACCCCTGGGCTTGATGAAGTCAAGTCGAGTCTATCTGCATCTACCAACCCTGAGCTGGCCAGCAACGTGTCAGGCACGCAGACATATCCCGTCGTGACCGGTAAGGAGGCTTGCAGGGGGTGGGGCACCACTTTCAGTGGGTGTGCCTCAGCCCATGCCATCTGGGGCCCCATGTGACATGTGGGCCCCATGCCATGATATCTGCAGAGAGAGGAGAGGGAGCCAAAAAACAAAAACCAAAAAAAATAGGGTGCTTCTTGAACAGATGTGTGCAGATGTGGGGAGCAAACATTGTGGTTGGGGGTGTGAGCTTCAGTCTGGAAAGTGCATGCTAGAGGCTGCTGCTGATTTTCTCTGCTGTCCTTCTGCCTTCCCTCTGCCCCTTTTCTTGCCTCTCCTAAAGTGCCCAGACTTCTGAGCTCCTTATGAGAATATATACTAAAGAATGCAGAGGTCAAATAGGCCAGGCTGGCAAGAGTGGATCATGGATGCCCAGGATCCAGCCTCTGCACTCCTGTGTCCCCAAGGATCCTGGGAGATCTACTTTCCTCTCCCTCCAGGCATCATGGGTGGCTGTGGCTTTGGGCTTGAGGGCATAGCACCCAGCTCTGTGAATTCACAGAGGAGTACAATTATTGTAGCCTTTTGTCTGCTTGCCAGAGAAGTCACTGAGATCAAGGCCAGGAGTGGTCAAATGCAGGAGAGGGACCTCCTGGATCAGGTACTTCAGAAGCAGCCAGAGTGGTTATGCAGGGAAGGGCCAGAGCATGATGCCCAGGTGGTAGAGCTGCAGGCTTTGGAAGGTGCCTGGCACTGTGGAAGGGTTTCCAGGCCAGGAGAGTGCCCAAGTAGGAGAGACACACATTGAGGTGTTATTAAAATTCACCTAATTATTCTGGAGACACTAAAGCCAATGTGCCGTTTGTTCCTTGGGAGACAGGATGATTGAGAAGGGTCTCAGTGGGGATTGGGGGACACTGAGGCGTTACCTGCTGAGTGAGCAGAGGCATCCTAGGGATATGGCATCAGGGCTACAAGCAGCCAGCATCACAGCCAGTAGCAAAGACAGGGAACAGGCTTGGGCCCCACTGTAGGCCAGGGCTATGGTTGTGATTTGGAGCAAATCTGAGCATGGCACGGGCTGAGATGGGTGTGGAGTAGCCACCCAGCCTCCAGAGGGGCTCCAGAGAACCCTGTCGTTAGCTTTCCCAGGCTCTTCTGAAGGGATGTCCTGGTACAACTGTATCCAGCCCAGAGGGAGTTGTGGGTGTTGGCCGGGGCTCAGTGGCTGAGTCTTGGAAGACCAGGCTGCCTGGGATTTTGAGTGCAATGGCCCTAGCTGGGTCAGCTGGGTCAGGACATAGCTTAGATCAGCTGGCCCTTGGTGTGAGCCCTCTGTAGGCCAGCTTGAGTGCTCTCTGACCTGCTCGATCTTCTGACCTAGGCCAGGCCACCTTTCTGTTTCAGTGGTCACTTCCCAAAGGCAGCCCACCCCAGACAACCAGCAAAAAAGAGTGCAAGAGACTTTGATCTGGCATGTTCCCCTGTACTTAGGGCCACAGTCCAGAAGGCAGGGCCTTCCTGGGGTGGACATGTGGCTCTTCTGAGTAGGGCTCCTGCCGCAGGGGACACGAGGGTTGGTGCAGAAAAGTGCCTCCACCTTGAGCAGCCTCACCCGCTTCTCCCCCCCCCCCATGGCCCTGGAACGGTCCCAGCTCAGCCTGGGAACATCTCCGGCTGATCCATCTGGATCCAAGTGTGAGAAAAGTTCATTTCAGACCCAGCTTGACATTCCCAGGTGGCAAGTTAGCACTAACATCTCAATCTGTATGCGACATTTCAATCAAGCGAGGAGTAACAAAAGCAGAACCATTAACATTCGGAGCTGTTCACCAGTGGTAATGACGGGGAAACTCGCTCAGAAACTGGAAATTACCAAAAAGAGAGAAGTGTGTGGAGGGGTGGGGGAGGATAGGTGGGGGAAGGGGAGAAGGAATGATTTTTCCACACTTAGGCCAAGATCCAATGTTTGGATTAATAGTGCCATTACCCGAGAAAGGGCTGCAGATTATGTTCATTCTTAAAATGTATTTGCTGGCAATTAAACGGCTGCAGCTATTGATCTTTGTTGATTTTATGCCCTCCTAATTTGCATAATCTATTAAAGATGAATGATTCATGATGTGTTTATTATGGGGACAAACAGAATTTGCTGAAGGTACTGTCAAGGTGAGAAACGGGGCACTGCCCAGAGACTTCCTGGGCAAGCTTGGGAGCTGGTCCAGTGTTTCGGCCTCTGGAGCAGGACTTTGTCAGTAGCCGTGAGCTGTGTGGCAAAGACAGCCAGGACAGTGGACTTTGGGTGAGATTTTCTAGAGAGATGTTGGCATCTTTGAGACCCAGACTCAAAGCAGGGCTCAGGGTGTATTTGCAGAAATTCCTCTCAAAGATTCTTTAAAAGCTTATTTCATTTGAGATAGTAACGGCTTTGATGAAGGCAGAAAAAGCCAGATCCTTCCTGGCAGGTAGGTGACTGTAGCTTGTTGGATGCTAAGGTGAGGGAGCAGCAAGGTCATGTCATGCTGTGCCCACAGCCTGGCTTGAGTGTGTTCGAGGAGTCCTCTCCATCCCACACATCACAAGTATCCGGCTCCTCTTCCTCCCTCAGGACAGGCAGCAGAGGCTGCAAACCTTCAGGGAGGGGCCTGCGAAAGCTAGCCCAGGGAAGCCATGGCCCAACCTGAAAAACTAGACCTTATTGATATTCCTGCCACCTCCTGGCACTGGAGGCTGATTTCAAACTTCACCAGCCACTTGATGCGGCTGTTCCACAAGGTCAGGACTGAGAGGCGAGGGGAGCCTGGACTATTGTGTGGAGAGAAGAGTGGAGCCCAGTGGGCCAGGACACAGCTAATCACATTGCAAGCAAGGGTGACTGCCAGAGGCTAGGACTCAGCCCCACAGCCTCCCCACCTCTCTTCCATCAGGGATCCAAGGCGAGAGACTGATTTTTCTGGGTGGTGTTTGCAAGTTCTTCCGAGATTTTAATTTCACTGCATCACAACTCAGCAAGCTGCCAAGTCAAGCTGGTTATTTAAATTTATCACCCACTCTCCCTTCCGCCGCTGGGCTGCTCTAGCTCGCCAGCATCTCTTCTCTCCAGCCCACTGCTCTAGGCTGCTGGTCTGGAACTGAGCCGAGTCTCTCCTAAGTGATAAGGAACCTGCTAGATGAGAGAATGGGCCAGGGGCACTCTGGCCTTAGGCTTCCTCTGGTTGGCTGCCTGTGGCTGCCTTCCACTACCTTCTTACCTCTCCAAAAGACCCCACAGGGGACTGCCGCTAACCCCTCAGTAGTCAGGGTCAGGGCCTAGGCAAATGAGGACTCTGGCTGCAGCTGCATGCTGGGGCTTCATTCCCTAAAGTCTTCCATCACTGGTAGAAATGATAGCGCCTCCTCCTTGTAGATTTCTTACCTTGTTCCTTGATCCCTGGGCCTGGCCAGGGTGGCAGTGACAGGAGAGTCTGCAGAGACCTTGGCAGTGAGGTTTATCTGGGAGGAGAAGGTGAAAACTAGTTTTAGGATCCCCAGAGTCACTGGAGATGCTTTGGAGCACTCAGAGAATTCCCAGGCTTGGGGCAAGATCAGCCTGGAGGAAAGGGCAAGCTTCCTCCCCTGGAACCCATATGGGCTGAGATGGAGCCGAAGGAAGTCAGTGCTTGCACAGTTCAATGCTCACTGGAGAAGCATGAGGAAGGCACCTGTCCCCTAGAGCTGTGCTCTGTCCCCCAGAGCACAGAGAGGACTTCACCTACAGGTGGAGTGTATCACTGCCAAGCATTGGGAAAGCCTGTGCAAGCAGAATTCTCACCACCCTCATTTTAGTCTTAGGGAGGTACTGGTGGAATGAGATAGATGCACAGAAACTAGGTGGGCTAACCTTAGCAAAGCATAGCTGGATATAATATAACAGTAAAAAATGTTAATACACAGCCAAACCTGACTCTCTGGTGCCAAAAATAGAGGAAAAATCAAAGCCAGGACAGTAGCTGAGAGACTGCTGGTATCAGGCTGGAGGTAGACCCTACCTATAACACATCAGACAGGATGGGCCCAAGAGAAGCAGGAAGCTAGAACTGAGTATTACCCTGCATAAAGCCAGGGACAATGTTCCAGGAAAAGGAAATCCACAAGCTGCTCCCAATGGTACAAAGAAGCAAGGGAAAGAGAAACATGTCACTGTGAGAAATGGAGACCCAAAGCCTGAGCCTGAATCAGAGTCCAGATTTATACCCTGAGTGTGTTGCAGGAACTCCAAACCAAGAACTTACATAAAAATTGGTCCAAGATAGTAGCCCAGTCAGAAACCCCAGCAGGAACAATGGCAACCCTTCTCTGTGGAGACATTCGACAATCCAGGGCTAAAGGGACTTCCACAGGAAAAAAAAAAAAAAAAATCCACCACTAAAGATGAGCTCAGCGTAAAGAATTACACAACTCGCCAGGGTGTGGTGAGACACATCTGTAATCCCCTCACTCAGGAGACTGAGTCAGGAAGGTCATGAGTTTGAGGCCAGCCTGGTCTACACAGGAGACCCTGTCTCAAACAAACACAAACAATACACACCTTGTGTGAATGAGAACTGTGAGGGCAAGTTAACAGAATCAATACATAGGACCACACCCCCAAGAACTAGAGATCATAGAATAATCTAAAAGCCACAAAAAAACTAAGCATATTTAATATTCTAAAAAGATCAAAAAGAAGGATCAGTTTTGTCTTTAGCAAAGATCCAGATCCACTGATTTCCACTTGCTTTCCGCTGCCCAGCAAATTGTCAGATAATAGCGATCAGAGAGGGCAAGGAATGAAAAGCACACCTCCAGCTTACTGTTTTGGGGTCTAGGAGCCACCCAGAACTGAGCCTCAGGCAACTTTGAAAGCAGAGCCTGTTCTTGGCTTATCCAATCTCCCAGACTTCTGCGTCTCAGCAGAAATTCTCACTTTTTCTTTGGGAAAATGTCTGAGAACTGGAGACTTGGGGACCAGGACAGTACTGTCTTTCCCTATGTGTGTGGTGGGGATTTACTAGCTTCCCTACCCCAGTAGGGAGAAGGTAGTTTTATTCAGGAGTTTGGGAGAAACTTCTCTTAATGCCTAGAAACTACAGCTTTGAAGGAAGCCCTGATTCAGATCCAAGAAGAGCTGTGGGTGCTACCTAAGAGGGAGTACCCAAAGCAGGAGGAGAGGACAGAAGTGCTGGTCTCCTGAGAACTAGCAGGTCTGAGCAGAGGTCGGGAGGCTGGTACATAGGAGTTCAAAGCTGAACAGCAGAGTTGGCCCTGAGACCAGAGAGAGCAATGTGGGGGCATCCCCAGAAGAAGGATGCCAACTCAGCCGTTTGGACTCCTTGCCCACAACTACGGTGGGCAGTGAAGTAGCCTTTCAGCAGAGAGAGGTGTAGACCCTGGGAAACCTCCTCCTACTCAGGGAGTCCAGAAGAGCTCTAGGGACCGCCTCTTTCCTGTAGTTAACAACCCCTTCCAATGCAACTGCATTTCCCTCCATAAAACAAACACTTAGCCCTTGGCCAGCCCCTGGGGGAGGAGAGGGCAATAAAGGCCCAGAAGTGTTTCTGAAGGAGGCTGTGAGTCTCCTAGTCTTGTCTGTTAGCTCAAAGCCCCTGATTAGCTGGAGGAATTTAGGGCACAGACATCAGAGTTACTACTCTTCAACCTTAAAAGGACAGGAGGAAGAAAACTTCAGGCATGTGACAAGTCGCAGAGCCCATTACTGCAGGAGACCAAGCCAAGCCAGAGGACTTGTTCTCTGCATGCACTGGGCCTAGGGGCTTCACTTAGGCTGAGAAGGCCCAAAGAGAAAAGGCTAGCCTCTTCCAGGCATCCCTGAGGCCTCCAGCCACATCCCCAAGGACCTCTAGCCTCCAGATCTCACTCTGATTTAATTATGGTGGCATTTCCATAGCAATGAGACATTGACAGATATGCAGGTGTCCTAGACCTGCAGCCTAGGGAGTCGTTGAATCCAGCTCCCCACCACCACCCCTGCCCCTTTATCCAGGCCACCTCTACAGGGAAAGGAAGAAAAGAAGAGGCACTAATCCACTCTAGGGCTCAGAGAGGCAGGCCAACTTTGAGCAGAATAAAAACTCTATCCCCCCTGCCTGCCAGCCATCCAGCAGTGATGGGCTGCCCTCCCCAGGAGGGTGCGTGGGCACAAGCACACAAGCTGACAGCAGGGGACAGGAGAGGAGAGTCATGGAGAGGGAGAAGCAGGTATGACAGGTTTGGGGCATTTTAGCAAAGATGTCATTCTGTGATCTTCTAAGCTGAGCCCCCATTTGGTCCATCCTTTGGACTTTTTTTCTACTTCCTCCCTTCGTCTCTTTCCTCCATCCATGAAACAGACCCGAGAGGCTGAGCACCCCAAATGGACTGTGCTTGTTCCTTCACAGTGGTCTCCCTAATTTATTTGGAGATCAGGGAGAGAAGCCAATCTGACTTGGAATCAAAACATGTTCAAGAAATCAATGATCTTTATTTCAAGTGTGTATAGTAGCCAACCCAGGCTAACAAAAGTTGCCTAGTTGAGCACCCTGGATACTATTTTCAAGATTAGCTAAATGCAAAGGGCCCTCTCAGCTGTTGTAGATGTTGTTTAGAGATGCTTAGGGTGTCTCAAAGAGGAGTTTCCCAAAATGGAGATCCCCTAACAATAAACTTGTTTACTCCATTATTTGGCACTTCCTGACAAGAAAAAGTTGGCCAAGGAAAAGTCAAGTCAGTCAGCCTAGCATTTTCTAAATAATTAGAAACCCTAAACAGTGGTGTCCCAGTGAACATTCCAAGTACATATTTGGGACCAAGGGCTCACAAATGTCTTGGTGGCCTTAAAGCCACCTACGGAAGAGCAGAAAAGGTATTTCCCTGTGAGAGCCAGCCACCCCTAAGGTGACAGGAAGCCCCCTTCCCCTTCTCAGAGGGATCAGAATCCCTCCTTCTCTCACTCTTAGCTATAGCCTCGGGACAAAGGAGCTAGTGCTTTTTAAACACTGAGCTTTGGGAGGCAGCGCTGCCACTATTGTCACTTCTAAGGGAGCTTTGCATCCCTTCAGCCTGGAATATTCCCCTCTCCTCCACAGCAGGGTGGCAGGGGTGGCTGGGCTGGCAGTCAGGGAGGGAGGAAGGAAATCCTGCAGCAGGCTCCAAGAGCAGCCTAATGCGCCAGCAGCTTAAGTGGCCGCTTTCCTTGGGATTAGGGTTTCACTTACACAGAGTGCCTGAAAAACGCTGTGCTTTCAGAAGGATTAGAGCTGACAATTCAGCGCTCTAAGAGAACAAAATAAAGCCAGAGAGGAACTGGGAGACCTGGAGTATCAGGAGACTGTGCAAACAGGCTTAACCTCTGCCCACCCAGCACGAGGGTCTCTCATGCGCTGAGCTCATTGGTGAGCCCCAGCCCAGCCTCCAGGGTGCCAACATCTGCCAACAGCATTGAGATGTGAACTGAGGGCACTGGAAATTTCTTTTCTCCATAAATGAGGGAGTTGGACCATTGTAGCTAAGTTTCCTTTCAACCCTTTGAAAATGTGATTCTACCTAGCGGTCCCTGGCATTATCCCAGGGTCCTGAGGCCACAGCTCCAACCATGGTCCTGCTAAGTTAGAAGGAAATCACCTACTATGGTGCCCAGTGAGGAAAGGGAGGGAACAGCATGACTGATTATGTGAGCTGTTTGATCAGTGAGGAGCAGACCTCACTGAGTCCATGTAGATCTAGGCAGCATCCCTGCCTAGGACACCCCAGGGACTAAAGGTCCAGCTGTCACTAGGCAGGAGATGAACTAGGAGAGCAATCACCCTGTGCTGTGGGCACAGCCCCCTCTGCTGGAGCCTGGAGCAGGCAAGCCTTGAGCTGCATATGGGGCCAAAACAGTGCCCGAGGTGGGGTCCTTGCAAAGGTACCTCTACTCCATAGGACAAACCTTGGGAGGATATGGAAACCTGGAAAATAAGAAACAAAAATGAAAATTGTAGAAGACTCTTTCCCTCTTCTTTGAAACCATCTTTTACAGATTCAAAGACCATTACTTTAGTTTTTTACATATATCTTGGATTGGTCATAAAGGGATCATAATTGGTATAGGAAATGAAAAGGTACAGTATATTTGGGCAGTAATTACAAATTTAATAACCATAGTCGTGTGCATGTTATAAACACTTGTGTCAGATGCAGGCACAGACTGTCAACCTTGAAGAAATCTAACGTCTTTGTTTTCACCACCTTATGAGAAGCAGACAAACTTGAGGATAGGATAGTAAAACAAGAGTTATGTTTTCTGGCCTTAGGGTCTTCCACAGTATCAACTGGATAGCAAAAATGCTCATTTTCAGAGAAAGATGCTGAGGAAACACATCTCTAAACTCATTGGATATAACTTTTGCTGTATAAATCTGTGTCTAATAAGTCTCGTTGCCAATGCCATCACTCAGAGCAGTTTCTGCTTGGGTGGCTTCCTTTTTATTATTTCCTTGGTCTTCTGAATGCTGACATTTGCCTGGACTTAAGATAAGCCTCCCTTCTACTTTGCATTTTGCCATTGCCTATATGTTGTTTATTGATATCATTCAAGTAGTTGCAAACAGAGGTTCTCTTATTTTTTAATAAACATTGCTTATTAATCTTTGAGTGATGAATAGTTTTGAGAATATGATAAAAGCTACATATAATCTACTCATAAAGATATGCAAATATGATATCTAAAACACTTTATGTATAGCCTTGTATGGAACCCCTGAAGTATGTCTGTGGGGTCCTATGGAATCAGTGAACCCCAGTTTAAAACCACCACTACGGAAAATGACAAAAGCTGAAACACAAGAAACAAGTAGTGACAAGATGTTCTGTTATAGGAAAGATTAGCTTAGCATGATCCTGGGTTACTTTCTTGGACCAAATACCTCTATTTCACAGGCCTCTTCACAGTAGTTAAGAATATGGTTCCAGAATCAGCCCAGGGTACTGTTTGTTCTCTAATCCAGGTTCATCTACTAGCTGTGAAATCTTGGACATAATACTTAGTTCCTCTTGTTTCAGTTTCCCATCTACAAAAAGGGGATTAAAAACAGTCAATGTATAGAGTTAATATGAGGATCAAATGAAATAATATATATAAAATATTAAGGCAATGCCTAGCATATGGTAAATGCTCCATGAATGCTAATAAGTCCAGGTGCAAGGAGAAACACAACCCTGCCCATGGATCTTAACCCGTGACAATTAAAGCAGCACAAATCATCTGATGACTAAAATTTTCCAATTTCTTAATAAAGTCTCTCACTTTGATTCTCTCTGTACTTGTAAGAGAGGCTACACTCTAGGTTCTCCAAAGCGGTTGATTTGCTCTGGCCCATTTGCTAAGGAATGTCTGACAAAAGTGCACTGTCTGATTCAGATGTAGTGATTGCTGTAGAAATTGGCTTTAAAATCTTCAGGGACTTCTGCAGTTGAGCTGGGAAGACATCCTCATCAAGTACAGTGATTCTAACACTTCTGGGTACTTTAAGATTATCAACTACCACCCTTTCTTGAAGAGGCTCTTTGTTTTTTAGAAAACTCTCAAAGGAGATTAATACTCCACCCCATGGAGTTTTACTACAGACCTTCTGTGCCCGTCATTTATTCCTTGTGTCCTTTTTCTCTTGTCTCATCTTAATGACAGCACGACGGTATGAGATGTTGCTTGTCAGAGGACATCTCTTCCTTTCTCTAGGGTCTTTTTGGGAGTATCTGGATCCATATTGTCATTAAAAGCAGTGTGGCATAGACATGGCTTCAAACTTTGTCTCCATCATTTACTAGCCATGTAGCCACAAGAGAGCAGTTATGCCTCTCTATGCCCCCATCTTCCCACCTTAAAACATGATATTGGACTGATCATCTGGAAGGCTCTTTCATCTTTAAAAATTTCATAACCTTAGAAAGCAAGTAGCCAATATGAAATTCCCACCCTCCCCTAGTAACACGTGACTTTTCATCCATTTGTGATTCCTGGTGCTATTTTTGTGTTACTGGCATCATCAGTGAGCAAAGTAAATTTTTTACTGCTTCCTGTTTTCCATTGGATAGCACATATTTTATAACTGATGTATTCTGCCATATAGTTTTTCCTTCCTGTTTCTGTGTTTTTGCTTGTTTGTGTAAAACTGTGCCATTTACAGTTCTAGAATCATCTTCGTTCCTGTTTGTCCATCCTTCCGTAGTACTGCAGTATTTGGTGCTCTATTGATTCTTCCCCGCACAGGTTCCATTGCCCATTCATATTCCCTCACAAAAGGAGGCTTGCTCAAAGAATGCTGCTGGGCAAATGGGACAACGATCTTAGTAATTTGAAAACTTCCTACAGTGTGTGTTTTCCATTATTGACAATGGTGTTCCAGAAGAATATATTTCTCTGGCAAGAGTTTGGTCAATTTTTTTCTGCTCTTCAGGTGTCATCTGTGTACTAATGAAACCATCAAGTATGCTTTTGTATGCAGTGGATTGCATCTTTGTTGGCTCAAGGGTCCTGAACAGGCACTTCTTGGTCATGACACTGATATTACAGAATGGAGTGCAGCTGTATGCTGAACACTAGGAAGCTCAAGTGTTTTTTCCACCGTGGGCTTCTTCCACATCTTAAAATTTCCTGCGTGGTATATCCCAGTCTTAGGTTTTTAAAAACAGAATTTGGAAATGTGCCTTTCAATCAATAGTTCAGTGGCATGGCTCTCAGCATGCAAAGTCCCTGTTAGAAGTTGGCCATACCATTTTGCAAGTAAGAAAGCCAGTGAGAATAAATTTTGCAATAAGAGTGCTTCCGGGTTAGCTAGAGACAGATTTCCTGTCTCCTAGCCTTTCTTCTTCTCTCTTAAAGTGAGATAGGGGATTTTGTGACAAAAGCTTAGATTATAAGGTATTCATGTTCAACAGGTTGTGGAAACCATGCAACTGAAGAACAGAATTCAGATGCATTTAAATTTCTATTTAAATACATAGCTGGGCACAGTGATGTACACCTATAATCTCAGCCACTTGGGAACCTGAGGCAGAAGGATCATAAGTTCAAGGCCAGAGGCAGCCTGCATAACTTATCAAGACCCGGTCTTAAAATAAAATAATTTTAAAAAGGGGCTAGGAGTGCAGTTCAGTGTAGAGCACTTGCCCAGCATGCATGAGCCTTGGGTTCAAACCTCCAGTACAGAAAAAGGGGGAAAAAGAAGAAGAAGAAGGAGGAGGAGGAGGAGGAGGAGGAAGAGGAGAGGAGGAAGAAGAAGAAAGAGGCATACTTCTTTTCCTGGCTATTTTGTAGACATAAAGTCACAGAGTTAGGAAGAATTGGGTTTTATGTCTACCTACCTTCAAAACCTCTACCTCTTCCCTAACTCTCCTCTATCTTGGGCCTTTTTAGATGAGTAAGTGCCATATTATTCATCTCTGTAGGAACTGATAGGTCTTGCTGTCATTGTCTACTTCAGGTCCTCTCCACTGAGAAATGGTGAGGAGATATGTGCTTTTCATTAACAACAGAGGTCGATAAAAGAAAACCCACAGCCTGGTGTAGCGGCACTTATCTGTAATCCCAACACTCAAGAGACTGAGGCAGGACGATCTATAGTTTGAGGCTAGCCTGGGTGACATAGCAAAACCATGTCTCATAAAAATAAAATTTAAAAATAAATAAAATGTATTTATTTATAAAATTTAAAAGATCAGAACTGATCTCTTACTTGGTATTTCTGATGTCTATTCCTGAGTTTGAGGAAATGTAAGATATTAAATCCATTAGCTAGGTATAGAGGAAAATCATTCCATTGCATAATAAAGCTGAGTCACAATAAATGTGTCTCGTACTGTAAATCTTTCACCATCCTTTAAAAATCCATCAATTAGTGTTTAAATTATTCTTTAAAGAAAAACCAGATCCAAACATTCATATTTTGTCCTATCTTTACCTGTTTCTAGAATATCAACATATATGAAACAATTAGAAAACAATTATAGCCCACCAACAATTGGCAGTAAGTACAATGAGGGGATAGGGAATTAATCAACAAGTATTTATTGAGTGTCTCCTGTGTTCTGAACTATGTAGGATAGAGCAGGAGACAGGTCCTACCCTTGGGTTGCTTATGAATTGTTTGAAGGAGCAAACCTAAACATGAAACCACGGGACTGATGCATTGTACAATATAATGACATGGAGCATGGAGCAGAGATACAACAGAACTTTAAAAGAGTAACTTCCCTGATGAGTAGAATGGTAGGAATTTTGAAGCTTGAGCTGGAAGACAACTATGAGTAAGGGGAAAAGTCATGGCACAGACACAGGGGTTTCACATCACACGGTGAAAATGTCAAAGTAAGCCAGATGGGGTGTGAATCAGAGCCGAGGAAGTTGGGTGGAAAGAGTACCTGGGAGGCTTTGAAAGCCTGCTGAGTTTCCATTGTTCTAACTGTAGCCTATGGGAAATCAATACTGGTTTTTACAAGGAAAGAGGTATGATGAAAGCAGTGTTTCATGAGGGCTAGCCAAGCAGCCACATTTGGGATGGACAGGAGGGGAAAGAATGTGGCAGCAAAGCATACAAGCAAAGTAAAACCATTGTAGCAAACCAAGGGCAGATGCTTAGGAGCTGAACTATGATGGTGGTGGACGAAATGGAAATGGCTGTAACAGACGGAGCTAAGGAGAATCAACACTTGGTGACTGACATCATATAGAGAGGGAAGAAGAAGGCTGTAACAAGGACTCCAAAGTCATTGGTCTACTGTCTTCAGAAGGGTTGGTAGAACTGATTGATGAATCTGCCTTGATTCCTTAGGTTTGAGGTGACAGTGTGACATCTAATGGAAATGTTCAGCAGGCAGCTGGAAAGGCAAAAAGATGAGCTGTAGCTCTGTATACTTAGAGAAGAATGAATCACTTAGATTCAAGGTAGGGGTGAGAAAGGGCACACATGTCAGGAAGATAGGAGGCAAGGTCATCTTTAAGAGGGCAATGTCAACCAAAGAAAGATGCTTAGCTGGGTGTGGTGGTGCAGGCCTGTAATCCCAGTATTCAGGAGACTGGGGCAGGAGGTTTGTGAGTTGAAGGCCACCCTGGACTGCATAGTGAGTTCGAGACTAAAACAAAAGAGAAAATAAAGGAGGGAAGGAAGGAAAGGAAAAAAGGAAAGAAAGAAAGAAGGAAGGAGCAAGCTTTGCAATAGCAATGGAGAAGATGATGAATAGGGCCGAGTTGAGGAAAAGAAAGTGAACTGGGTAGGTAGGGTATGCACAGTTGCATATCCTATGACTTCCTCCAGCCACACCTTGCCTTCCCAAGGTTGGACACAGACATGAGCGGGGCAGTGTGGCACTAGTTGGTAAAGAGGATAAGGGGAGTCTGCAGGGGACCCAGGGGACCCAGGAGAGGATAGAGTAGTCTCTAGCATGTAAGAGAGGAGCAAGTGCAAATATTGTCATTAAAGTTTGGAGGGTGCTAAGTTGCCAAACAGGGCTGGGATTTAGCTCAGTTGGTAGAGTACTGCACTGCAGTCTCTGAGGTCCCAAGTTCAATTCCCAGCACCGCAAAAATGGGAGAAGGACCTGGCAATCCACTCCCAAGGCAATCCGAAACAGTCAGCCATTGAAAACCCTGTAAGGGTCGATATGAGCCGGATACCGACTCAACAGCACCTAACAACAACAAGTTGCAAAGGGAGGTGGTGTCCCTTTCAGAGCAATGGATGGAGCAGGCAAGGAAGGGAAGCCAGTCATGTGCAGCTGTGTTCCAGAGGAAAGGTCTATGGACCAGGGGTATCCCCTTAATATTGACTCACTTTGCCTCCACTCCAGGACTGTCACAAGGAGAGCTCTGCCTCCCACCCACTAAACCCTAGCTAATAGTGGCCTCCAGGGACAGAAGTCCAGCCACTGGTAGAAGCAGATTTTGCTAATTGGAACTTGATCTGATCTTCTTGCACTATTGGTTCAAAGTTCCTGATTCACTTTGGAGATGGTTTCTATCATTTTAATGGTACCATCACTAACAGCAAAATAGCCTACTAGAAGGTCCCCTGCCCTCCACATCTGCCAGGCTTATCACCTGCAGTTCTACTTGAAGAGGACAGGAATGCCTATCAGTCCTGTTAGGAGTGGTACTAGAACATCCTGAAAACCTGAAGGAAAGATCGGGTGTTAGGGAGGGGAGAGGTAAGCAAGATGGTAGAGGTCCAGTTGGCTACTGGAGAGACCACAGCTGAATATCTTGTGGAGGAGGAGGAGTAAAACCAGGTCATCTCCGCCTATCTCCATCTGGGTTGGGAATGCAAAGAGACAGGCAAATGCAGACACACAGATACAGAGACACAAAAAGCTACACAGAACAGAGGTGCACGCAAATGGCCGAAGGTAAACACAGACATCTAGGTAACAAGCTTGGACCTGCGCAAAGGCACTCTGGGCCCCGCTCATTCAAGGGCACATCTGCACAGAGCTCCTTCCTCCCCAAGAGTGTCCTCTCCCTGGAGCACCCCGGTGTGAGCAGAGACTGGCCCCTCTCTTCTAGGCCTCATCCCTTCCCCTTTGTGTTTTTCCAGGTCGTGACATGGCGAGCACCACTCTGCCTGGTTACCCCCCTCACGTGCCCCCCACTGGCCAGGGAAGCTACCCCACCTCCACCCTGGCAGGAATGGTGCCTGGTAGGTGACAATGCTGCAGCTGCCTAATTTAGGTTGGGGTAACTAAATTGTGGGTGAGCTGCTGAGTGGTCTGTGGCCTGAGGCTGGGGGTGGAGGGAGACCCAGCATCTCCTCCCTAAAAACCACTGTTATTCTGTCCCTTTCTCTCCCTAGAGGCTGCAGTTGGCCCCTCATCCCTCCTCATGAGCAATCCAGGGAGAAAGCTTGCACAAGTGCCCCCTTGTGTGCATGACTTTATGTCATGACCCCTCCTCATCACCCACCCACTAGAGCCCATGCCCCAGGAGCACTCAGCCTCAGCTCCGCCTTCAGTCTCCTAGCCCATCCCAGCCAGCTGACACTGCTTGGAAGAGCCTGCCTTGGTTTCCATGGAAACTTGGATCCAAGCACCATTTCCAGGGGCATGTCAGTCACTCAAACAAAGCCACCCTGGTCCACACCAAGCCACAGGGGAAGACCAATATGGAGAACCAACCCCAACCCAGAGAGAGGAGGGAGCTAGTCCCTAAGAGGAACTGAGTACAGGCTAAGGCAGGAATCAGAGAGACTTTGGCTTCAGAGAGAGAAGCTAGAACCCCCCCACACACACACAGACCTCTTCAGAGGACCCAGGCCCTCAATGCTCCTCCACAGGGCTCGACCCACCCATTGCCTGAGAAGCATTGGGCTTGGACAGTGTGGATCAGGGAGGCAGAGTGTGTATTTAGGATCTGGAAACTATGGGTAGAGGTCATGCTATTCCCACCCCTCGTCCCAGATTGGGAAGTGGGGCTTGATGCCATAGAGTTGAAGTACCCATCTTCAAAAATAACAAAAACTCCTTATCTTGAAGAGGGTAAGACTTACCCCAGCCTGTAACCTACTGCCTCTGGTAACTCTTGTATGTGCTATCCCTGAAGTCTCATTGGTGAGAGAGGGAGAGGACAGAAGAGGGTGGTTGGCCTCATGCATCCAGAGATAGCCCTGGATAAGCAGAGCTTGAGGTAGGGATGAGAGAAAGAGGAGGATTCTGGCAGGGGGCAATAGAATGGGGAAGGGAATTAGAGATGTGGCTGAAGGGATTCCTGCCCAAATTTGGAGGGGAAGTAGAAGCATGGTTGAGGGGCAAGGAGATTCTTTGGAGAAAGGTCCCAGCAGTGAGCAGGTGGAGGCTGGAGGAGGTCTTAGAGAGGTTGGGATAGAGGAAGATTGGGGAGGTGGTGGTGGGGAGTCTGCAGGGATGAGGGGAGCTGTGGAGAGCTCATGGTGGCAAGGGGGGAGTCGTTAAACAGAATCTAGTGCTGATGAGGAAATTACACTTGTTTCATTAGCGATGGGGAAGGAGATAGCTCAGTTCCTCTTGGTCACAGTTGAGCTCAGAAGCTCATTATCCTGCTGCACGCATGCTTTCCCTCCTCGTCAATAAACAGGCTTTCCAGTGGCTGCATCCCCCACCCCCACCACAGCTCCCTCTCAGAGAGGGGCCCCTTCTCTTCTACTTAACCCGCGGTTAGGGATCACTGTAAACAGTCTGGGGTCATCACACAGGAGAAAGGGCGAGGGGGAAACCCAGAGGCCTGGCCTTTCTCCCCCGTGGGGAGGGAGGCAGCGTCCAACAGCTCCCAGCCCACGGGGCCCTCCACTCACTGCTCGTGGACCAGCGGGAAGTCCACCTGCTTCCTGTGGTCTCCTTCCCCTGCTGCATGACCCACGTATTGAATCTCTTGAGGAAAGGCAGGAGGCGGGTATTTCCCAGCAGAGCTCTCCCGCCCACCTTGCATTGGCACCGCACTGAGATGCCATTCTTAGGACTTTCTGGGACAGCGTGTCCCGGGAGCTTTTCTTCACCACGCTCCCCCTGACTCCACCCTGTGGGCTATAGCTCCTAGAACAGGCGTGCCCATTTTAAAAGCTCTTGCCCCCCAAGTTACCAGAGTGGGCGCACCGGGACCCAGAACGAACTTTTCTTGGGTGGCGGGAGCGCCTCACCAGGGGAGTCCTGGCAAGCACTGCTGGCAGATCCTTCCACGCAGTTGTGCAAAGTGTGTGGGTACTTCTCGCCTTCCCTGCTGGATTGTCCCGCCTCTGACCTGCCCACACCTGCCATTGCCCTGCCAGCCACACCTGCGCCTCGCACTAGTGGGAGGGGGCAGAAGCCGCCAGCAGCCTTGCTGAGCAGCCTCTGGTGTGCACGTGTCTGATCCCCACTCCCCCACCCTCCCACAGGGAGCGAGTTCTCCGGCAACCCGTACAGCCACCCCCAGTACACGGCCTACAACGAGGCTTGGAGATTCAGCAACCCCGCCTTACTAAGTGAGTACGCCACCTGGCTGGCCGGCGGCTCAGCGCGTCGCCCGTCCGCCCGCCAGCTCAGCCGCGCTGCTTCGGAACATGGGTCCCACTCCAGGCGACCCGACCTCCGGGTGTCCGGCTGGGCCAGGGGACAGGCTCATTAGTGCAGCGCTGTGGCCTGGGGATCCCTCGAGGACGCCTGCGCCTCCTGCCTTTTCCCTTCCCTCCTGGGTCACTGGAAGGCTCTGCGTCGCCCTAGGACCCCCTGGAGGGTCCGCATCTGGTGTCGCCGATCGGATCCCTCTCCCGCCCCGTGAACTCAGCTCTCCTCCTGGGCAACTGGCCTCGCGGCCCAGCCATGGCCTCCCAGCCCTGATCCCGCTGGACCCGAGCCCGGGAGGTCTTTGCTTTGCTTTTCTTTCCTTTTTTTGTTCTCCTGTTTGTCCTCTCACCCAGCCCATTCTTCTCCTGTGTTAACTTCCAGGTTCCCCTTATTATTATAGTGCCGCCCCCCGGGGCTCCGCCCCTGCCGCTGCTGCCGCTGCCTATGACCGCCACTAGTTACCGCGGGGACCACATCAAGCTTCAGGCCGACAGCTTCGGCCTCCACATCGTCCCCGTCTGACCGCCCACCCCGGAGGGAGGGAGGACCGACGCGCCGCGCCGCCTCTCGGCCACCGTCCCAGCCCCACCCCCATCCCCAGACCCCTGCTGCCCTTCACGTCACCCAGTCGGAGGCCGGACGGGTCGGGCGGAGTTGCGGGAGGGACTGTCAGGCCGGGGCCCAACCCCCCGGCCCCGCCCGCCGCTCCTCCCCGCCCGCCTGACCTACGGGGCGCCGCGAGGAGGGCGCGGCCCCCTGGGTCCCGCGCCCGGGCGCCCGCCAGCCACCCCGCCGGACTCTGGCCCGGCCCGCCACCGCACGCGCCGGGTACAGTTCTGTGACACACAATCAGCGCGGGCTGCAGCTCGGCCCAGCCCCGGAGCAGCCCACCTTGGACGCACGGGCGCCGGGAGGCTTCGCTGGAGGGGCTGGGCAAAGGAATAAAGACTAGAAGGACTTTCTGCCGAAGAAGGGAGAGCCGCCTGCAGAGCCCTCGGGGGAGCTTCCTCGCCCCTGCGCCAGCCGGACTGCCCCCGCCGGCCGGGTGTGCCTTGCCCCAGCAGGCGGGATGGCGCGAGGGTCGAGCTCTAGGGAAGGCGTTTGGGACGGGAGCTCCTTCCAAGGCTGGGAACCAAGGCGTGCAAGGCAACCAAGCCCGATACCTGGCGCTTCGCCCCACCTGGACCGCCTGGTTCCCCAGGGCCGAGGCGCCTCCTGGACTACGAGACTTGACTCTCGGCCCCGCCTCACCCCTACCTCAGCGCCTCTGACATCTGCTGGCCTCTCATTTGCTCCTCCTGCGGATCCTTGGCCCGTCCCACGACGCCCAGCCCCTGGTCCCTAACTCGCTGCCCCATCGGACACTCTCCCGGGTCCGCTGCTGGCCCAGTTTCCGTAGGCCGCGGGTGCGGATCTTCTGCAGCTGTTCCTTGCCGCCCCTTCCCCCGACACAGACTCCCCACCTGCTGGGGGCTAAGACCCCATTCAGAGACGACGTCTGAGCTGTGCAGGGTGGAAGTGGAGGGTCTCCCACTCCACTCCCCCCACACCCTTCCAAGCCTCCTCTTCGGCAGGAACTGAACAGAACCGCAAAAAGTATACACTTATTTAATACGATGGCCTTTGCAAAAAGGAACAAAACAAAAACCCAACAGGCTGCTGCTTTGTAGAAAGACGGTGTGTGTCGTTTGAAGGCGAACCCCTGTGTACATAACCCCTCCCCCTCCGTCCCGCCCCGTAGAGTCCCTGTCGCCCGCCGGTCCTGCCTGTAGATAACGCCCTGCTGTCTGTGCTGTGAGAGTCGCCGCTCGCTGGGGGGGAGGGGGACACAGCTACACGCCCACTAAAGCACAGCACGTCCTGGGGGAGGGGCATTTTTTATGTTACAAAAAAAAAAATTACGAAAGAAAAATCTCTATGCAAAATGACGACCATGGTCCCGTGGACTCCTCTCGCGCCTGTTTTGTTGACTACTTCTCTGTGATTTCCGTGTTTTCGCTCTCTTCCCCCCTGAATCCCTGCCCTCTCTTCATCTCCGTCCTCTCTGCTGCTCTTCCTCCAGCTCTCTCCGTCTCGGCCTCGCTTGTCTCTCGGTGTCTGGCCCTCCCTCGCCTCTTCCCCCAGCCCTGCCCCGGCCGCCCTGCCCTCGCAGGCTACATCAGAAGCGGCAGCTCCAGTTCTGGGCCGGCTCCTAGCGGCCGGGCCCGTGCGCCCTGGCGGGGCCGCCGCGCCCCGCCCCGTAGTTGTTCTCTCGGTAGCGGCGATGCGCCCTGCATGTCTCCTCACCCGTGGATCGTGACGACTCGAAATAACAGAAACAAAGTCAATAAACGTGAAAATAAATAATAAATAAATAAAATCCTTGAACAAATCCGAAAAGGCTTGGAGTCCTCGCCCAGATCTCTCTCTCCTTCGAGCCTTTATTTGAAAAGGAAAGTGAGAAAAGAGAATAGTTTAATGGGAACTGCCGGCGCCCAGCCAGGCTTCAGTGGCCCAAGCGGAGCAGGCAGGGCGCCGAGGTCCCAACACTGAGGCCCGGCCCATCCCTGTCCTTGTGGGCCTGGTGGGGCAGGAGCCCGGGGACCCAGGACCAGGCCTAACCTCCGAAAGGTCCCCGATGGTTCTGGTCTCCTCGGCCGCTTTCAGCGCGTCGGTTCGTTTTAGTTCTTTTTTTCTTTTTTCTTTTTTTTTTTTTGTGCACATGAGAAATTAATAATAATAATAATAATAATAATAATAATAACAATAATAATAATAATAATAATAAAATTTTGTATGTCACTCCCCATGGCTCCAGGTTTGTCTCTCCCTGTCTCTGGGATGGGCCTGTCCTCACACTGGTGGATCCTCAATAATTCTATCAGTGATCTTCCCAACTCCACTCCCTGTGATCTCCTCCATACCCTTGGCCAAGACTCCTCCTGGCGGCATTTTAAGGAAGGCAATAGCTAGGACGAGCCTGCCCTTCAGCGTCCCCCCTTCTCTATCCACCCCCCCACCCCCCCCACCCCCGCCCTGGAGCAAGGAGTTCTCGCTTTCGGAAACTTCTGAGTAACTTCCAGCTTGCGCATCTGTACCAGGCCAACCTTGCTGTCCTGCCACTGCA
This sequence comes from Pedetes capensis, assembly GCA_007922755.1. Classification (NCBI taxonomy): domain Eukaryota; kingdom Metazoa; phylum Chordata; class Mammalia; order Rodentia; family Pedetidae; genus Pedetes; species Pedetes capensis. The sequence continues at coordinate 255,928 of VMDO01000020.1, read as the reverse complement.
CCTGCACCTGCACCCAGATCTAGGGATTAGTCTCAGAACGCGATGTCTGAGGCCCTCTTCACGCAGGCGGTGTAGTCTGTGGTCCTTTCTCCTCCCTCCTCTTCCCAATGGGCACAATCGCACATTGGCGCAGCTGCAAATTTATCCCCAGAGTCTGCAAAGAGACCACAGAGGCGTCAGAGGCTTGCTGCAAATCTTGTTCTGCATTTACTTCTAGACCCAGAAATGTCCTCGGTGTCTTGCGGAGTCCCAGGACCTAGTGATCAGCCGCTGGAACTGATGGCCCCCTACTGCGGTCTTTGTGTATCCCAGAGAGGGCAAGCCTGCGCCTGTGTGCCGTAGGTGGAGGGGTCAGTGGCTTCCTGAATGTGAATGAATTTCTGTTGCTCTGTGTGGGCCTGTGTCCCCCCTGGTGGGTCTGTGTATGGAGTAGGGGGGAATTGTTTGCCTTTTTTAGTTCTTAGGCCCAGGGGACAGTGAAGGCATGTGTCTGTCCTTGTGTCTCTGTTCTTGCTTGGGGAAGGGATGTCATGATTGTCCAGGATTGTCCTGCTGCATCAGAGATAATTAGAAGTGTCTCCTGTCCAACCCTACTGCATCTTCTCAGCTTTAGTCCTCCATCCCTCCTCCCTTGCCAACACAGAGGTGCCAGCTTCTGCTTGCTGTCCACCCTGAGAATTTCCCCTCTCCAGGAGATCTCCTCAGCCCAGCTTCCCTCTCAGCCTCCTCCCACTTAAAATGCTTGTGAAGATCTGAATTGCCAGGAATGGCTAAGGGGCTGCAAGCAGAGCCTGGGGGACATTCTAAGGAGTGATCTTCCCCTTGGCTGGGGCAGTATCTTCCAGACACTCCCTTCCCATCAGGATATCAGAGGCCTTCCTTTCCCCAAGCCAACTTACCCAGACTTGCTCACCACCTCAGGGGAGTGCAGGATCCCCAACAAATCAGCAAACACTCAACCTCCTTCCTCTTCCTCCTCACCTACACTTCTTCCCTATCCTCCATCTCAGCAAATGACAGTCCCACCTTATCCTGCCTGGTGCTGCCTCTCTTGACCACTGGTCTCCTGAGAGAATAGTCTTCAAACCTCTGGTAATATAGCCTATCCACAAAAGAATGCTGAACATGTACTCCCAATCTAAGTATTCCTACTTATTCACACATCCCATGTACCACTGGATTAACGAACTATAACTCTTATAAAACAAAATAGAAAAAGAATGAAATTGGATTACATAGAAATAAAAGTTCTAGTGCTTTGTTCTCACAACCAAATGGATTATCTTGTGCCCCTTGAAGATGTGCATCCCACTTTGGAGATCCTATTCACAACTTCCCAAACTCAGCATGACTATTACCTGATACCCAGAGAAGGAGTTCCTGGAAGTTGCCTGGGCACTGGGTTGGACCAGGGTTCAGCCCACTGAATGCTGCCCTCATTGTATGTAGCAGGCATCTGGCCCCCAGTGCCTGGCTTTGTCTCCAGGTCCCCCCCAGACAAGGAGTCCTCCGCTGCCCACCATCAAACAGAGCCAAAGACACTTTTGTGGATCCTCCTAGAACCTTTTATCTTCTGTTCTATTTCTTGTCTCCTTCCTACCAAAATCGAATGTCCTGGGTCCCACTGTTTATAGTGGCCACCTCTGGGGGAATGCTGCATGCTGTATTCTTCCTGGGGTGCTGATTTGGGCTTGGGAGTCCTTGCTACTTGCCTACTCTAACTGCCACTTCATCCACCCAAACCCCAAGAGAACCTATTTTCCAGCTTCAGTTTGGTTTCTCCAGAATTCCTTCTTCAAGTCCTGTCCCCACCTCACCCTTACAGAGTTCCCAGCTGAGGTACACCAAGTATGATAGTTAGATGAGGAAAAAGTAAGTATCCCAGGTTGAGAGAACAGGGGGGACAAAAACATGAAGTCATGGAAATATACCAGGTAAGATGTGGCGAAAGTATCAGGTGCCTGAAGAAGACAGGGTGAGGGGAATGCAAATGAAGCTTAAAAGTAGTTAGTAGGCAGGACCCTGTGGTGGGAAAGTCCAAATGGCATTTGCCACAAACACAGCTCCTTTAAGGGAGCTGCCCCATCACAGTCACTTCCTGCCCATGTAGACAGCATGTTTGTACTAGTGACTCTTAGTGACACAGAATTGGACTTGTACACAAATACACACTGAACCAGTCCATCCCTATCCTTCAGGAGGCAGAGGTGGGAGGCATGGAGAGAATGAAGCTATTTCCCAGGAGAGGCAAAGCCCCTTGGAGGCCCAGAGAGGATTCCCTCATCTTCCCCATTTCCCTAAAGGATAACTCCATTCTACCAGATGCTCAAGTCCAAAACCCAAGTCTTCTCACCCTCCTACTGTCTTTTGCATCCCACACCTGGCCCACCAGCAAAATTAGACAGTTCTACCTTCAAAATAGATCCAGCATGTGGCCGTTTCCAACTCTCTGCACTGTACCTCCTTGTCCAGCCACCATAATTTGCAAAAAAAAAAAAAAAAAAAAAAAAAAAAAGGAAAAAAAGTTCCAGTTGGTCTTCCTGCTTCCATCTTTGCCTCATTCTGGCAACTACAGAAATCCTCCAAAATGTCCAGCAGATCATGTTCCTATTTGCTCAGAATCCCCAGGTGTTTCTCCATCTCCCTCAAAGTCCTGAGACTGACCTACCAGGCTCTACATGCTCTGGCTATTCACCCACACTCCCACCCCCATGACCACCTTCACTTACCTCCCTCTCTGAGCCTGCTGTTCTTTGGGCTTTCACACCGAATGCACCTTCTGAAGACATTTACATTTGATGTGCCTTTTGCCTAGCAAGTTCTTCCCCCTAGGTATCCCCATGACTGGCTCCCTAACTTAAGGACTCTACTCCAATGTCACCTGTCAGAGAGGGTTTCTTGACCAACTTAAGTAAAATAGCACACACGGTTTGGGGATCTAGCTCAATGGTAAGCACATCCCTAGCATGCACAAGGTCCTGGGTTTGATCCCCAGCACCATAAAACAAACAAACAAACAAACAAAAAAAAAGGAGAAAGGAGAGAAAGGAGAGAGAGAGAGAGAGAGAGAGAGAGAGAGAGAGAGAGAGGCACACAAACCCATTCCTATCTCTATTCCTTTCCTCTGCTTCTCCAGACTGTCTACCAGCACCCAGCAGAGCACACATTTTATTTGTTTATCTCTTGTCTTCTCCCATTAGAGTATGAGTGGCATGAGATCAGATTATTGTCTGTTTTGTGACTGCTATATCCCCGGATACCGGGAACAGTGCTTGGCACACAGTGTTATTGCTGTTGTTGCTGTTGTTGTTGTTGTTCAATAATCATACAATAGATAAATAAATGAATGGGGTGATGAGAAAGAAGAAACCACAAATAGTGATAAGGCTTGAGGCAGGAGGAGCCCTGCAGAGCAGACATGAGAGACAGTGGAGCACTTGATTGTGTGAAGGAGGAGGGTGACTCACAGAGGGAGTAGCTGGATTGCTAGGAGGCAGTTCCAGAGGGCAGATGCTATCCCTGCTCCTCCTGCAGCCCAGTGGCTTGAGATTTGTTAGCAACAAACTCTCTTGAATGACTCCCACCATTCCCTGGGCGACTATCTTCCTTACAACCCAAGCACCAGCCCCAGCTCTCACGGGGGCATCCAGCATACATTCCTCCTTCCCTCGGGAAACTGCCCCTCCACCACCCTGTATAGTTCTCGTGAGCCTGACCATCAGAGTGCCCTATCAGTTCCTGACCACACATGTAGGCCTGTGACCCCCATGTGGCCAAGGAGGACCCCATGTGCTTGGCTATGATGCATAGACCTCAAGTTAGAAACAATAGTTCTCTCAGAAGGATTGTTATTGGGTACTAGAGGCGTGAGAGTCTCCTCTTGTAGATTGTAAGCTACAATGATGTGGTTTTGCAACCCCTAAGGATACCCTTCACTATGTTACTATGTAAAGAGAGCCTGCCTATGAATGAGGCATACTCTGAGTCAAGCAGAGATAGATAGGACTGAGTACAGAGCAAGAGAGCTCTGGAGGTATCATTCAAGCCTCTGAAGCCAGGTAGACCTGAAGCAAGACATACTGTGGGATTTGCCAGGGTCAGAAGCCAGTATATTCTCCAATTTTTGGCTTAAGCAAATGTTCTATCTGTTGCTTACAGCTCTAAAGTTCTGACCTAAACAGTCCTAGGAGCATGAATGTTCTGTTAAGGGCTTTATTTTTTATTTATTTTTTTTCTGTAGGCAACAAGAGCTATGGAAAGATTTTGAGCAAGAGAGAATGGCTTAGTAGGTCTGCACTTTTGGAAGAACACTGTGTCCATAATGTAAGGAGTGGGGCACAAGGAGAGGCAGAGGTCCTTGGAGAACTCTGTGAGCCCTCTTCTGTGATCCAGCCAGCAGCAGTGGGGGCCTACAGGAATGACTACATTGGCTCAAGAAGGAAACAGACATGGCAACATGACAAGGTTATATGTTTAAGTTAAAAAGAAAAAGTACAGAATAGCGGACATTGTGTAAGAAAGAGAGAAAATAAAACTTTTTTTTCACATTTGCTTGGATGTACATGATCAGAAAGATAAACAATAATCTAATGAAAATGGTTGTCTCTGGCCAGTGAGCAGTGTAGATGGCGAAAAGACAAATGCAAGATTTGAGTGAGTATCCTTTCTTTAAAATCTAATTTTGATTTTATTGAAAAATAAAATTTAACTTAAAAAAAGCAAAAAGATAATCAGGTCCTTGACATATAAAAACATAATTGTTACACAAAAAAAATAAGTCTGGCTTCTTTGCCTCTATGACTGAGTAAAAGACCATTGGATATGATGCATGAGGGACACCTGGTGACCTCTGAGCTGTGCTGTCTGAAGGTAGAGGGAGAGCTGCTGGAGATGGGGAGTGGGGCAGAGGACTAAAAGATGGTTGAGGAAGCAGAAGGAGACAGAGTGTAAATGATTCTTTCAAAAGATTTGAGGGGAGCAGACAGGAGGTGGTGTAGTCAGTGAGCTCAAAGGAAGGTTCTTCCAGGCAAGGCCTATGTGGACAAGTCTGTGGCTGAGCACAGCATGGGAAACCAGAGCAGAAGAGAGGCTGTTGAGAAGCAAACATGAGGGGTTTGTGGGAAGAGGCCAGAAAGAGTAGCCAGGAGGCATATGGTTGAGGGTGGACAGGAACTAGAGAATTCTGCTGGGAGAGGAAGGTCACAAGGGGATGGGGGCTGAAGGGTCCCATGGGGAGATTGCAGGACATCCAGAGGAGGGAAGCATGGCTAGATCCAGCGTTGAGGAGAACAGAGAGTTTTGGAAACTGTCCTGGAGATTCAGAAGGAAGTTGTGAGGGCAGAGGAGCACACTGCTAGCCAGCAGCAGGAGGGCACCACTGTGCAACAGCCAGCTCCTTGGCTCCCCTCGCCCTGGCTCCACCCTTCAGGACACAGCATCCAGGCTCCCCGTGATTATACTCCCCTCCCTCTCACAATGATCCACAGCCCCCTCTTCAATGCTGCCAGCTCCTTATTCCACTGAACCTCAGCTGCACCTCAGGCCCAGATTCAGTCAGGTCACTGTGGCTATCCAGCACCAAGCGCCCAGATGTGGCCTCAGCTGCCTCCTGTGGAAGAGGAATTCCCTGAAGGAATTCCCTAGCCCTACATGCAACTTGTTGTTGTTGTTAGGTGCCGTCGAGTCGGTATCCGACTCATAGCGACCCTCATAGGGTTTTCAATGGCTGACTGTTTCGGGATTGCCTTGGGAGTGGATTGCCAGGTCCTTCTCCCATTTTTGTGGTGCTGGGAATTGAACTCTGGACCTCAGAGACCGCAGTGCAGCGCTCTACCAACTGAGCTAAATCCCAGCCCCACATGCAACTTAGAGGCAGTAAAAAGAGCATGTGTGTGTGTGATGGCATCTCTAAGCCAAGGGCAGGAGGGACCGGAAATTGTCTTACAAGGTCACTACGTGACCATCAACAAGCTCCTCCCTGTCACTGTGCCTCAGTTTCCTCTTGTGTAAAAAAGCATATGGCCTCTAGGGTTTCTTCCTACTTCAGACATTCTAAACTTCCATAGTTGTTCCATAATGTAGGTGTTCAGGCAATCTTTGTGGCCAGAAGTTCAGGAAAGTTCTGTGGAGTAGGAGTAGGTGCATGAAGATAGGCAAAGAAACGGGGTGGGTGCTTTTTAAGCTAGAGAAGGAAGACAGGTAAATTTATTTATTTGTTCCCATTCTCCATCTGGGAGTTGGTCCTGCCTTTTCTTATCTCTCTTCCCAGTGTCTACCTAGAGGTCTCTGGCGTCAGGAATGTAAGCTCTGAGGCCGATGAACGGAGGTCTGGGGGGACATTTGAGGGTGCAGGGTGGGGTAAAAGAAGTAGACAAAGGAAGCAGCTTTGTAGGACCAACTACACATACAGCCTCTCTCCACACCCCCACCTGCCCAAGCCATTCCAGTACTCTAATTAGCCTGTCCCTTAGGCCCCTGTTAGCCAGGCCGGCTGAGCGCCCAACTCCCTGGGGACCAGCTCCCTTACCCCCTAGATTAATCAGCCTTTCCTCCTTGAGTGCATGAGTGTGCTCAACACACACACACACACACACACACACACACACACACACACACACACACACAGAGGCTCCCTTGTTCTGTTGGCAGCCGGGGGCCCCATTCCTGCCTTCAGATTGTTAATGGAGGGTGGTGCTGAGTTTCCCCAATGAAGATGCCCCCATTTGGGATGATTGAAGAGTTGAGGAGAGGCCACACAAAGTTGGAGGGGGTCTTTCAAGTTTGGGGTTTTCTCTCAAACTTGGGGGATCTGGATTTGTAGCTAAGGATGGAGCCATGGTTGGGGGTGCTCTATGGTACCCCAAGCCCTTGTGCCTCTCAGGTCCCTAAGTATGGTCAATATTCACCCCAACCCAGACCCCCCCCTCCCCTTCATGTCACCCCCTCCCTGCTCTAGCTCCCCACCCCCTACCCCCCGACACCCGCACTGTCAGCCCAAACACATGATAAATTGCCCTGTCAACAGAATTCATTCAGGGACCAATTAATTCCACAGAAATGAACCAGGAGCCATCAGTTGCTGAAAAACTCAGAGTGCAGGGAGCAGAGGGAGGGGTTGCAGGCGGGGGTGGGCGGCAGAGGAGGAGACGGGGAGGCTGGGGAAGTTAGTCTGACAGAAATTGGTCATTTAATGCTCAAGTGCACGCTAGACAGCCCCGTCATCGCCCGCGGCCCCCGCGCGGGATTAATTATCAGAGGAGGAGAGGGCAGCCCAGCCTAGCCCAGCCGTCTGTCACCAGTGAAGGCTGGAGTTACCCAGGTCTTGGGCCACCCTGGGTCTACTTCCAAGTCTCCAGGCCTCCTGCTTCCGCAACTTCCAGGTCCCCCAGATCCCAGTTCAAGACCCAGTCACATTTAATCACAGCCTTGCCATCAGCTAGCCCAACCAAGTAGACTTCTCTGACCCCTTAACTGGGTTAGGCCCCATAACTCCTTGTCCTCTGCTATCATTATGCTTAACCATCTTGGGTGACTGGCAGAACCCAAGGCACAATTGTCCCATCCATTGATCCTAATGTTAAGTAGTAGTGCCATCAGCCACTCAATTGCACAAGCCAGAATTCTGCCAGTCCTCCTGACTCCTCCCTCTCACTCATCCCTCCCATCCAATCAGAATCCTAGTCTTGCGAGTTCTGCCTCCAAGAAACCTAACAAATCTCCACTTCCTTCTATCTCTCTGCCACCACTCAAGGTTGAGCCGTCATGGGCTCTGCCTTTTGCTTTTGCTTGTAACTAGCCTTATCTTTGAACATGCAAGTGAAGTCCTGCCATGGCCCTACCCCCACACCACCAAAAACTTCCAGCTTAACACTCTTTGGTGGACCACCATGGGCCTGCAAGAGGTCAGGTCCAAACTTTTAATTGGCTTACAAGCCATAATGCTCTAGCCACCTCCAGCATGCTTCTCGTGTGCTCTCTGCTGCAGCCCCACTGACCTTCCCTCCTGGCCTTTGCACACCCTGTTCTCTCAGCACGTAATACTCCTTCCAGCCTGCAACCCTCACTGTTCCATTAACTAATTCCTAGTCATCTTTCCAATCTCAGATTAAATGTCACTCCCTCCAGGAAGCCTTCCCTGACCCCTTGACACTCTTTCATAGCTCTTGAAACGTCCCCATTCATCAACATGTTGCCTTACTAAGTATTTGTACATTTGTTCTTTCCACCAAATTGTTCCACGAGGATGGAGTTCATGTCTTTATGCTCAGAACCTGGCACTCAATGGATACCAGAAAATATTTGTTGACTAAGTAGATGAATAAATACCTAGCCCTGCCTTGCCTCCACCCCTAGCCTGAGTTGGGAGCCAAGTTCCCCACAGTCAGGACTCTTCCAGCAGCTTAAGACAGGCTGGGGTGCCTGAAGAGATGAGAAATCCTCAGAGAATACTCAGTCAACTTGTGAGGCCATCAGACTGACCCAACCCAGCTGCACTGTGGGAGCTCAGGCAAGGCTGCCAAGAGCTAGAGGTTCCAATGGCAGAGAGAACAGCTGGGGGAGCTTCCTAGAAGAACAAACCACAGTCTGGACAAAGCAGGCTCTGCTCCAAGCCATACACTGGCCAAACCCATGCACTGGCTATTGGGGGGTGAGGGATACCCGGTAGAAAGGGAACTTTCCAGAACAGATGGTGCTGTATCTACCAGAGGTATTGCTGACAGGACATAGACGTTGACAGAGCAAGATGAGGGAGAGAGAGGCCAATTTGCAAAGAGCCATGAATGCCACCCATAGGCTGACTTTTTTCCTGCCCTTAATGGGGTATCATAGGCTGCCTCTAAGGATGGCCAGATACAAAGTGGTATTTGAAAAGTTAATTCTGGCTGCTGAACAGGGTGGCTGAAGGGAAAGTTGAGGCAGGAGACCATTAGGAGGTTAGTGCAGTCATGAGCAAGGAGAGAGATAAAGTGAGAGCAAAAGAACAAGAGAGAGAGAGAGATTGAGATTGCCCTGCAGAAGGAAGGTCTATGATCAAGAAGTCTCCCTTGAGGGACAGAGGGGACTCACATAAACTGCATGGCCTTTATCTCTAACTGTCTGGACCTGAGAAGGCCTGGGTATAGCCTCATTGAGGTAGCATATCTGGACTTGGCTGTCAATTTGATGTGAAAGTGAGGAAAAGAGACAGGGCCAATGTAATTCTATAACAAAATAGCTATATAATATTAAACCAAAATAGTCATTCAATAATATAATACAGTGAAAACATGTCACCGTAAAGGTAAAAGTGATAGGATAGGGCTGTAATGATATAATCTAGAAACAAGAAAACCATGTGACAATTTACTAATGTCAATCAAGAAATGATAGGTCAATGCACTATGGGTTAACAATTGTTGTTGTTGTTAGGTGCCAGATGGCACCTAACTCATAGCGACCCTCATAGGGTTTTCAGTGGCGACTGTATCAGGATTGCCTTGGGAGTGGATTGCCAGGTCTTTCTCCCATTTTTGCGGTGCTGCGAATTGAACTCGGGACCTCAGAGACTGCAGTGCAGCACTCTACCAACTGAGCTAAATCCCAGCCCGTTAGGGTTACCTTGGGAGAAGCCCAAGAGAGAAGCCCACTCCCAAAAAATAATCAGCCATTGAAAATCCTATGAACAGCAAAGAAGCATTGACAATAGTGCCAGTGCCAGGCATGGCATGGCGTCCAGTCATGTTTCATCAGTTGTACATAGGGTTGCTATGAGTCAGACCTAACTCAACAGCACCTAACAACAACAATATGGTAACCGGGTAATCATGACACTGTAGTGCTGAAATGACTCTAAGGGGGCAAAGAACTCTGTAACAAAATGACAACCTGACAGTAATGAGGTGCTGATATAATGATACAATGACATAATAGCAGAGTGTGATGGTGTCATACAATAATAAAGCCTCACCGAGTGTGGTGGCATATGCCTTTAATCCCAGGGACTCAAGAGGTGGAAGCAGGAGGATCACAAGTTCAAGGCCGCAGGCAGACTGAATAACTTAGTGAGACCCTGTCTCAAAAATACAAGATAAAAAATGGTCTGGGGTTATTGTTCAGTGGTTGAGCACTTGCAAAAAAACCTTGGGTTCAACCCCCAAATCACAGAGTTCAACCCCAAAACTGCAAAAATAAAGAAAAAAATTAAATACATAAATACATAAAGTCCCAAAGGCAGTGGAAGGAGCTGGGTACCATGGTACACACATGTAATCCCAAAAACTTAGGAGGCAAAAGCAAGAAGATCAAGAGTTCCGGACCAGAGGCATCATGTGAAATTTATGATATTCTGTCTCAAAATAAGTAATGAAAAAGGGGCTGGTAGTGCACCTCATTTTTAGAGCACTTGCCTAGCATGTGTGAGGTTATGGGTTCAACCCCTCAGTATCGGTAAAAAAAAAAAATACAGTGGAAATGAAGAGGGTGGAACCTTTGACCTCAGCATGATACCCCTGAAAATGGAATGAAAGAGACCTGTGCACAGATAAAGAGGTTTCCTTAGGATGCCACAGAGGCCTGGAAGCAGCTTCTGGAGAGATAGTGCAGCCTGGCACAGAAAGAACTGAGCCAAGAAGGAAAGTTGGGAAGGCAAGAAGTGATGGTGGCTTTGAAAGATAGGGCACAGCTCTATAGGGCTGGCTGAGTTGGTGAGGCCTGTGCTCAAGTTAGGACTGACTGATGAATAGAATCTGAGTATCATTGACCACATTCAGTGCTGTCATGGCTCACTTGGCCTAAGAGGTGATTTGTTCCTTCAGAAGCTGAAAGGTAGGGCAAATCACATTTACTACCTATAAATCCCTTGAAATTACCACACTGATAAGAATATGAAAGAAAACCCAGAGCTAATTGCAATATGATTGAAAATAACTCACGTTTGTCCAAACTTTACCATGTGCTGGGCACTGTGCTAAGTGTTCTTCCTGAATTTTCCATGATAACCCTATGAAGAAAGTTTTCTTATTTCCATTTTAAATTGAAAGTAAGAGGAGCTACAGAGAGTAACATATCTGTCCACCGTTACATAGCAACAAAGGGGTGGAGCTAGAATTCAAACTCAGATCCATATGCCTTTAAAGCATATCTATGCCCTTGCCATTGGGTATTTGTTTTTAGAAGTGTGTAACAAACTAGTAGAAGACAAATCAGAGAGCAGGTGGAGTCAAAAGATAAATAGGTAACATAGTCTTACACATAAATTTTATTAAAAAGGTCAAATATTAAGGTGGATAATATATATATAATAGACAATAATTTATCTAAAAAGAAAGAAAGATGAACATATTTATTTGCTTACTTTTCACAATATGGAAAAATAAACAAAATTCTTTTTAAATGATCATCTATTGAAGAAGGGAGGAAACAAAGTGCATAGGATAGGATGGAAAGTCTCTGAGTATAACTTACTGAATTTAAAACCACATAAATACTTTACATGATGGCACACTAAAATCAAGCAAATAAATAAATGGTCCCTAAAAGCTCTAAAGCAAAATGAAATAAATGAGCCTCATTTTCTATTGAGTTGATGTTATAATCACATAGAGAAAAACTATTTCACATAATTTAAAATCCAATAATTGACTCTACATATATCCCCAGTGGGATATATACTAATAAAGCAAATAAGTAATAATATTGATATTCTTAGAGGCTTTTGGTGTAGGAGAAACAAAAAGAAATGGCAGATCAATGAATAGTAGAAGGATCTCCATAGTCGTGAATTTGCTTTGAAAATATCAGTAATAACTCGATGCATTTTACCTTTGAAAACATGTATTGCATAGTTCTGTCCACTGAAAAGGATAAAAAAGCAACGAACTCAGTAGCAGTAAGCACCTCTAGTTCCTAATTTGTGGTCTTTAAATACCATTTTGCACTAATAGTAACCAGGGATCTTTGGAAGAAGTGGAAGGTTCCATGTCTAAAATATGATATACACAAGATGATTCTGAAATTCTTGTCATATCTGAAAGCAAGGAAGCTGTCAAAAACTATTAAGTTCATGTCAAAAGGATTTATGTACCAGTTAGAGATTCTGATTGGCCAAAGATGAGAAAATTGAGAAGCAAGGAGAATATTAACTGCAATTGATTGAAACTCATCAAATATATTTAAGTCCCTGAGTACATAATTATGCTTAAAAATATTGTTGATCTTCTTTGAAGGTTTCTAGCAATTATTTGGAAAACTGATTAGTAAAGAGAAAGAATCAAGCATTTCTACTGTTTTTCTTTTATGAACTATACCTCAGGGTAAATAAATAATGGATAGAAGAAGTTTCTCTATGAAAGTTTTCCAAGTAATAAGTGAAGAAGGAATGGACAGAATTAGAATATCATCTTTTTTGTAACTCCTAATGAAATAATGGAGCTAGGTAATGATCATCCATGACTGTTAATTTTGCAAAAAGAGAGACAATGGGATAGGTGTTTTATGATAAAAATACAAAAAAGAGAAACTTGATAAAATACATTTCCAAAAGAAATCAAACTTGAATCTAATCAAACCTCTAAAAAGAAGAACCATTGTACAGAAAATACTATGGACAAAGGAACCAGAAGGATTCAGACTGTGGAAAACTACCAAGAAAATAATTTAACTTCTTCACCAAATACAAATGGGAAAAATGGGTAGAATACAAAAAACTTAATTTATCAACTAATTGCATCATATTTGAATCTTGCAAGAAATTAGAAGGATGAGGAGAAAAAAAGGAGAAGTTAGGTAATTAAGAATAAAGAAGCATTATATTAGTTGGACACTATGAAGTTTTTAGATGTGCCAGTGATATTAGGATTATTTTAAAGTCCCTTTATTTTAGAGATAAAACAAATATTTACAGATTAAATGATATACTATCATGCACTTGCTATAAGATAACAATCAAGAGAGAATTGGTTAGTTGAATATATGGAATAAAATTGATCACAAATTGATAATTATTGGAGCTGAATTCATTGTTTTCTCTCAATTTTATATGTTTGAATTCTTCAATATCAACAAAATGTTTAAACTGTTGTTATATTGAAATGAGCTGGCTAAAGTTTGGGGTAGCTATCACCTGTATCTTGACTTTCAGAAAGCTAGCATCTGTCTTCAGTTGTTCAACCCTCCAAGACCCTGAAAAAACTGGCAGCCCAAAAGAAAAGGCTTCTACATACTGAAAATCAGCAACACAAAACATCCAAGTCTCCATTTGATCTCTCTTCAGTGAAGTCCACTAATCAATAAGCCCGAGACATGAACCCAAGGCTTCCAAGTAGTCTCTTAGTGTCTTCCTTTTGTATATTGATGTACAGGAAAGGATACTAATGATTCAAAACAAGTGTCTAATGTGAAAGAAAAAGATCTGAATTAAATACTACAAGGAAAAGAATTTGAAAGAATCAAAGACAGAATAAAACAAAACTTTTAAAAAAGTCTGATAATAGCATCAAAGAAGCAAAAGAAACATCTATGAAACAATTATGGGGTGTATTTTAAGGTAATTAAGAAAATAATAATAATTTTTAAACTCCTAGACATTAATATATATGTATATATGAATTATAATATCAAAAGTATTCAACAGAAGGTTTTCAAGACAAATTTGAAAAAATCATGAAAAAAGAGGATTAGACTACCACTGTGACAAATATGCAAGAAAACAAATTAAAAGAAAGAAAGATTTATTTTGGTTCAGAGTTTCAGAGTCCATAGTTGGCTGGCTCAACTGCTGCAGTCTGTGGTGAGGCTGAACATCACAGAGGCAGAAGCATGTGTCAAAGGCTGCTCACCTCATGTTGGCCAAGAAGGAAAGAGAGAGCGAGAGAAGAGAAAAGGCCATGGTAAGATATAGCCTGCAAGGACACAGCCCCAGTGACCTACTTCTTCCTGGTAGTCCTCGTTTCCTGAATTGTCCAGAATCTCCCAAAATAGCAACACCAACTGACCAAGCCTTCAACACATGAACTTACTGGGGACATTTAATATTCAAACCATGCCAGAGAACAAGTAGACAACCACAGAGCTTGACAACCAGGAAAGATAAAAATTTAAAACTAGAGGGTAAATACAGAACGTTTGAACATCTAACTAGGAGAAATCTCAGAAAAAGAAGATAAAGAAAATAAAGAAAGAAAATTTAAAAATGTAATTCCAGCATTTGGGAAGTTGAACCTGGGCTACATCTCTGCCTCAAAAAATAAATAAATAAATAAAATTTAAAAATAAAAAAAATAATAAATCCAGAAATTATCCAAAAATGACATCATAGGTTTCTTGATTGAAAGGATGTATTAAATAGCCAGTACAATAGATTTCCAAATTCCGTCGCCAAAGCCCGTAATAATGAAATTGTAGAACACTGATGAAGAAAAACAAATTTCTAGAATGAGAGAAAGAAGGAGAAGGAAACTCAAATATAGTTTAGGAATAAGAATGGCAGCAGACTTCTCAACAGCAACAATGGAAACTATAAGACAATGGAACAATACCTTCAACAGTTCTTAATAAGAATGATTGCCAGTCTAAAATTCCATATCCAAACCAGGCACAGTGGTGCCTGCCTGTAATCCCAGTGATTCAGAGGCAGAGGAAGGAGAATTGTGAGTTTAAGCTAGAGACAGCCTGGGCAGCTTTAGTGAGACCCTGACTCAAAATAAAAAATAAAAACTGGGCTGGGGATTCAGCCCAACAGTAGACCACTACAAAGTATGTGTGAGACCCTAGATTTAACCTCTAAGTACCACACACATACAAAAAAATTCCATACCCTGTCAAAATATCAACCAACTGTGACATTAAAATAATGTCATTATCACAATCCAAAGCCTCCCAAAATTTAGCTCTCATCTATTCTTCCTTAAAAGGTTACTAAAGAACATTCTCCATCAAAAATGGATGAATAAACCAAGAAAGAGGAATATTTGAGACCCAATAAACAGAAGATCTAACTGTAGAAGAGGAAAGAGGAAAATTTGGGAAACTCCTAAAACAATGGAGTAGGAAAATTCCACAGTGGTAGACATGAAACATAACCATGAAGTTACCAGTACCAGATAGGAACAAAAGTGGGTATATCACATACAGTTGTGTACCTTGTTATCTGACCTAAGATGTCTAGTTTAGGGCCATAAATGAGAGCTAAAATCCTTTCTGAACTCTGCTTGCCAAACCATAATCCCAATGCAAGATTGCATCAAATCTGGAAGAAAAAGGAATTTCTTACTAATTGATCTTCCTAAAAGGAACATCATTTCATAGTTTGTCATCCTAGGAAGCTTCTTTTACAATTCTATGCACAGAAAGTGCCTTTTTCATACTCAAAGGGGCCATGTATGTTAGTGGTAGTTCTTACTGGAAATATTTTAGGTCTAAAATATATGCCACCAATAAAAAATATGGTAACAACAGCTGTGCATGATGGCTTGTACATGTAATCCCAGCAACTTGGCAGGTAGACACAGGAAGATTGCAGGACTGAGGCCAGAGGTAGCCTGTATAACTTAGCAAGACTCTGTCTCAAAATAAAAATTTTTGAAAAATTTACTGGGGGTAGAGTCCAATGATAGAGCACTTGCAAAGTACATTCAAGGCCCTGGGTTCAATCCCCTAGTAACACACACACACACACACACACACACACACACACACACACACACACACAATATGTGGTAACAAATAGGTTACAAACTATATTTGATAAAAATAAAAGAAGTTTCATACTTCTGTTGGAGATGAATTAGTAATTAATAACTTGAAAATTTAGCAAAATTGAGGCAATTATTAACTATGGGAAGAAGAAAAGTTATATGAGAAATTAAATGTGATGAAAATCATAACATGAAGTCAGATGTAGTGGTACATACCTATAATTCCAGCACTCAGGAGGCTGAAGCAGGAGGATCAAACCAAGTTAAAGGGCAGACTGGTTTACACAGTGAGTTCTAGGCCAGCCTGGGATACACAGCAATATCCTGTCTCAAAAAAAAAAAAAATCACAGCATGGTTAATTTTTAAGAAGGAAGATTTGCATGCATATATATAGATATAGATATAGACTTAGATATATAGATTGATTTTATTCCAAATTATGATATAAGTATATTGGAAAATGGCCAAGCATAAAGTGAATACAGTTAGTGCTATAGGAGACCTCAATCATAACTTTCCATAATAATTAGACAAAAGATAATATCTAAAAAATAAAAAGTCAAAAATAGCAATATAAGCATGACATTTGGATGAAAATAAGGAAGTAGATACCAGAAGATTTAACTAAACAATTTAAAAATGGTTGCTGATGAGGAGCTGATACCCTTCTCTTTGATTGCTTTTTGAGCTATAAAAATATATTATTTTTAATGAGAAATTCAAACACATACAAAAGTAGAGAGAATAGTACAGTGAATTCTCATATTTGAGTCCGTCAGACTCAGCAGTTATCATGATTTTGTGGGCTAGGGATGTAGCTTAGAGAAACAGCACTTGTCTAGCATACCCAACACTCTGGGTTTGAGCCCCAGAACCATGAATAAAGAAAAAAGATTTTGCCACACTTACTTCATGTAAACATTACTTTAACTTTTAAATTAAAAAATGTTTTGAAATATTTAGAAATATATATATAATAAATTAATACTATTATTACTTATGAAATATGACTGATATTGGAGAGAGGAAGCGGTAAAGAAAGGAAGAAAATTTTTCCTTTGGTGTTTCTGTCTTATAAACTTATGCCATCCGTTGTTCTAAACACTTTATGCTCATTTAAGCCTCGTAGCAACTCAACAAGGTGTGTACTAGTTTTG
Organism: Pedetes capensis; assembly: GCA_007922755.1. Classification (NCBI taxonomy): domain Eukaryota; kingdom Metazoa; phylum Chordata; class Mammalia; order Rodentia; family Pedetidae; genus Pedetes; species Pedetes capensis. Next base: position 239,099 of record VMDO01000020.1, on the reverse strand, counting down.
TCCCTACTTCACAGAAAAAAAGTTCATTGTGTATCATTTGAACTTTTTGCAATAGGCAATTATTCCTTTCTAAATAATAATTTTTTAAAAAGATAACGGGCCAAAAAGGTAAGTTTCCCAATTTATATGACAACTCTTGGTTGTTTTTGCTATTTTTCTGTTTGCTTGTTTGTTTGTCTTTTCTTCTCCAGTATAAAATTTCCTCCATTGCCGGGCGTGGTGGCGCACGCCTGTAATCCCAGCAGCTTGGGAGGTGGAGGCAGGAGGATCGCAAGTTTGAGACCAGAGGCAGTTTGTGTAACTTAGCGAGACCCTGTCTCAAAAAGTAAAAAAATGGGCTGGGGGTGCAGCTCAGTGGTCCAGCACTTGCAGAGCATGCAGGTGCGAGGCCCTGGGTTCAATTCCCAGTACCGCAAAAAAAAAAAAAAAAAAAAAAAAAAAAAAATCCTCCATTCATACCTCAGAGATAGAATTACTATGCATTCCTGTTATTAATAATATGCTCTTTCCATTTTTACATATGTCCCATGTTAGGTAATAAATTTTATGGCCAACCTAGTCATAAGACTTGGTATCTAGTTTCCTCACCATGGGGGGATGCTGTTCTGTGGACATTGCTGTTAAGAATAATTCACAATTCTAAACCTAGCAAAATGTGGGGCCCAGTGGGAATATAGACCTTTCTTATTCCTGAGGCAGCCTGGGAGTAATCATGCTCTTGGCAGTGCCATACAATTGACTAATAATGAACTCAATGTCAATTAAACTCAATCTTTTTCCTGTGATTCATTCTGAAGCCCGGGATCCTAGCTCTGCATTTGCACCTCTGATCTTCATCTGCCTACAGGACTCCATATCCACTGTCTCCAAATGTCATTTCTTCATGTAGGATCATTGTTCCAGCCTGTCAAGATCATTTCAAATCTCAGTTCTCTCATCCAGTTTATTAGTGATCCTGTTGCTCTTGGTGTCACCTGAAAGTGTGATGAGCTAGACACATCTTCATTTGAGTCACTGCAAGAAACATAAGGTGACCACAGTTGAGTCATAGGCTCAAAGACCTCCTCCTAGCAAGACATAAAGTCCACCATTACACCTCTTTGGCTACAGTGGATTGTCAATTATGAATCCTCCACGCAGGACCATCATGCAGCCTACATTTCTCTCTCCCATCTACCAGGATAACATGAAAAACTGCTTCATGCTTTGTTGAAAGAAAAAAGCAGTATCTTTACCATTCCCATAACCTCTTCATTTATTATTCTTATCAACAAAAGAAGAAAGTCTTTCAATATTTGTTAGTAGAGCACCCATTCTGACTTCCACCAAACATTATCCTCCATGCTAAGCATTAACAGGCCCCATGTATAATAACCATTTCTAGAATTTTTCCAGGACTTAGCATCAATTTTCATAATCTTTAATTTCCAAATGTAATGTCTACTTGTTATATTTTGGATCTGGAATGTCCTGCAAAAGCTCCTGTGTTGAAGGCTTGGTTTGCAACTGGTGGCACTATTGGGAGTTGGTGGAAACTTCACATCATTGGAAGCATGCCTTTGAAGCACATCTTGGGACCTTAATCCCTTTTTGTGTTTTGTCTCTGTCTCTGTCTCTCTCTGCTTCCTGGCTGCCATTAGATGAGCAGCTTTGCTCCACCACGTGCTCCCTACTATGATGTTTTGTCTCACCATGGCATAGAAACAATGAAGCCAAGTGACCATGGACTAAAACCCATAAAATTGTGAGCCAAAATAAATCCTTATTGCTTTTAAGTTGATTTTCTCAATATTGTGTCATAGAGATGAAAAGATGACTAACAGTACTCCTGCCAGGGTGTAATGACAGTATTTGTGGAACTCCAGCCAGTAATGCCCCGCCCATTCTCCATGATTCCCCAAAGGTCTTTGTCAGCAGATTCCTGATCTCATAGCATATTGACACTTATCTGGACCTTTTTACTATGATTTTTCCCCTATTATTTCTGATTTGAAGTCACTCACCTAGACACTCTGGAAAGAAAGATAAAGTGGGCTGGGGATATAGCTCAGTAGTAGAGTACTTGCCTAGCATACACAAGCCCTGGGTTTAATTCCCAGTTCTGCAAAAAACAAACAAACAAAAAAGAAAGATAAAGATAACAAGTCTTCTCCAACTATCTTTAGGTAATAATACATCATAACCTTCTACTTCAAAGGTTGTCCTAGGCATTGAACACATTTACTTAGTATTTAATATGTTTAATTACACTTGCTGTAGTTAGGTGTCATTAAGTCAAGTTCAATTTATAGCAAACTTATGTATAACAGAATGAAACACTCCCCAACACTGTGCCAATGCAAAGATCTTTTTTATGTTTAAGCCCAATGTTGAAGCCACTGTGTCAGTCCATGTAGTTTAGGGGCTTCCTTTTTTTTTTGTTGACTCACCACTCTCCCAAACATGATGTCCTTCCCAATGGATTAGTCCCTCCTGACAACATTTCCAAAATACATAAGTTGCAGTTTAGCTATTCCTGCTTTTAAGATGCAGTCTGGTTGCACTTCTAGGATGGATCTGTTGGTTCTTTTGGCAGTCTGTGGAGACAAATGTATTCAATATTCATCTCCAGCACCATAATTCAAAGCATCAATTCTCCTGTTTCTTTTATTCCCAGTCCAGCTTTTACAAGCATATATTGTGACTGAAAATACTATGACATGAGTCAGGAACACCTTCATCTTCAATGTGACATCATTACTTCTCAGCACTTTAAAGAAGTTTTTTGTGACAGCTTTTCCGAATGCAATGTGTGTTCTGATTTCTTGACTCCTGCTTCTGTGGGTGTTAATTATAGAACCAAGTAAAGCAATATCTTGGACAACCTCAATCTTTTCTGCATTTATCATGAAGTTGCTTACTAATCCAGTTGTAAGGATTTTTGTTTTGTTGATGTTAAGGCACAATCCATACTGAAGGCTGTATTCTTTAATCTTCATTAGTAAATGTTTCAAATCCTCTTCAGTTTCAGCAACTAAAGTTGTGTCATCTGTATAATACAAGTTGTTAATGAGTCTTCCTCCAATCCTGATGCCACATTCTTCTTCATAAAGTCCAGCTTCCCAGATTTTTGGCTCAGCATAGAGATGGAAGAGGTACAGTGAAAGGCTACAACCCTGATGCACACCTTTCCTGACTTTAAACCAGACAGTGCTTCCTTGTTCTGTTCAAACAACTGCCTCCTGTTCCATGTACAGATTCCTCATGAGCACAATGAAGTGTTCTGATATTCCCATTCTTCAAAATGTTATCCATAATTTGTTGTGATCCACACAGTCTAATGCCTTTGCATAGTCAATAAAACATAGATAGAAATCTTTTTGGTATTCTCTGCTTTTGGCTAATATCCATCTGACATCAAGAACGATGCCCCTAGTTCCAGGCCCTCTTCTGAATTATCAATGGATGTTTACAGTTGTTCCTTCTCATTTTGAGTTGTGCCACATCAGCAAATGGAGCTCCCTGAGGATTTACTCCATTCCCATCATTAAGGTTGACCTACTTTGAGGAGGTGCTGGGATTTAGCTCAGTTGGTAGAGCGCTGCGCTGCAGTCTCTGAGGTCCTGAGTTCAATTCCCAGCACCGCAAAAATGGGAGAAGGGCCTGGCAATCCACTCCCAAGGCAATCCCGAAACTGTCTGCCATTGAAAACCCTATGAGGGTCGCTATGAGTCGGACACCGACTCGACGGCACCTAACAACAACAACAACTTTGAGGAGGTAACTCTTCCCTAGTCGTGTTTTGAGTGCTTTCCAACCTGGGGGTATCATTTTCCAGGACTATTTCTGATAGTGTTTCTCTGCTATTCATAGAGTTTTCAATGGCTAATTGTTTGGGGGGCTAGAGCTCAGTTGGTAGAGTCCTGCTCTGTGGTCTCCAAGGCCCTGGGTTCAATCCCTAGCACCACAAAAATGGGAAGAGGACCTGGCAACCCACTCTTGAAACAATCACCAATTGAAAACTCTATGAATAGCAGAGAAGTACTGGCATGGTGCCAGGCATGGCACAGTGTCAGGGAGTGTTTCGTTCTGTTGTACATAGGGTTGCTATAAGTCAGACCCCAACTTGACAGCACCTAACAACAAATCAGGAGTGGGCTTCCATGTCCTCCTACCTAGTCTGTCCTAGTCTGGAAGCTCAGCTGAATCCTGCCCACCATCAGTGATCCTGCTAGTATCTGTAATATCAATGGCATAGCTTTCAGCATCACAGCAACATGCAAGCCCCCACAGTATAGCAAATTGACAGAAAAGTGAGGGTTAATCACACTAGTAATGCATAAATATGTTCTAATCAAAATGCAAATACTATAGGTAAAGCCAAAGCTTTCATTGACCACTCCTAATTCTAGTCCATTCTCTATTGCTGCTACCTTGGTATATAGTCTACCACATTTTTTCAATGCATTTACACACATGGATATACAGAAAAACATACACTTTGCTGTTTGTGCTTTAACTATATAGGCAAGTCTTACAGACTATATTCCCCCATTAATATTTTCCCAGAAAAACACCTGTAGGCATTTTATCTCTCAACTTTATAGAACACTTGTGTCTCACAATAGTGTATTTCAGATGTTTACATACAGAAAATAGATACAATATTTGCATTCCTCAAACTCAATTTGGTATTCTCAATATAATGATGTAGAAGAAGACTCCCAAGTTACAGTTCCAATAGAATTGGTAGGGTGTCAGAATCCTGTGTAGCCGAAGGAATGTGAGCCTGGAACATGGCCAATCCTAAGAAAGGCCTTACTACTGCCAACAGAGCAACCATTTGTTGCAACCATATTCAGTGCATGGTACCTAGGAAGCAATGTTTAGAGCACTTTAAGTCTTAACCTAATAATCTATTTATAAGAATTTTGCTGGGTTTGAGTTACATTTTAGGAAATTGGCTGGGGGATTTGAGTTGACACACAATCTGTTATCATTCTTCCCACTTGAAATAATAGGATATGGTCTCCCAGTTAGTATTTTCACATAATATCTGATTTGAAGGAATGGATTCAGGAGGGAAAACGTCTACACATCAACAGATGAATGGATAAACAAAACGCAGCATATACATACGATGGAATGTTATTCAGCCATGGAAAGGAATGATGCTCTGACACATGCCACCACCTGCAGGAACTTGAAGGCATTATGCTAAGTGAAAATAGCCAGAAACAAAAAGACAAATATACGATTCCCCTTATATGAAATATCTAGAAGAGACAAATTCATAGAGACAGAAAGGGTCACCAGGAGTTTGTACAAGGGAGGAATGGAGAGTTCTTGCTTAATAAGTACAGAGCTTTTGTTTGGGGTGATGAAAACATTTTTGAAATAGTGATGATGGGAGCACAATGTTATAAATATAATAAATGCCTTTGTATTCTACACTTAAAAATGACTAAAATGGTAAATTTCTTATATATATTTTTACCCCAACAAAAAAGGAAGGGTACTATTTGGAAAAAAATTCTTTTAGCCATGAGATTCTTATTAATATCGAGCCCTACAAAGCTCTTTTTATTAACATTGAGCCCCCCCATATACATATGGAGGAATTTGGGGAGAATCTTGTTTTTATTTTATTAAAATTTTTATTTTCCTTGAAAAAGAAAAGAAGATGCCTATATATCTAGAAATGACAAGTGCTTTGTTCCATAGTTTGCTTTTCTCTTTCAACAACATACTTTTGTGAGCCCTCTGCATTAGGACTTTTGTGACTACTACAGAGTCCTCACATGGTTCGATGCTCACAGAATCTGGTGAACAATCCCTTGCCAGGCAGTTTTACCAATTTTGCACTCTCACCCTTCAGGTGTCTCCCACAGTTTGTGCCTGTCAGTTGTCCCCCTCCTTGGTCATTATTCCTTCTTCCCATGGTAAATGGAAAGCCTCAGCCAATTTGGCCTAATTAGGTAACTTCCCAAGCAGTCACACTAGGATCCTCCCATGCCTGTCTTAGATGCAGATTTATAGGCTCAGGAATGTTTCTTGCATTATTGTTGATAAAAATAGAAAGCTTGGACAAGTGTCCATCAACAAGAGATTATTCAATTAGTTTATCCTCACAGCAGACTACCATGTGACCATTAATGATGTTGATATAGATTGTAGAAATATGTTCACTGACATGAAAAATTTTCCACTGTATGTTAAGAAGTGAGAAATAAAGTTTTCAAAATGACATGTATTACATAATTCCATTTTTGTTTTAAAAAATCGATTATGCATGGGCAAAAACTAAAACCCAGAGGGCTACACTCCATAATGTTAACAGTGGTAATACAGGTGATAGGGTCATAGGTGATGCTTTATTTTGTATATTTGAATCTTCCAGTTTTTCTACAACTAGCATTCATAACTCATGTAATGAGGAAACACACCTTTATTTTTTTAAAGTCAGGGTTGATCTCCCAATTGAACAGAGCCATCTTAGAGCACAAATAACATTCCTTACACCCGCCTCTCCTTCTCCCTTAGAGTTTCAGTGTCCACTATAGGCAGGATGGAGGGGAGGGAAAAGGAGGGTGGGGCTGCCGTTCATAGGCACAGTGCCAAGCCATGTACTAGGATTTTTTTTTTTCTGTTATTGCCTTTCATGTTTACAACAACTAAGAGTTTAAGTATTATTCATCCCATTTTATAGGTGAAAAAATTGCCCCAATGTGCTGCAAAGGAGTCACAATTTACCAGTGGCTCAGAGTAGAAAAATCAGAGAATTTTTGTTGCCTGTGAACTTAACATGGGTCCATAAAGCCAAATGGCTATTAAAGGCCTCAGCTGTAGTTCTGAGCAGTTCTGAGGAGCCCAATGTAGGCTAGAAGATGCTGTCCACCAGGCTGCTCTGAAAGGGCCCTACAGTCACACAGAGCCACACAGATAACAAGTGTCAATAAAGAGGTGTGGCATCTCCACATGATCACAAATAAGAGCTGCCCACCTGTTCCATCCCTTCATTGGCAGACTAGACAACTGAGGCCCAGGGAGGGGAAGAAGTCCACCTAGTGGCACCAGCAAGCTTGTATCAGTACGAGGCAGCTCTCGGCTATCTCAAATGAATGATTGAACGGATAACGTACATGGATGAGGATAATGTACATGGTGGGGTAGCAGATGAGACTGGGAATATCAATTTTCTCTTCTTTGAAGCATCAAAGAGGAACTAATCAAAGTGATAAGACTCCCTATTAATCCCCCCACAAGCTGTTGGCCCTCAGTACATACAGGTGTGCACACCCTACACCCCAAGGCTCTGCTTCAACCCCACACCCTCTCTTCTCTGCCCCTCACTGGTGCTGCAGACAATGGGGAGAGCACTGGTCTGCTCTTGCTCAAGATCCCTCTTCCAGGAAGCCCTCCTGAATTGGGGAGGCAGTGTTGTTGGCCTCCTGCCCAGTCAGAAAGCCTGCCCAGCTGAAGCAGCTCTGACTCAAAGCTCGGTGTAGCTAAATTCTGCTATGGGAACAGGAGCCTAGAGTGAGTCCCCAGCATATACCATGCACCCTCTGTCTCCCCAGACACCACTGGGCCCCTAGCCACTTATTCCCTCCCCTCACCATGCCTCCATTCTCAGACCCCAGACCCTCAGGGCTCTTCCCTCCCCTGAGATTCTCTGTCTTTATCTCTGGAAAGTGAGGCCTGTGCATCATCATTAATGGGCTAAACAGCAGGGTCAGCGAGGCAGGTAGCAGTAAACGCAGCAATTACAGCCGCGCCTCCATCCCAGCGCCTTCGCTCCCAATCCATCTCCCCTCATCACCAGGCGGTGCTGAGCCGGCCCTGCCTTCATTACATTAATCAGGTTAATTCCAACTTAGAGTCTATGTGCTCATCAGAAGGCAGCTGACAGGGCTGGGGTGCCGGGGGAAGAGGAAGAGCCATCCTCTCCAAGCCTGGGTTCGACGGCAGGGCCCAGGCCGGACACCTGCCAGCCTGGCCTCCAGGGCCCCTCTCTTCCAAGGCTGCTCCCACTCTGTCAGAGCCTTGCTCCTGAGACCCTTTTTGCATCCTGGATTCAAGCCAGGGCTGAGGCTCTGGATGTATTGTTAGAGGCAAGGGAGAATCAATTTTCATGTCTCTCTAAACAGAGCAGCCACATCATCTTCTTCCTTCCCTTTCTCATGTGCTCTTGGCCACTTGTACAGAGACAGCTCTACGACAGCACCACATTCATTTTGTAGTCTGTATGAGTGATGCCTTTATAGCTGTGCAGTATGCAACAAGCACAACTGCACAGATTCACCCTGCAAGCCACCTCCTAAGAAACTGAGTGTCTGGGGAAAGTGAGAAGGAGACAGTGGAGGAGAGAGAATAAAAGCCACAGAGTCAACACTGGAACTCAAACAGCTTAGTAAGAGGAGACAAAGATCAACAGAGCCAGCATCCACCAGTAGCAACTCCTCCATCAGCCCAACACCCTGGCATCCCTTCACAGTTCAGTCCTCATGTGATGCTGAGTAACCTCATCTGCTTCCATAACTTCAAATATCACCATGTTGATGAGAACCCTCGTTTTAGTTCATTTTTGTTTCTGTAACAAAATACCAGAGGCTGGGCACTTATAGAGAAAAGAGGTGTATTTGGTTCACAATTTTGGAGCCTGAAAGTCCAAACAGCAGGGTTCTGGCTCTAGCAAGGGCTCCCCTGCCTGTACCACATCATGCCAGGTGTCATCACAATGGCGGGAGCACATTCAAAAGGGAGAGATCACATGGAGGGACAGGGAGCCAGGGTGACAGGAAGGGCTGGTCTCACTCCTTATAACTGTCTTGCAAGAACTAATTCAGGGTCCTGTGAGAACTACTTTATGCTTTAACCCGTTCTGAAGGCTGAGTCCTCAGTAACCTGAGACCCTTTTATTTGGTCACATCTCAAAGGTCCTGTTACTGTTGTTGTTAGGTGCCGTCGAGTCGGTATCTGACTCATAGCGACCCTCTGTACAACTGGGGAAACACTATTGTCAGTGCTTCTCTGCTGTTCATAGGGTTTTCAATGGCAGATTGATTTTTGGGAGGGGGTTGCCAGGTCCTTCTCCCAAGCCTACAGCTTCTGGTGTTCCCAGGCGGTCTCCCATCCAGGTACTAACCAGGCCTGACCCTGCTTAGCTTCCGAGATCTGACAGGATCAGATGCCACAGGGCTACAGCTGCAGGCTCTTAAAGGTCCTACCACCTCTATATTGCCACACTGAGGACCAAGCCTCTGATACATGAAGCCCTTGGTGATGAACTCCCAATACAGACAAGCCATAACAATTCCCCTTCCCTAGACTCTTTCCCACACCCTGGTTCCACAGCTGACCAGCTGACAGGGACAGCTCCCTACCAATGTCCTTCGTGCCACACAAAGAGCATGGTGGAAATAGTTCAGAAGCTTCTCTCCCAGTTTTATTCCTCTTTCCTTTGTCAGTGAATTTCTCTCTGTCTGGCCCAAGCTGGAAATCATTTAAGAGCCATTTCTGGATTCCTTATTAGTTTCTGTTTACTGTTCTCACAAATACCACAAACTTTAGTGGCTTGAGACAATATGTATTTATTATCTTTCAGTTGTGGAAATCAGAAATCTAGAATGGGTCTTGCTGAGCTCAAATTGAGGCATCAGAAGGGTCAGTCTTTCTGGAAGCCATAGAGGAGAATTTGTGCTCTTCCCTTTTCCACCTTCCAGAATCAGCTTGCCTCCCTTAGCCCACAGCCCCACCCTCCATCTTCAAAGGTAGCAGCACGGCATCTTCAAGCCTCTCTCTGACTCAGACCCTCTGCCTCTTCTTTAACATATAAGGACTCTTATGAGTACACCCATTCAGATCCAGAATAAACACCCTGGAACCCAATGGTAACTGTAATTTCATCTATACCCTTAATTTCCCTGCTCACTCTGTAACATAATATATGTTGTTTTTGTTAGGTGCCATCAAGTCGGTGTCCAACTCATATGGACCCCACGCACAACAGGTGAAACACTATTGTCAGTGCTTCTCTGCTATTTGTAGGGTTTTCAATGGCTGGTGGTTTTTTTGGGAGTGGGTTGCTGGGTCCTTCCCCAAGCCTACAGCACGTGGTGTTCCCAGGCGGTCTCCCATCCAAGTACTAATCAGGCCCAACCCTCCTTAGCTTCCAAGATCTGATGGGATCCGATGTCACAGTGATATGGCTGCAGACAACATAATATGAGGTGTTATAAAAAAAATGATGAATGTTTAATTGAAAATATTGTTACAATAAAAGACACATTGCCATTGATCCCTGCAGGAATATTTCCTCTGTCTCCAACCATACTTTGCCCATCATTCCTGCCTCTTTCTGAAGCAGTTCTGGTAGTCCTCTTTCATAAGTGTCTTTAGTTGTGCTGTCATGGCTGCCTCAATGTTCTGAATTTATTCAAAACATTTACCCTTCATGGTCTTTGGGAAAGAGCCAGAGGTCACATCGTGTCAGATCTGGTGAATAAGGTAGATGAGGACACACCATGATATTTTTATTTGGCAGAAATTGCTATGCCAGAAATCATGTATTATACAGAGTGTTGTCATGAAGGAGGATGGAACTAAAGACATTCACAAAGGAGGACTTCCAGAACTGCTTCAGAAAGTGGCAAGAGTCAAGCACGGTGGCGCACACCTGTAATCCCAGCAGCTCAGGAGGCGGAGGCAAGAGGATCACAAGTTCAAGACCAGAGAGAGTCTGCATTACTTAGCAAGACCCAGTCTCAAAAAGTTAAAAAAAAAAGGGGGGGGTTGGGGGTGCAGCTCAGTGGTCCAGCACTTGCAAAGCATGCAAGCACAAGGCCCTGGCTTCAACCCCCAGTACCACCAAAAAAAAAAAAAAAAAAAAAAAAAGTTGCAAGAGTAATGGGACCAGTACATTAGAAGCCAGGGTGGGGCATTTTGAGGGAGATTAAAAACAGTGTGTCCTTTACTATAAAACATTTTTTAATTTAAATATTCACCATATTTTCAAATCACACCTCATATTTACAGGTTCTTAGGATTAGGATATAGACACAATGGGGTCAGTATTCTGCCAAACTCCAAATACCAAATGTATCTGCAAGGCCAATTAATTCTATTCCTCTGAGACAGTTCTTCCTCCTATCAATTCTTACATTGTTAATCTTGGATTGTCTGGACATTATAATCATCTCCTGACTGTCTCCTTCAAGCCTCTCCCTCTCCAACCCATTTTCCAAGTGGCTGCCACAATGTAGCTTCAGAAGCTTCTCTCCCACTTTTACTTCTCTTCCCTTTCTCAATGAATTCCTCTCTGTCTGGCCTTAAACTCACAATCCTCCTGCCTCAGCCTCCTGAGTGCCAGGATTACAGGTGTGCACCATCACACCCAGCCCCAGACAGGTTTGGTTTTTTATTGTTTGTATTCTCAATGCTGGGGATCAAACCCAGGGTTTGCACATGGTGGGCAAGTATTCTACCACTGAGCTACACCCCTTCTCCTCTTTTCTTGATCATAGTGCATTCCCTGGGGAGTCATTTCTGCTCCCGGAGCATTATTACCACCTCCACATGTTGGCAGTCCTCTCTGCCTCCAGGCTGGCCTTCTCTGATGAGCTCCAGCCCGGTATTCAGCTGGCTGCTGGGTAGCTCACCCAGACATTCTAGAACAACTTATATGTTGAACACTAAATCATCACCTTGGGGCTGGGATTTAGCTCAGTTGGTAGAGTGCCGCTCTGCAGTCTCTGAGGTCCGGAGTTCAATTCCCAGCACCACAAAAAAAGGGAGAAGGACATGGCAACCCACTCCCGAGGCAATCCCGAAACAATCAGCCATTGAAAACCCTGTAAGGGTCGCTATGAGTCGGACACGACTCGACAGTACCTAACAACAACAACAACAAATCGTCACCTTTAGCCCTCAACTTTCTCTTCCTCCGTTGTGTTCCTTTAAGGAACTATCTTCTGTCTAGCTGTTCCAAAACTTCCAACATGTCCTTCTTCCCGATCCTCCTCCCCATATCTTGCCCCTTCTACCTAATCTAGTCCCTTTTCACTCTTTCTTCAGACCCTCATAATCTCTGCATTGCATTGTGCAGTGGTTGTAACTTTTTTCCTTGCCTCTGGTCTTGCTTCTGCAAACCATCCTCCACTCAGCTGCCAGAGCCATCTTTCTAGAACACATATCTGAGAGTTATTTTTCACTCAATACCCTACAAGCAACATCCACATCTCTAAGCAGCAGCAGCATCTCCGTTCCAGGGTCTGCTCTCCTGGGCAGTCTGAGCTTCATATGCCACACACACAGCACCTGTGGATCCCTTCCATGTCCTTCCTCTCCCTCAACCCCAGCAGTCTGTTCTCTACTTAGAAACTTTCTTATCTTTTAAGCCCCTTCTTCCAGGAGGACTTCCAGAATGTTGCCACCATTCAGTCCATGCCATAGCCATGACATCATTTGCCACTTTGTCTCCTCTGTTGGGCTAAATCCTTGAGGCCAGGGACCCTGTTTTGGTCATCTTTGCCCCACAGCACTGTGCCCAGTGCTTGGCAGCAGTTTATTCAGTGCTTTCTGAACAAATGAACCAATAGCTGTGCAGCCTCACACACAGGGTAAATAACTCTTACCTACATAATGACACACACATAGTCACTGTATTCATGGTTACATGGGCAGACAGTCATCCTCACTCGTACTGTCATTCCAGTGGACAAGAAGTCTTTGACAGTCAATCACATGCCTCTAACGTCACACACCTACAACCAAACACCAGCTTTCACCCACAAACCCACCTCCATGTCAATCAAATCACTCCAGGTCACACCCACGCAAACATGCACAGTCACAAACTCCCACACAGCCAAACACACAATCTCACACAGAGCCACACACACAGAGCCATGCACAGAGCTCCAAACACCTTCAGGGCACACTTCATCTCCAATTGTGAGCAAATGCTGTTGGTTTTCATTAATCTGCAGCCTCTGTGTTTGCCAGTCTCTCTGGCTCCCCCTCTCCCTCTTCCCCACTCTCTCTTTCTGCTCCGAGGCAGGTGAGCGCATCAATTTTCTCCTCGTCTGTGGCAGTTAAATTAAATGGAATCGGCCTGATTGCTGAAAATCAAAGGGAAGGCTGATAAAGCAATTAAATCCCTCTAATTCCTCCTCCTGAAAGGTGCAGCGGCTCTGAAGCTAATTAACTTCATAATGAAAATCCTTCTTCACCCTTTTAGGTTCTTCTCCCCGGGACTCCTCTCCTCTCCTTCTCTCCTTTTGGGGAGAAGCTGGCTACTGAGGAAGCACTGGGTCAGCAGCATTAAAAGTCAGAACCCTGGAGAGGTCTCAGGGGCTCTCAATTCTCTCGAATCCAACTCCCTCCCTCAGCCCTCCCCAACTCACCTGCCCTCAACACCCAGCCCCATCTCCTACACCCAGTTGCCTGTTTACCTCTCAACATTGCTTTTCTGACATTCACCCCTACCCCAAGTCATCCAGCATTACACCAACACCCAACCCACCTCCCCACCAGCCCTATCTCAACACCAGCTCTACCAGAATACCTAGTCCTTACCCCCAACACCAACCCTTGTCAGCCCTCCCTGACACCAGCCCTGACTCTGACACCAGCCTACTTTAATCCACTGCCTGTAATTTTCACCATCTAATATGTGCCTGCTGGGGTTTACCTTAGTTGGTAGAGTGCTTCTCTGCACTCTCTGAAGACTTGAGTTCCATCCCCAGTACCGCAAAAACAGAGGGATGTGGTAATCCACTCCCAAAGCAATCCCCCCAAAACAATCAGCCATTGAAAACCCTATGAGGGTCACTATGAGTTAGATCTGACTCTAGGGCACCTAACAATAACAATATGTGCCTAGAACTGTACTAGGCACTGGAGCTACAGAGAAGAACAAAAACCAAGCCCTATCCTAAAATGTTTCCTTATCTACAGGTTGAAACAGTCAAGCAAAAAGACAATCACATATGGCCTGCCTAAAGAGAAGGTGTCTTAATCTGTTCAGGCTGCTATGACAAATACCTCTTATGGTATACATCTTATAGTATACAAAATATCATAAGCTGAGTGTCTTATAAACAACAGAAATTGATTTCTCACAGTTCTGGAGGCTGGGAAGTTAAAGATCAAGGCAACAGCAGATTTGTGGCTGGCAAGGTTTTGCTTCCTCATAGATGGCACCTTCTTGCTATGTCCTTATATGAAAGGGACTAGCTGGCTCTCTGGGGTCTCTTTTACAAGGGCACTAATCCCTTTTATTAGGGGTCCACCCCCATGACTTAATCGCTTCCCAAAGGCCCTGCTTCCTAGTACAACCACCTCTAAATTTAGAAATTCAACATGAATTTGGAGGGAACATAAACATTCAGACCATAACAGAAGCCCATAAGAGGGGACATAAGGAGCTCTGGAAAACTAAAGAAGGCTTCCAGGTGGGAGTATTTGATCCAGATCAGTAAAACATGGCTGGGCTGACTAGCTGGGAGACAGAGATGGTGTCAAGAGAGAGAACATATATTCACCTAGAAGTGGGAGAGAGCAAGGAATGATCAGGGGCTGGGAGTTGGTTTGGAAACGTAGACCTGGAGTATGTAGGAGACCTAGCTGTAAATGAAGCTGGGATCTGGGCAGAGCCAGACCCAGGGCTGTGCTTTGAAGACCACAAGAAGGAGGTTCAGTTTCCTTCAAATGTTAGTTGCTGAAGAAGGATCTACACATCAGAGAGAAGTTTGCTGAGCTTCTAATTCCACTATACCACCCTGGCATCCGATCTCATCAGATTTCAGAAGCTAAGCAGGGTTGAGCCTGGTTAGTACTGGATGGGAGACCACCTTGGAACAGTGGGTGCTGTAGGCTTGGGAGAAGGACCCAGCAACTCACTCCTGAAACAATAAGCCATCAAATAGAAGCACTGACAAGTCAGGCATGGCACAGTGTTGGTAGCATTTTGTTTTGTTGTACATAGGGTTGCCATAAGTCAGACCTGACTCCCAGCACCTAACAATCCTATGCATGGGAGGAGCAGCTGCCTCACAGACACGCATAGGGTTGTTGTTAGGTGCTGGGAGTCAGGTCTGACTTATGGAAACCCTACGTACAACAGAACAAAATGCTACCGACACTGTGCCATGGGGTCACTGTGCCATGGTGGGGGGGCAGGCCTGGAGAACTGGGGCCACAGAGCCCTCCAGCCAAGCTGGTCTAAGGAGGCACCAGAACAGGTATACTGGAAGGCCTGGGCCAGTGGGGAGAAGAGGCCTTGGTTTCTCTGCTGCCTGCACCCCCTACCACTCAATGCTGATACCCTTCACCCTTCTGTTTCTTCCCTCAGGGAATCCATCCGCTCTCATGGCTTCAGATGTCACCTCTCTATTGATGGCCCTAAGCCCCCAAGGGAAGGGAGTAGCCTGTCTCTTTTACCACTGCAGGTCCAGATCAACCTGTCGGTAGGCACTTGGTGGGTATCTGCTGACTGATACACAGAAATGAACAGTAACATCCAAATTAACACCCCCTGCTGCCGACTCTGGCTTCCACCATCAACTGAACGAATCCACCTGGAGGTTTCCATCTCACTTTCAACACGTCTGAAACCATACTCCACCCTTCTTCCAACTCGTCCCCATCCTGCTTCTCAGTTGTTTCCCATTTTAGCAAATGGCACCACCAGTCTCAATACTGACCCTGCTTAAGGCCTGAGCTTCATTTCCAGCTCCTCCCTCTTTCTCATTCCCACCCCTGTTCCAGTCTCCATTCCTATCCACTCTACCTTCCCCCTGGACTCCCCTTCTCCTTCTCCCACTGCACTACCCCAGTTGTCACCTCTCATTGTCTCCCTCAATGATCTCCTAAGTGGTCCTTCTGCTATGGGTCTCAACCATCTCCCACCCACCCTCCGGATTTGTTCTTCTAACATGGGACATGTGACCAAACCATCTGTCTGCTTACTACCCTTCAGGGTGGCTCCTTGATGCCTACAGAGAAAATTCCTCAATCAGCTTCCAGGGCCACCAGACTTCAGCCCCAGAAGATTCTTTCAGCTACAAATATCCTGAACTCATGGCACAGTGCCTTGTCTTGTGCCCCTACCTCTGCCTGGAATGCTCTTCTCTGAACCCCAT